>OX387427.1:10255034-10783034 GCA_947563755.1 Lochmaea crataegi
TAGAAAAAATCAATTTGTATCGCAAAATATTTCCATAGCTACCCCCTTTGTTCTAAATTTTCGACAAAAAAATTATAAAAAATGCTAAAAATTCGTAAAGAGGGGTTTTTTTGGCCAAAATATCGACTGGCACAATCAGTTTTGTGATAAAATCATTATTTCGCCTTCAAATAGAGTCATGAAATTTTCGAAAATCCACTTTTCAAAACAAAAAATACTCATAACTCGACAAATAGGAAAAATAGGAAAGATAGAACGTTCTAGTGTTCACCAATCGATAGAAGGGACAATTTTACATATTTTAGTAAATTTTGAGTCCATATTTCCAAGGATTATGGGAGTTAGAAGAAATCAATTTGTATCGCAAAATATTTCCACAGCTACCCCCTTTGTTCTAAATTTTCGACAAAAAAATTATAAAAAATGCTAAAAATTCGTAAAGAGGGGTTTTTTGGCCAAAAAATCGACTGGCACAATCAGTTTTGTGATAAAATCATTATTTCGCCTTCAAATAGAGTCATGAAATTTTCGAAAATCCACTTTTCAAAACAAAAAATACTCATAACTCGACAAATAGGAAAGATAGAACGTTCTAGTCTTCACCAATCGATAGAGGGGACAATTTTACATATTTTAGTGAATTTTGAGTCCATATTTCCGAGGATTATGGGAGTTAGAAAAAATCAATTTGTATCTTTGTTCTAAATTTTCGACAAAAAAATTATAGAAAATGCTAAAAATTCGTAAAGAGGGGTTTTTTTGGCCAAAAAATCGACTGGCACAATCGGTTTTGTGATAAAATCATTATTTCGCCTTCAAATAGAGTCATGAAATTTTCGAAAATCCACTTTTCAAAACAAAAAATACTCATAACTCGACTAATAGGAAAGATAGAACGTTCTAGTCTTCACCAATCGATTGAGGGGACAATTTTACATATTTTAGTGAATTTTGAGTCCATATTTCCAAGGATTATGGGAGTTAGAAAAAATCAATTTGTATCGCAAAATATTTCCATAGCTACCCCCTTTGTTCTAGATTTTCGACAAAAAAATTATAAAAAATGCTAAAAATTCGTAAAGAGGGGTTTTTTTGGCCAAAAAATCGACTGGCACAATCGGTTTTGTGATAAAATCATTATTTCGCCTTCAAATAGAGTCATGAAATTTTCGAAAATCCACTTTTCAAAACAAAAAATACTCATAACTCGACTAATAGGAAAGATAGAACGTTCTAGTCTTCACCAATCGATTGAGGGGACAATTTTACATATTTGAGTGAATTTTGAGTCGATATTGCCAAAGGATTAAGGGAGTTAGAAAAAAGCAATTTGTTTCTCAAAATATTTCCACAGCTACCCCCTTTGTTCTAAATTTTCGACAAAAAAATTATAAAAAATGCTAAAAATTCGTAACGAGGGGTTTTTTGGACCGGAAAATCGACTGGCAAATCTTGACAATTTTTTTAAGTCTTAAACTTCAAAATATTTTCGTAAGTTCCAAATTGTCAATCTTTTTAAAGGCGTGAGTTAGGGAAAAAATTAGTTAAATATAATAGTTCTTGATCACGATGTCTGTTGAAACTCTATTTTTAAAGTTTCGGTAGCGGTCCAGCTGCCGTTATCAAGAATAATGAAAAATAATAAATTTTCGAATCATCGAAAATTGATTATTTCGATTAATCGATTTTTTTCGAATAATCGATTTTTTTCGATCAATCGATTATTTTCGAATAATCGATTTTTTTCGATCAATCGATTATTTTCGATTAATCGATTATTTTCGATTAATCGATTATTTTCGATTAATCGATTATTTTCGATTAATCGATTATTTTCGATTAATCGATTATTTTCGATTGATCGATTATTTTCGATTAATCGATTATTTTCGATTATCAATTATTTTCGATTAATCGATTATTTTCGATTAATCGATTATTTTCGATTAATCGATTATTTTAGATTAATCGATTTTTTTTCGATTAATCGATTTTTTTCGATTAATCGATTAACCGAAAGAAATTGATTAATCGAAAATAATCGATTATTTTATATATTCGATAATCGATTATGTTTTTTGATAATCGCCCAGCCCTAATTTTGAGTCGATATTGCCAAGGATTAAAGGAGTTAGAAAAAAGCGATTTGTAACGCAAAATATTTCCATAGCTATATATTCGATTGTTCTAAATTTTCGACAAAAAAATTATAAAAAATGCTAAAAATTCGTAAAGAGGGGTTTCTTTGGCCTAAAAATCGACTGGCACAATCAGTTTTGTGATAAAATCATTATTTCGCCTTCAAATGGAGTCATGAAAATTTCGAAAATCCACTTTTCAAAACAAAAAATACTCATAACTCGACTAATAGGAAAGATAGAACGTTCTAGTCTTCACCAATCGATAGAGGGGACAATTTTACATCTTTTAGTGAATTTTGAGTCCATATTTGCAAGGATTAAGGGAGTTAGAAAAAATCAATTTGTATCGCAAAATATTTCCATAGCTACCCCCTTTGTTCTAAATTTTCGACAAAAAAATTATAAAAAATGCTAAAAATTCGTAGAGAGGGGTTTTTTTGGCCAAAAAATCGACTGGCACAATCAGTTTTGTGATAAATTCATTATTTCGCCTTCAAATAGAGTCATGAAATTTTCGAAAATCCACTTTTCAAAACAAAAAATACTCATAACTCGACTAATAGGAAAGATAGAACGTTCTAGTCTTCACAAATCGATAGAGGGCACAATTTTACATATTTTAGTGAATTTTGAGTCCATATTTCCAAGGATTATGGGAGTTAGAAAAAATCAATTTGTATCGCAAAATATTTCCATCCCCCTTTGTTCTAAATTTTCGACAAAAAAAAAATAAAAAATGCTTAAAATTCGTAAAGAGGGGTTTTTTGGGCCGGAAAATCGACTGGCACAATCAGTTTTTTGATAAAATCAATATTTCGCCTTCAAATAGAGTCATGAAATTTTCGAAAATCCACTTTTCAAAACAAAAAATACTCATAACTCGACAAATAGGAAAGATAGAACGTTCTAGTCTTGACCAATCGGTAGAGGGGACAATTTTACATATTTTAGTGAATTTCGAGTCCATATTTCCAAGGATTATGGAAGTTAGAAAAAATCAATTTGTATCGCAAAATATTTCCATAGCTACCCCCTTTGTTCTAAATTTTCGACAAAAAAATTATAAAAAATGCTAAAAATTCGTAACGAGGGGTTTTTTGGACCGGAAAATCGACTGGCAAATCTTGACAATTTTTTTAAGTCTTAAACTTCAAAATATTTTCGTAAGTTCCAAATTGTCAATCTTTTTAAAGGCGTGAGTTAGGGAAAAAATTAGTTAAATATAATAGTTCTTGATCACGATGTCTGTTGAAACTCTATTTTTAAAGTTTCGGTAGCGGTCCAGCTGCCGTTATCAAGAATAATGGAAAATAATAAATTTTCGAATCATCGAAAATTGATAATTTTCGATTAATCGATTAATTTCGATTAATCGATTTTTTTCGATTAATCGATTTTTTTCGATTAATCGATTTTTTTCGATCAATCGATTTTTTTCGATCAATCGATATTTTTCGATTAATCGATTATTTTCGATTAATCGATTATTTTAGATTAATCGATTATTTTCGATTAATCGATTATTTTCGATTAATCGATTTTTTTCGAATAATCGATTTTTTTCGATTAATCGATTAATCGAAAATATTCGATCATTTTATATAATCGATAATCGATTATGTTTTTTGATAATCGCCCAGCCCTAATTTTGAGCGTTATTGCCAAGGATTAAGGGAGTTAGAAAAAAGCAATTTGATTCGCAAAATATTTCCATACCCCTTTGTTCTAAATTTTCGACAAAAAAAAATAAAAAATGCTTAAAATTCGTAAAGAGGGGTTTTTTTGGTCAAAAAATCGACTGGCACAATCAGTTTTGTGATAAAATCATCATTTCGCCTTCAAATAGAGTCATGAAATTTTTGAAAATCCACCTTTCAAAACAAAAAATACTCATAACTCGACAAATAGGAAAGATAGAACGTTCTAGTCTTCACCAATCGATTGAGGGGACAATTTTACATATTTGAGTGAATTTTGAGTCGATATTGCCAAAGGATTAAGGGAGTTAGAAAAAAGCAATTTGTTTCTCAAAATATTTCCACAGCTACCCCCTTTGTTCTAAATTTTCGACAAAAAAATTATAAAAAATGCTAAAAATTCGTAACGAGGGGTTTTTTGGACCGGAAAATCGACTGGCAAATCTTGACAATTTTTTTAAGTCTTAAACTTCAAAATATTTTCGTAAGTTCCAAATTGTGAATCTTTTTAAAGGCGTGAGGGAAAAAATTAGTTAAATATAATAGTTCTTGATCACGATGTCTGTTGAAACTCTATTTTTAAAGTTTCGGTAGCGGTCCAGCTGCCGTTATCAAGAATAATGAAAAATAATAAATTTTCGAATCATCGAAAATTGATTATTTCGATTAATCGATTATTTTCGATTAATCGATTTTTTTGGATTAATCGATTTTTTTCGAATAATCGATTTTTTTCGATCAATCGATTATTTTCGATTAATCGATTATTTTCGATTAATCGATTATTTTCCATTAATCGATTATTTTCGATTAATCGATTATTTTCGATTAATCGATTATTTTCGATTAATCGATTATTTTCGATTGATCGATTATTTTCGATTATTTTCGATTAATCGATTATTTTCGATTATCAATTATTTTCGATTAATCGATTATTTTCGATTAATCGATTATTTTAGATTAATCGATTTTTTTTCGATTAATCGATTTTTTTCGATTAATCGATTAACCGAAAGAAATTGATTAATCGAAAATAATCGATTATTTTATATATTCGATAATCGATTATGTTTTTTGATAATCGCCCAGCCCTAATTTTGAGTCGATATTGCCAAGGATTAAAGGAGTTAGAAAAAAGCGATTTGTAACGCAAAATATTTCCATAGCTATATATTCGATTGTTCTAAATTTTCGACAAAAAAATTATAAAAAATGCTAAAAATTCGTAAAGAGGGGTTTCTTTGGCCTAAAAATCGACTGGCACAATCAGTTTTGTGATAAAATCATTATTTCGCCTTCAAATGGAGTCATGAAAATTTCGAAAATCCACTTTTCAAAACAAAAAATACTCATAACTCGACTAATAGGAAAGATAGAACGTTCTAGTCTTCACCAATCGATAGAGGGGACAATTTTACATCTTTTAGTGAATTTTGAGTCCATATTTGCAAGGATTAAGGGAGTTAGAAAAAATCAATTTGTATCGCAAAATATTTCCATAGCTACCCCCTTTGTTCTAAATTTTCGACAAAAAAATTATAAAAAATGCTAAAAATTCGTAGAGAGGGGTTTTTTTGGCCAAAAAATCGACTGGCACAATCAGTTTTGTGATAAATTCATTATTTCGCCTTCAAATAGAGTCATGAAATTTTCGAAAATCCACTTTTCAAAACAAAAAATACTCATAACTCGACTAATAGGAAAGATAGAACGTTCTAGTCTTCACAAATCGATAGAGGGCACAATTTTACATATTTTAGTGAATTTTGAGTCCATATTTCCAAGGATTATGGGAGTTAGAAAAAATCAATTTGTATCGCAAAATATTTCCATCCCCCTTTGTTCTAAATTTTCGACAAAAAAAAAATAAAAAATGCTTAAAATTCGTAAAGAGGGGTTTTTTGGGCCGGAAAATCGACTGGCACAATCAGTTTTTTGATAAAATCAATATTTCGCCTTCAAATAGAGTCATGAAATTTTCGAAAATCCACTTTTCAAAACAAAAAATACTCATAACTCGACAAATAGGAAAGATAGAACGTTCTAGTCTTCACAAATCGATAGAGGGCACAATTTTACATATTTTAGTGAATTTTGAGTCCATATTTCCAAGGATTATGGGAGTTAGAAAAAATCAATTTGTATCGCAAAATATTTCCATAGCTACACCCCCTTTGTTCTAAATTTTCGACAAAAAAATTATAAAAAATGCTAAAAATTCGTAACGAGGGGTTTTTTGGACCGGAAAATCGACTGGCAAATCTTGACAATTTTTTTAAGTCTTAAACTTCAAAATATTTTCGTAAGTTCCAAATTGTCAATCTTTTTAAAGGCGTGAGTTAGGGAAAAAATTAGTTAAATATAATAGTTCTTGATCACGATGTTTGTTGAAACTCTATTTTTAAAGTTTCGGTAGCGGTCCAGCTGCCGTTATCAAGAATAATGGAAAATAATAAATTTTCGAATCATCGAAAATTGATAATTTTCGATTAATCGATTAATTTCGATTAATCGATTTTTTTCGATTAATCGATTTTTTTCGATCAATCGATTTTTTTCGATCAATCGATATTTTTCGATTAATCGATTATTTTCGATTAATCGATTATTTTAGATTAATCGATTATTTTCGATTAATCGATTATTTTCGATTAATCGATTTTTTTCGAATAATCGATTTTTTTCGATTAATCGATTAATCGAAAATATTCGATCATTTTATATAATCGATAATCGATTATGTTTTTTGATAATCGCCCAGCCCTAATTTTGAGCGTTATTGCCAAGGATTAAGGGAGTTAGAAAAAAGCAATTTGATTCGCAAAATATTTCCATACCCCTTTGTTCTAAATTTTCGACAAAAAAAAATAAAAAATGCTTAAAATTCGTAAAGAGGGGTTTTTTTGGCCAAAAAATCGACTGGCACAATCAGTTTTGTGATAAAATCATTATTTCGCCTTCAAATAGAGTCATGAAATTTTCGAAAATCCACCTTTCAAAACAAAAAATAGTCATAACTGGACTAATAGGAAAGATAGAACGTTCTAGTCTTCACCAATCGAGAGAGGGGACAATTTCACATATTTTAGTGAATTTTGAGTTGATATTTCCAAGGATTAAGGGAGTTAGAAAAAGGCAATTTGTTTCGCAAAATATTTCCATACCTACCGCTTTGTTCTAAATTTTCGACAAAAAAAATAAAAAATCCTAAAAATTTGTGAAGAGGGGTTTTTTGGGCCGAAAAATCGACTGGCACAATCAGTTTTTTAAAAAATCATTATTTCGCCTTCAAATAGAGTCATGAAATTTTCGAAAATCCACTTTTCAAAACAAAAAATACTCATAACTCGACTAATAGGAAAGATAGAACGTTCTAGTCATCACCAATCGAGAGAGGGGACAATTTTACATGTTTAAGTGAATTCTGAATCGATATTTCCAAGGATTAAAGGAGTTAGAAAAAAAGCAATTTGTATCGCAAAATATTTCCATACCTGCCCCTTTGTTCTAAATTTTCGACAAAAAAAAAATTAAAAAACGCTGAGGGGTTTTTTGGGCCGAAAAATCGACTGGCACAATCAATTTTTTGATAAAATCATTATTTCGCCTTCAAATAGAGTCATGAAATTTTCGAAAATCCAATTTTCAAAACAAAAAATACTCATAACTCGACTAATGTGAAAGATAGAACGTTCTAGTCTTCACCAATCGAGAGAGGGGACAATTTTACATGTTTTAGTGAATTTTCAGTCGATATTTCCAAGAATTAAGGAGGTTAGAAAAAAGCAATTTGTATCGCAAAATATTTCCCTTTGTTCTAAATTTTGGACAAAAAAAAATTAAAAATGCTAAAAATTCGTGAAAAGGGGTTTTTTGGGCCGGAAAATCGACTGGCACAATCAGTTTTTTGATAAAATCATTATTTCGCCTTCAAATAGAATCATGAAATTTTCGAAAATCCACTTTTCAAAACAAAAAATACTCATAACTCGACTAATAGGAAAGATAGAATGTTCTAGTCTTCACCAATCGATAGAAGGGACAATTTTACATGATTTAGTGAATTTTGAATCGATATTTCCAAGGATTGAAGGAGTTGGAAAAAAGCAATTTGTATCTCAAAATATTTCCATACCTACCCCTTTTTTTAAATTTTCGACAAAAAAATTGTGTTTATTGTTTTGAAATTATACGTTATTATGAATTCGTTTTGAGTTTATTCTCCATAAAGTACAAATTCAACAATATATAAATTTGTCTTTTAATGCCCTTTCCTTTTATTGTGATTCAGACAAATGTTAGAAAAACAATGACACATTCGTAACTTTTTTCAAAATTTAATGGGTTTAAGAGAGGTTATTTTGCAAGAAAAACAAAAATATCAATTTTTCATATTATATACATATCAACTAACAATATGCATAATTTTTAATCTAACTTCTCAAACTGGTTTCCTATACTGTCAAAAACCAAAAATAAATTTTAAAAACTGTAAATGCATTTGCTGAACAATTAATGCATGTGCATTTTTGTCAGTGTGTTTCTCCAAAGGTGCGGTATGTATATTGGGGTGATATTCACTGAGACCTAAAATATCTATTGTGTCCCCTTACTTCTACTTAGTTCCTGAGGAAAGTCTCAGACACTAGTTACTCCGTTTAGAATATCTGCAGGCTTTAACTTAGGTACTGCACTTGGTTAAAGAACAAGTCGATTTTCTTTAACTTGGTGCATAACTCTCCGGCAAGTCGTAATGCCGCACTGTGCTAAGTCCTATAACAATAATTGTAGTCCAAAATCAAGCAGATCGTGATACATCCAAAACATATCCTACTCAGTCCGTGACATTAACATATGTTTTGCATTTACTCCCAAATATGCTGGATGCATGGATTTATCACGATTTGCATGCCTGCTCAGCCTCCTCACCAATTTATCCAGCAAATAGCACCAGAAATATTTTGTTGAAAATTCTTCATTTTATTTCCTGTTTATCTAATAATTTTTAAATTTTATAGTTAATTCCCCGTTTTCAGTAGTTATTTTTAAATCTGACAATAGTGCCCTTTGGATTCTCCAAACATCTCATCATCCCAAACCTATGCTCAACACAGTTGCCGTTTTTCGACCAGTCCAATATTGCTTAATACCGTAAAAATAGCAGAAATGGCAACACTCTCAGGAGGCTTGCCTATAGCGGTCGCGTTTATACACGAACTACGGAATACGAGTAATACGCTGCTGTTGGTTTAAAATCTTATTTAGCAAATGAAGAATTTTTGTTTTTTCTTGATACTTTTAAATTAATATTTGAACAAACTGATCTTATTTTTCAAATTTTACAACATAAATTCACTGATATAATTTATTCAAGAGATCGTTTGAAACATCTCATTGATAAAATTTCAACTTTCCGTAATACAGAATTTCATTTCAAATTTTATTTGAAAATTTTTCAACTGATGAGGCTCCCCCCGCGAAAAAGGGGGAAATCATATAATTTGCTAGATAAGAAACTACATTATAAACAATTTTTTTATGAAATTTTAGATACTATTTGAAAGTCAAATTGAGATTGGATTTTCCGATTTACATGAATTGAAGTTTTTCGACTTGACGAATAAAAGCTTATTCGAATCTCTTTTAAAAGAGTTTTCCAATACACTTTTAGATAACTTAGTTCTAAAATATAAATTTTTGATAAAATAGCACTGCACAATGAATTATGCGTTGTATACTCGCGGATAAAGATATTTTAGGTCAGTAAGACATTCACGCCGATATGATAAAATATATGATAGGATTTGCAACAAGTTTTACCTCAGTTTTATAAACTACTTTGTTTGACAGTCACCATTCCTGTCACGTCGGCATCGGTGGAGAGATGATTTTCTACTCTCAAACGAATTAAATTTTGCGAAATACAATGGGCCAAAATCGTTTATACAATGTTAGTTTAATATCTATTGAAAAAGATTTACTAAAACACTTGAAACACTAGAATTCCGTTAATATATAAAATTTAATAATTAATATATTTAATTTTTTGGCAAGAGAAACTCTATAGGTAACTCCACGTTGGTTCTTGTTGGGCAACAATTAATTTTGTCACTGAAATAGCTGGTACCGTAAAATGGGGTGAATAACAACAATATTCAACATTTTCGGTTGTATAACTTCAAAACGGTTTGACTTAGAAGACTTGTTCTTAGCGCAAAACTCTTTGCTTAACTTCACCCTCATCCCTGCGAATCGAAATTTTTCAATTTTTTTTGTAAATGCCCTTTTTTTAAAAAAATAGGGTGTGTTGCGATTCACCTTACATCCGGTGTGAATAACAACACCTGCTTGATTTTACGTGTTTTGGCTTTCACACTGTCTAAGAGGTGGAAGACAACACATCTTATATTTTAAAAAAACATTGTACATTAAAAAAAAATTAACTTCATATATTTAAAAGTGAAAATTTATAAATAAACTGTCTAAGAGGTGGAAGACAACACATTTTATATTTAAAAAAACATTGTATACTACAAAATAAATCAACTTCGTATATTCAAAGGTGAACATTTATAAATAAACAAATTTTTTTTTCTTCGAAACAAAATATTCACTTTCTTAAAAAAACACATAGGTATAGGTACAAAAGTTACTTCCACTTGATGGCGTCCACTTGAAATATCAAAATGCCTCTTCGGCCCTTTTCAGGGTCCTTAACTTTGCCAATAATTTGGTTGAAACTGAATTCGGTCAGATCTGGAATGTCTGGATAAACAAAATATGTTTTATTTGGAGCTCTTTTCATCGAAGGCATCACCCGAAGAAAATTTGCGGTGTAATTTTCATCGATGGATTGAACTCTACCAATGTATTTCTGACTAAAAAATTCAACCAATATCCAATCGTCTATTTTTATAGACTGAATAGTAACTGGAAATACACCTTCAAACGTTTTACCGTTCTTGGCAACAAAACACTCAATGGGGCAAAGGTGTTCATTGACACTACTGGTGCTTGGTCCTTGAGAAAAATCAGGGAGACTTTCTTCGTCATCTTCCATATGATCTTCCATTTTATCATCTTCTTCATTGGAATCACTACATTTGGTTTCATTAAAATCTGATCCTGCTACACTTCGCCCTGGTAGAACGTTAATTTTTTTTCGCTGTTGCCTTGGTTTAGGAAGATTCTCGTATCTTAGTTCTTTCAAAATATCAACTACAGAATCTGTTAAAGCTTCCGCATAATTTTCAGGATCTTGTGAATATGATGGTAGTCTTGATAATATTTCATCTGGATTTATTGGAACAATTCCACATTTTCGAAAACCCGACCTAACATTTTTTGCCGCATTTGGTTTAATGGCTTCCAACAATAATTTAAGCAGATGAGGAAATGTGGTCTTTGGGATGCTCGATTCTCTTCGGCCCGGGCCTTTTTTCCAGTCGGTTAATATCTTACGCCAAGCCTCCTTAAATGGGCGAAAAAAAGCCACATCCAAAGGCTGAGTCATGTGGCTGGAATTCGCTGGTAGAAACACGAATGATATGTCGTGCTCTTCACATCTTTCTACAGCTTCCAAAGAGATGTGCGAAGAGAGATTGTCCCCTATTAACATTTTTTTTCCGGACAAGTTTCGAAAATACGGAATGGCAATGGTCTCAATCCAATCCTGGAAGCAGTTGCTGTCGAACCATCCAGAAGGGGTTGAACTGAAACGAGCACCTCGTGGCCCCCCTATCTTCCAAGTTTCGTACATATGTTTGGCCTTATACACCACGAAAGGAGGTAAAATTGTTCCGTCTGCTGCGGCTGCAAACATAAGGGAGGTGGCCGACTTACTGTGGTTCATTACCCTTTCCGGGTATTTCATTCCCCGTTTTGAAATTACTCTTTTTCGTCCTGGGTCGTCAGTCAAATTAGTTTCGTCGTAATTGACGATATTGGACGGACTGACACCATCTATATTGAGTTTCGAAGATTTTCAAAATAACACCTGACTTGTTCAGTAGTTAGTCCAGCCCTTGACCTTTTAATGTTTTGACAGAACCTCATCGAGAGTCTTTCTTTGTGACGCTTAACGAAACCCAAAGCAAACTCCATCCCCGGCATATTGTTTTGAAACCGTTCAACTCGTTCATTCATAGATTCCAGGCATTTTAGTTTAGGTGTTGCCAAGTTTAAAAATTATAAGTAGAAATGTATCAAAGACATCGAGCTTTACCTCAAATTCAAATGTTAAGGAAGTTTGTCAGATAAAGTTTTTTCAGGGACAAAATCTCATTGAAAATTGATGATTAATTAAATATTATAACCTCAAACATTATTCTTTCAGAAATCTGGTTTTTGTGCTTCATGTATTAGGTAAAGTTCCCATATATATACAAAAAATATTTCCACCGCCTGAAAAGCATACAGAGTGGTGAAAAAAATATAACGTTGTTTTCCTGAAAACTGTTGCGATTGGTACAATAGTTGCGTTTCACCCCATTTTACGGTTCGGTCGCTGCGCAAAGGTTAAATTAATTGGCTGAATATAGTATATTTTTACAAAAACGTACGTTGTACGTCCAGCCTCCTCTCTAAAAAAGTTCACGAGCCGCCACTGAGCGACGGTGATCCTGACTCTCGCAGGCGAGTATATAGTCCAGGAAAAATAGCCTGAAAATAACCATTTTGAATTGTTTCCATCAAAGTGGATGATTGTGAGTGAATAGAGGGCAAAATTGATGTAGAATAAGATGCACTTTTCCCGATCTTCGAAATCGTTTGGCAAAAAAATTTTCTGGGGTGAGTTAGAAAATTTCTCGCTGCGCGACTTCAAAATCGACCACCGAGCTGCATTGGCACTTTTCTCGGGAACTATCCAAGATAAATTAATGATTTTTTTTTTAATTTCATACTACTCGACGAGAGGAATCTATTTTTATTATCTGCAATTATCAAATTTCACATCCCGAGTCGTTAATGTCGCTTTTATGAAATGTGTGAAGTTTGCGGTATTTTTTTCGGCTGACATTAATAATATTCATTTGGAATAATTGTATTGTAATAACATGAAAATGTAACTCATTAGCAACTATCCTTTTATTTCATATATAACAATTGAGTATTTTCATTAAATTATTTCAATTGTTCAAAAATTGTTATTCACGTTATGTATTTTGTACTTATTTCTCAAAAGTACAGTTAATCTGCGTTAACGTCTTCTGTTGCGTCAGCTCTCTGTATTTATAATGTGTAATATATTATTAAAAAAAATTAATAAATATAATGTTTCATACGTTTGTCTTACATTACCTATTACTATCCTAAATTTGAAACAAATTATGTTGTAAAAAATTCCAAAAAATTTACTGTACAAATAACTTTTTTCACAACTTATCATAATTTTTAATAATTGCTATACATGAAATAGACAGTTTTATTAATGTCAGCCGAAAAAAATACCGCAAACTTCAGACATTTCATAAAAGCGACATTAACGACTCGGGATGTGAAATTTGATAATTGCAGATAATAAAAATAGATTCCTCTCGTCGAGTAGTATGAAATTAAAAAAAAAATCATTAATTTATCGCGCAGCGAGAAATTTTCTCGAGTGAGTCGAGTCCGAGTCGGCTCCCCACACTCCGTCGTCACGAGCCAGATAGCAAAAATGATAGCGTCGCGTGAACTTTGGAAATGGCTTTTGGCTTAGTTATCCGTTCCCCTTTGAATAAATATTTTGCACATTGAAAGTAGTCCGTTTTCCGACCATGAATATATATTTTTTTTTTCGCTGCACCTCGAAATTGTTGTACAATGAGCCTTTAACTTTGACGGTTTGTTACTCCGTTGTTTTTCAAGCAATCTAAACGAATCTTTTTTCAGATTACAGCTTTTTTTATGCTCTATCAATGTACGTAATAATATATTGCAAAATTCGTTGAGCACGCGGTATATTGCATTTTGCAACTAAGGCCGTTTTAAATAATCATTCCCACGGCCGCGGAATTGCATATTTTTGAAAAATAATAACGACACATGACTTATCACAGTGACATCTGCCAACAAAGCAAACCGCATAAATACGGGTGATGTGCAATGTTGTACAGGGCTAGAATAAATAAATTTGTTTATAACAAAATAATTTGCAAACTAATCAAGTTACAGATTCCAGATTTTGTACACGTTATTTGTACATGCGAGGGCATAATTAGGTGTAATATAAAGACGTCATGATAATAATATCGGGTTTTTTAATTTGTTTATTAATAATATTGAAATTAATGTTTATTTGCTCATAACTTCGGACCTAATTAATATTTTTTGACGTGCAAAGTCTAGTTTTGTAGATCTTTTGAAGAGGAAAAGAAAAGTTCTTAACGTTTTTATTGTAAAATTGAGGGGTGAAAAGATATACAAGAAAAACGTTATTTTTACTCAAATCGCACCATACTCACCCCAGAAAATTTTTTTGCCAAACGATTTCGAAGATCGGGAAAAGTGCATCTTATTCTACATCAATTTTGCCCTCTATTCACTCACAATCATCCACTTTGATGGAAATAATGCTCCCAACTGTATATTTCCTGGACTAATATTCAAGAAATAGATCCAAGTATATTTTTCATATCAAAAATTGACCATTTTAAAATATACTTGAAACGGCTAGGGTCGAATTCCGCAAAACTACCTGGAACTAGCCGAAAGAGGGATTATCGCATCATTAGCAAGTGGGACTCTAGAAGCCAAGGAAAATGATTGTAATTTATCTAGAAGGGCAAGGAAAATGATTGAAGAAGGTATACAGTATTGAGAAAATGGGCACGTAAGTAATAAGCTCTCGTAAAAACTGGCATTTAGTTGTTATCCATATTCTTATCCTCCCGCGATATCTTTTGCGAGACTCCACCTAGGATTAAAGGCGCAGATAGGTTTTTGCGGAATTTTGCACCAGATCTTGGACTATTGCACTCAACGGCCCATTAGCTCAGTTGGTTAGAGCGTCGTGCTAATAACGCGAAGGTCGCGGGTTCGATCCCCCCATGGGCCAGTTTTTTTTCACTTTATAACGAAAAATAATTTTACGAATTAATTATTTTTGTAATTGTTAGAAAATTAACTAGAATCTTGTTTTATACAGAAGATAAGGTAGTTATTATTTTTTTTTAAACGCGAAACGCGCTGTTGTGGCATTATATCCATCCAAGCTATCGTATGAAATGCAGTTTAATACTACTAGAATAAAATTGAGCTATAATTGCTTTTATTCGCAATGTTTTGAAAACTTTGTATTTTACACTTCGATGGTTATTTTTAAAATTTGTCACAGCCGGTATGTGAAATGCAAGCAGATTCCATATATCCGATATGGTCTAGTGGCTAGGATACCTGGCTTTCACCCAGGAGGCTCGGGTTCGATTCCCGGTATCGGAATTTTTTTTTATTTGTGATTTTATTCAATATAAAAGAAATATAAATATATTTTTTTCCCAACATAATTACCATACATACCTCACAATGAGCTCAAAGACCGGTGGACAACGATGTACGACTTATTTTGCACCAAGACTCTTCAATATGTTACCAAATAATATTAAATATATAAATAAACTATCACGTTACAAATATTCTGTAAAGAACTGGACAGCCAGTAAAACAGACATATTTTTAATGATTTAATTAATTTAAGGTATCTAAAATAATTTATTTAATATGATTATTTTTGGAATATTGCGAAATTTTGAATCCAATTTCAAAATTAAACGCAAAGCTAAAACACTTGGTACCCGCTTAAGACCTTAACTCCCGAATACGTCCACAACTCCATATTAAGACCTTAATTCCCGACTTCGACCACATCCCCCTATTAAGACATCACTAAATTTTGTTGTTTTATTTTTATGTTGTTTATATATTATTACAAGTTTTATCACTCGCACACAGGCATTATTATGCCTCAGCGAGGGAGGTATCAATGTTTATTCTGAAATATTTGTAATTGTTTCTACCTATCAAATTGTATTGTATTTTTATGAATAAACATTATTATTATTAATAATATATTTTTAAACGTATACATCTTTACGAAGGGTATTGCTCTCTGCAGTTCTTATCGTTAAGGTAGAAATAATGAATATTTAATAAAATTCGAATCAATTTTTACAGTTTTATTTTTAGGTTTTAAAGTAAAAATACAATATTGACTTAGGCGTGACAATTTTTCCTTAATCTAAACATTGGGATTTATGTACAGTGCACGATATATACAAAATAATATTTCTAACTACCTACCAGCGTAATTATACATATTTGATCACTTTTATTATTATATATCAACAATAAAAAATCTATAGGTTTATCTACATTATTTCTTTAGACCAAAATTCAGCCGCGAACGTAATCATACTGATTAACATAAAATTTGCAGTGAAAATGTGTAACACTGTAAAATAAATGAAAACCTTAGGGTTCTTAGGTTACTTGTAAATTTAGTTGTGTAAATATGGAGCTCGACTTGATAGCACAAGTGTCATTTTCCAGTAAAATTTACTATTTACCATTTATAAATTTATACTATAGAAGGAATAAATAGTTTGCTTATCTGTAGAAGAGCACTTTAAGATAGCCATGTCTAGACCGGTTAAGCTGATTCTCAAGGTTACATCGGGATGCTGTCTGGGGACTCAGAAGCGGATCTCGCTAAACTATTGTGTTTATTATTCAATAAGCAATCTATCGAAGCAACATGACATCAGTCCATGGTTGAAATTTTTAATAAAATAGCACTCCAATCAAAAAAATCTTCAAGTCTAGCTAAGTTTACAACTGGTAATACACTGACTAATTCGATTTCACATTTTCACTGCAATTGCCAGGCAGTAATCAGATTATTCAGTTATGATTTGGTCTAATACCTATACATTCCCATTAGCACCATCACATTTACAATAAGTAAAATATTCTAATTTATTAATTAGAGTAGTGGGTATTGTGAAACGTTGTGCAACTTTTGGAGAAATGATTAAATTATTATAACTTTGGTATAATATGAATTTTTCGTTGCTAAAAGTTAAATGATTATCGAGTGGAATATTAAAAATCTTATTTTTAAACATTTATTTGTACGGTTTAAATTTAAAAAAAAGACATTCTTTATACTTGAAATTGTTTGCTCTACTTTTTTCACCACCCCGTGAATTTCTGTCCAAATGTTGGTTACTTTTATATATAAAACACGACATGTCTACTAAGCAACTTCTCATGTATATATTTTGTAATGGTCTTTATAATGCTCCCCATAGATAACCTATGCCCCCTCCTTATATTTAACTATTGAGGTTATGCAACCAGTAACACATGGCTCTGTAACAGAATAGCGTCAGTTAAAATAGCGTCAGTCAAAATAGCGCCGCACAAAAATAACGCATAACAAAAATAGCGCCGCACAAAAATAACGCATAACAAAAACAGCGGCAGACAAAATAGTTTCCCTTTCTCCAAAATATATCAAAGAATTTGTATTCCACATGAAGATTTCCAAAAAGGGGAAGGGAATAAGCTATGAGGAAGACAAAATAGGTTATTCCCAAGGGAACGGAATAAGCTATTTTGTCTGCCGCTATTTTGACTGACGCTATTCTGCTACAGAGCCGTAACACATACATATTATGACAACTGTTTTCCGATTAATTTTGGGCATTCAACTATTCATGTCATTAATCAAGCAATTCCGTTCTTCTTTGCAAGATTAAAAATATTTTTTCTTCAGTAGACAGAATGGGGATGATTAAAGCTTAAAAAATGTCTCTTAACATCAGGGGTGGAAAAAATTCTAGTCGCCATATTATACTAATACAAAATAAAAATATGATTGATGTAAAGTATATTTTCAATATTTTAGAACATGAACACGCAATTGGTAGGTATATAAATAACTATACATTATACACAATACATTATCCAATGAGAAAAATATACTTTACACACGAGATATATAGGTAGGTACCTACTAGCAGTTTTTTTTTGTATAAAAGAATGTCTCTTTTTGACAAATTTACAAAATTATTCAAAACACGATACACAGTGTGTCCCTTTTTGTGATCGTTCAACTTTAAGAATATGGCAACGCATGATTCGTACATTATTTTCTCTAAAACGTGAAAATTGTTGTTGCCTTACTTAAGTGTATTAAAATGTTTCCCTTTATAAAAGGAAAGTATGATTATTGCCAAAATCTAAATATATTCTAAACTGCTAAAAACAAAATAACTGAACGTATAAAGCTTTTCTGATAACAAAAAGTACTTTTACTTTACATACATTTTTAACGACCATTTTTATTGGGCAAGTCCATGAGACGTCACACCCTATCAGATATGGGGCCCGTTTAGCACAATATTGTACTACGCAGGCGCGGCAGACGCCGTTGGTGCCGGGGCAGGGGGAGTGAGTCACACGTCAAATGTCTTATCAAACGTCACATGTCACGTTAAACGTCGCATGTCACATCGTTTGACGTGACATGTGACGTTTGACAAGACATTTGACGTGTGACTCACTCCCCTCCCCATCCCTCCGGGTCCCCCGGCAGCTAACATGCTTGGGCAGTACAAAAGTGTGCTAAACGGACCCCATATCTGCTCGCCCTAATGAATCTGATGATAAACAAGCGTTCTTTGCTCAACACGTGGTTCTTAATAATTATTTTGATCGCGTTTCGAGTTAATTTAATTTTGATTTGGTGCTTTCTTCAACATTGTTTTAATTGCTTAGGTACTTTAAAAGCTATATCTGACTGTTTATTATAAAAAGGATCATTAAATCAATACAAAACAACAGAATTACAAATCTATCCAAATAATTGTTTATCCTCAGTGCGACTGTCATTAGTGTCAGTTGGTGGACATGCCCTATATACCAAATATGAATGCGCATAACCTCAAATATTCTTTAAAAAAAATCATTAAATATCTGATGTCATAAAAAATATTCAAGCGTATAATTTATATTCGTAATTTTTATTATAAATAATTTACTAAAATTACTACCTACAGAACATATAAATAAATAGATTTAACGCAAATTTTTATAACCCTATTTGTCAAGGTTTATATAAAAATAGTATACAGCAACTCCCATTAATTTCAAGCCCCCATTGGTCTCGACTACATTACTATTATCCATTTCATCGTTATTGTCAGCAAAAGCTTGAAAGTAGATTTCAATCACTCAAATGTATTGCTTAATACCTATGCTCCTTGAGCATCTTCATCTCTCCTTACGTTTTCTACTTTTTTTTATTCAACCTTCAATTATTATTATTATTTTATTGACTAACGTTATTCCTTTAAATCTATTTCATGTATTCCCTCATTTCTCCACACTTAACAAGTTTTACCTTTGGCTGTCCCTTCCATCTCATTTTTAATTAATAAATTTTACAAACATTTATCCCCCAACTTCTCACAAACTTTCCTCATTGATTTTTCCTATGCATCTAGTTTTATGTATAACAATCGTCTGTAGTCCCACATTTCAGACACCCCAATATTCTTTTCTTTCAATACTTCTCACGAATTGTCTTAAAATTGTGATAAATATCAGAAGTGACCTTTTCTCTTGTGCCTGCTTACTTCTGTAAGTCATCACTTAGTGATTTCCACTATTATAAAAATTTACGTCAAATATTATTATACACAGTGTTAACCAACTTATATAATGGATTTCTCACTATATGTATAAAAATTTACATTCATTTATCGCACCTGAAATGATATTTAATATGATAGAATGTATATTTTGCTATATGTTTAGAAACGAAATAATATTCGGTGTTAATAATATTCCCTAGATCCCACACTCGTATTTTAACATTTTATTTCTCTGTATAAAATCATATTTGTATTTTGTGGTAGATACTTTCAGTAGCTTAAATAAACTTTTATAATAAAAATTGGTTCATTGACGATATACAAAATAAAGTTTATTTATTAAAAGTATTTTTGTATGAAGATTAGATACCAAAGTTGGTTAACACTCTGTACAAACAAACGCATATCACAGTAAACAAATGACACTTTAGTATCAAGTACTTTCAGGTAACTTATATTTTTTTATAAACTGTCAATTGTGCAGCACAATCGACTTAAGACCGTATTCACAAAGAAGAACACTCAAGGATGAGTACAACTTTGACCATCAGTTTTTAAAATATTTTACAAGGAAGAAGTGTCAAAAAGGAATGCCCTTTAGTCTTGTTTATGAATACGGGTATTGATAAAAAGTAATAATTGAAAACATACAACATGAAAGAATGGCTGAATAAATGCACAAAATACTTAAACCAGAAACACAGAAATATTTAACGTAGTACAATAAAAATATAGTTATATACATAATAATGTCGCCATTCTTTAAGGAACTATTTTTTTAAAGAGCATCTAATAAACAAAAATTTAAATATAAACCCAAAATTTTATCCAGTATAGTCAAGAAGATCTTTTTGAAATTATCGTTTATTACATTGAAATATACACAGTAAAATAAAACAACAATGTCCATGACATGTTCGTTACATAATTGTTACAAATCACAGCGAGGTCGAGAGGCAGACAAAAAGAAGATGAAAATATGAAAAGTATATATATTTTTCGGTCCTACCTGAAAATATATTCCCGTTGGAAACAAAAATTCAAGTCAATTAGAGGCTTCGCTCATTCAAAAAGTCGATTTCCCATATAAATATTATTATTATAAAAGTTTAAACAAGCCGAGGTCAAAGACCTATATAGCTCGAATAGAATAATGAAATTTACCAATAATTACAAAGAAATGAAGTAAACAAAATAAATGTACAATGACAAGTAGTGAGTCTAGCGCAGTTAATTTGTAGGCATCATAATTGTTTTTGAAAAAATTTACTGTTAAAGCGTTAACAACGTTTGATGGGAGAGAGTTCCAAATGTCAAACACTAGATTTGATAAAAAACCTTCGCGGCATTTAGTTCGAAATTGTTTTTTTTATTTGAGGCAATGTCCACGAGGCCTGTTATCGGTATTTAGAGGAAAAATATATGACAAGTCACCACAGGAAAAAAATTTTTTCGGTTTCAACTAGGTTTTTCGGTATAACAAAATTTTTTTAGAAAAAAAAGAGTATAAAGCTTTTGTAGGAAATTAAATTTGCTACAAAAATGTTGCCTTGAGCAAACACTCTGCAATCAACAGTTTTTTAGTTGTAGAGCTGGAAAGGTGAATAATAATTGATACCAAATTTTTTCAAATTGGAATTTTTTTATCTTACATTAAACAATAAACGCTACAAAGTTATTAAATTTTTATTTATAGACTATATTTTGTTTTTACTAAATAAATATAAACTTCAATGTATAAATCATTAGAATTACTATATTTAATTTTCTTTCCGTCATTTCTGAGTTGGTGGTAACATTAATGTTTGCTTATTAGCATTCGGAAATTGCTTTCTATGCATTGCTACAACTTGCAATAAGTATTGATACTGTTCCTCATTATAAGTTAAACTCCGATTAAATGATTCCAATAATTGAACTCCTCGTTCAGCAGTATCATGTACGACGTGTACATTTTTTAAACTTGTTAACCTTTCCAGCACTATAACTCAAAAACTGTTGATTGGAGAGTTTGCTCAAAGGAACTTTTTTGTAGCAAATTTAATTCCCTACAAAAGCTGGACACTCATTTTTTCTAAATTAATTTTTTCAATACCAAAAAATCGAGTTGTAACCGAAAAACAAATTTTTCCCGTGTTGCCTCTAATTGACTGAAAAAAAATTTCCAGGGCCGAAAAAAAAATCGCCTAAAAATAAAACATCCTAATACAGAAGCTACAAATTACAGACTAAGGTCGACGAATACAAATAATAACTCAACTAGCTTAAATTTTCAATGTTCTGTAAAATGATTTCAACTTGTTTTTTTAACTATCAAATTTCGCAGAGACTTGAAGAAGTGATTCACTTAGGGAACCATAAGATAACCAGCTTCGTAATAAGATACTGGAAGTGTCTCAAAGCGCGGCGATGAGATGTGTGTTGGTTCAGAACAAACTCAGGGTATCGCAAAGGGCCCCAGGCCTCGGATTAAACGGAGATCGTTTGGAAAATTACCCGATATTCTGGTAAAATCAGTAGTTATACCTCACTTTTCAAAATTCCATAAATATGGTTATAAAACTGATTACAAATTAATCTTTTAGTTAATAGTCGTTGACTCTCAAGGTTGGTTGTTTAATTAAAATAATGAACTCAAAAGCCTATAATATTATTTAGATACAAAATTTCCTGTGCATTTAACCAACTGATAAAAATATTTTAGCTTTACAAACATAGTGTTAGTTCTCGATACAGTCATTTTATTACATTGCATTGTAGTCATATTGATTAAGGCTACTTCATTATTGTCAACATAATAACTGTGTGTGCTATTTTAAGAGTTTGACTAACAATTTTAAGTGTAAATAATGCAAAAACATACATTCTGTTAGACAAAGGATGAGATAACTTTTTTAATGAAAAATAATTACATTTGGGCTGATACCGCAAAAGAAGGTTCCGGTCCCCAAACAGGTGTTTCAGTTGAACTAGCAAAGAGGGGGACTAAAACACACTTTTGGGGCCCGGAATCTTTTTGCGGTATCAGCCCCAATGTAATATTGGAAGAAATAGGCAAAGCCGAAAAAAGAGAGGATCTTTCCAATGGTCAGGGAAAGATCTAGTAGGACTTAGACAATCAAAGATTCTTCTGGGTGAATACAACCTGTTGAGAGCAAACCAATGCATAAGTCAAAGTAAAACTGCTACTAAGAGTTTTAACAGGGATCCGAACGGGACATTGTCACCTGAATGGGCACCTGAAAAAGCTCAAAATAGTGAAGAAGAAGAATGTAGATTATAAGAAACCTCCATCCACATACTTGCGAATTGCACAGCAATTCAGAATCCTGGGGCACAACACCTAGGAGATTACTGGATAGAAGAGGGACATTTACCTAAGTTAAAGCTTGTAGATATCCTAAAATTCCTCCGGGAAATAGCACTAAGGGAACTGATACTTTCCTCAGGAACTAAGTAGAAGGAAGGGGACACAATAGATCTTTTAGGTCTCAGTGAATGTCACCCCAATATACATACATACATATATATTGATAAAGGCTACTTCATTATTCACAATATAATTACTGTCTGTGCTATTTTAAGAGTTTGACCAACAATTTTGAATATAAATAATGCAAAAACATACATTCTTTTAGACAAAGGATGAGATAACTTTTTTAATGAAAAATAATTGGTTAGATTAATGTGTTGAAATTATTTTATTGTTGACACCTTGAACTTATAGTGTCGTTGTGTAGAACATTTTGTCCGTATTTTCATCAATATATGATGTAATTTAATGCTCATTGATTGAGTGAATAAATTGTTTTATAGCGGTCTTACAAACTAATCTTAATTAATTTAAAAAAAAAACTTTGTTCGGCGAAAAAAACCAAAAAAGGTTGATTTACTTCTACTGTATAACTAAAAACTATAAGAGATAGAAATAAGATCAGTGTAGACATTAGAGAAAAAAGGTGAAGGAGGTGAAAGAAAATATGTATAGATATGGTCCAATTTTAAAGCAAACATACAAAAGGGCATTGAACAGAAGTAGAACCTAATTGCAGCCTATTTACAGCATAATGGATATAAAAAATGAAATTCGTTGTACTTATCGTTTTACTTTTCCATTACTGTATAGTAATGAGTTGTTTTCTTAATCTTGATTACAGTTCTAATCTTGAAAACCCGGATTTTAAAAATAAATTTCAATTATATAAATGTAAAGGCGCAATTCCACTGGGGCAGCATGTAGCACGCGATACATCGTCTAGAGTTTGCTATTTGTTGGACATGGTCAACACGTGTCATTGTCATATGCTGCAAGTTACCTACTTTATGTTTCTTCAATTGAAAGATTGAGTGTAGCATCTACCATTGACACATGATACATGTTGCCCAAGTGGAATTGCACCTTTAGATATAAAAAGTGTCCAGAATGTGTATATAGATTGTCTTTTATGAACATATAGAGTGAAAACCACTAATGGAACTTTATTTTTAACACATTTTTAGAAAACTTGAAATTGGAAGTCAATACAAGAGTATACAGGGTGATTATTGTATCTAATTATAAATTTATTTATATTTAGACTAAGTTTTCTCGAAATATTGTTTCATTTTGACTTCCCATAGATATAATCAATCTTCTTGACCTACTTGAATAAAATGTATTTATTCAATTAAGAATATCAAACAGAAATATAAAAAAACGATATTACAACTTATTAAATACGCATACTTCCAATGTATTGAATAAAATAGAAGTAGTTTCATTCTAAAAGAGTGCACAATGCTTCAGTTATTACCTATCACCTCATTTGTGGACTCGTTTTATTAACCTATTAAATTACAATGTTGCCAAAATTCTCGTGAAACCTACGCACCCAGTTAAAAATGTCTGACCACAACCCCAAAATAGAGCATAAAGTGGATTCATTGGTAAACTCGATGCTCTGTATACGAATGCGATTGCTGCACTACTAACTACACCTGTTACAGCTGGCATAATCACACCCATGACTAGTATTGCGATTGTAAAAAACTTGCCAAATCTATGTTTCCTGAGGGTTAGGAATGCTATTAGTCCAGCTATCTGCAACAGAAAAATTATGACATTGATGTGTATTAACAACTCAGATGTACTTGAAAAACGT
Organism: Lochmaea crataegi; assembly: GCA_947563755.1. Classification (NCBI taxonomy): domain Eukaryota; kingdom Metazoa; phylum Arthropoda; class Insecta; order Coleoptera; family Chrysomelidae; genus Lochmaea; species Lochmaea crataegi. Next base: position 10,279,655 of record OX387427.1, read on the forward strand.
TTATTTTAACTATTTCTCTACACATTACATCTAACCTCTGCTTCACAGATAACATGACAATATTGCCGAACCTATGTGCTAGAAAAAAAAAGTCGAAAAGTCAAGTCAAAACAAAAACTCCAAAAAGTCAAGTCAAGGTCAAGAAATAAAGCATGGCACTAATAGGTACTATAGAACCGTTTACTGCTAAAAACTCAGACATAGTCGTACTTCGAAAGATTAGAGCCATTATTTGACTGCAATGAAGTTGAGGAAGGTAAGAAAGTACCCATGTTAATAACATTAATAGGGGGAGATGCCTATAGAGTTATTAAAGATTTAGTCGCACCCAGCTTACCAAGCAATAAAACTTATCAAGAGCTGAAAAGAGAACTCATACAACATTTTAGTCCAAAACGATTAGTAATTGCAGAAAGATATGTATTTCACAATTGCCACCAGGAAAATAATGAAACAGTAAAGGAGTATGCTGCAAGATTAAACAATTTAGTGCAGTACTGTGAGTTTGGAAATTTTTTAAACAAAGCCTTGAGAGACAAGTTTGTCTGTGCTCAGAGGCTGCAAAAAGAAAATAGCTGACTGAAACCAATTTAACTTTTGAACAGGCATATCAAGAAGCAGTGAGCTTTGAAGTAACAGAAGGTAATTTAAGAGTCATGGGTACTGAGTCAAGTGCAGTAGCTAAACTGGCCAAAAGTAACACAAATACGCTCAAGGTAGGTAATAGAACAACTAATAAGTTAAATGTTAGCCAAATACCCAGTAAACAAGGCTACTATAAACCATGTCACCGATTAATGCTAAGGAATAACGCAGAGCAATGTCCAGCCAAAGATTGGGAATGTTTTGTATGCCATAAGAAGGGACCATCTAGTGAATGAGGAAGAAGATGAAGGTCACTACAGACATGATAAACAGTATAAGGAATTTTTATTTCCATATCAATACAACCTTTCTCCCTATCTGTTGTTTCATATGTAAGTATTTGATTGAGTTTTTAATAATAAATATTGATTTTTTTAAACAATACCAAGTGATTTCAAGGTGATATAATACTTAGTCATGTTACTTTTGCACATAAAATTTTAAACAATTTCTCAAGAATGTAGCTAAATGGAAAAATGTTACAAACCCAACAGTTAAGGTCATTATATCACAGAGTTCATGAACTGTGTATATAGCAACAATACCATTATTATCAACGAAGTGATGTAGTTTAATGATTTATATAAAAATAATGTACAAAATTGATGTTAGTGATATGGCTGGGTTGGAAGAATTTTAACAAATAATTGGTTTTACTTTAACTAAACTTAGATATTGCAATACAATATAATTCTGTATTAGTGTCTTCATTATTTAATAAGTTTCCAATAGACAAGAAAAATTTCATAGTGAAAGTTGTAAATGACCCACTACAAAATGACTTACAACAAAAGTAAATTTAGATAATTAGAATAACATAAAAGTACTTAAAATATTTATTGATCTAGGTGAAAGCTAAATATGTCACTAAATCAACACCAATGTAAATTATCTAAGAAATAATTAGACTGGAATTCACTAATGTTGGATGCCAGATATTATTCTATAGTAGGTAGGTACTAGGAATTTAATCAAATTTATTAACATTTAGGCAGTACAGTATCTCTACCCCACAAACAGAATAATGTTATTCATAAAAAGCTTCACTTACTGTGTGGACAAATACAGATGAAAAAAAGGCCCACAGGAAGACATGGTACCACATTTTGGTAAATGTATTAAGTGCATCAGCTTGTTGAAGCCAAAGCACTGTGCTCACTGAATCCAACTCGGAATTTTTGGACATTGTTCACCACTAGTTTTTCATGTTCTTCCTATGTTACACTGTCAACTTTAAAGTCTGGGTCTTCCATCTTAAATTTCTTAAGTCTTCTACTTAAATGATTACAAAGATATTTTTCATAAACATATTTTTCAACTTATAAGTAAATATGGGAAGTAAGTTGTATAACCTTGGTTAGAATTAAAGTTCAAACTGCAAAGTAAAATAAAGATTCATTTACTATATTTTATTTAGCACAAAAATTACTTTACTTCCTTATTTTCAAATAATTTGGTATGTCAACATAAAATTCGAAGAATAGGATCATTTAACTATACCATTATCTTTCCTACTTTGTCAAACTTTAATATCATCTATTGAATAATAATAATAATTACTCACATTAATCTTATCCTTATCATTTTTAGAGCTAATTTGATAGACAACTCCTATTCCAGTTAAAAACATAAAAATTGATGTATTATACAACTATCGTTAAAAGCTGATTTAGCTAATTGAGCAAATTTGTTATTTTTTTACTGAATTTTCAAAATCATCAATTTATCACAAGGATTAAGGATCACTTTATTGTATGTATGTCTTTCAACTAATTTATAGTTCATACCTTTTAAAACATTTATTTGTGTCATGAATATTCATTACATATTGGTTCCTTGAAATGAAATATTTTTAATTCAGTATATATTCGGATTATTCAAAATAAAAATAAACACACTCCATAAAAAGTCCTCACTGACATACTGACATTTGAAGAACACGACAATTTTTGACAGCTGTTCACAGGAGTACCAACTAAAATTGATCTGCGAATCCGAACAAAGGAACTTTTTACTTTTTCTTATTCGTTTCCTTTCGGTTAGTGGTTGGTATCACTTTCTCTTTCGCTGTTCAGTAACAGCATTGTAACTAGTTAACACTGTTAACTTAACAGTAATTATAGTAAAATAGAACCATAACTTCGGTATTAATAACTTATAAGGTACTACTCTCTTTTTGAATATACAGCTGCTTTTTAATTTTATGCCCAAAATAATTGAAAATATATTGGAGCATTATCAATTATTTCAAGTTATACTCGTGTAAAATGGACTAAAAATGATTGCATCAGATAATTTATGGAGGGAAATCAAACGATTAACCGTCATTTTATAGGTGATGTTTACATTGTGCTTGGACCTTTAAATTTTTAGTTTGTTTGTATTTAAATACGTGATATTTTAATAACATGGCTCAACCATCAGTTGCATGCTTTTTCAATGCAAGGAAACGGTCGGCTGCTGAAGATATTAAAATAAATCGTGCAAAAAAAGTGTTGTTACTGGACAATGAAGAAACTGGTGGTGAGTTGGCTGGAAATACTAAGGTAAATGTAGTTAATGCTGAAGGTGGTATAAAAGATGCTTTATGTCTTTCACATTCAAATGAATTACAAGAAAAGGAAAAAAATAATCTCGTTAATAAAGTTAGCAACGGAAGTACTAACAAAATGCAAAATAAAAAAGTTATTGCTGTAAGAAATAGACACTTAAAAACCACCTCTAAGCAACCAGATATTCAAAATTTTCTAAATAAGATGAAAATCGGTTCAAGCAAAGTTATTCATACGAACATAAATGAAACAGATAAAGACAAATCCCATATTACACCACCTAATACTCCTACGAAGAACATAAATGCCTTAGATAAAGTCCAAGAAAAACCAGAGGGGCCTTCTTTAAAAGAAATTAAACGTAAAATGACAAGAAGCGCTCGCTTAGCTGAATTGAAAGCCTCTATATCTAGATTTCAAGACAATGCTAATAAATTAAAAGAAATTGAAATGAAGACGTCCCAGATTCCAGAGTCTCCCAAATTGAAGACATTTAAAACAATCGAGTTGGAAGTTGAAAGCAGGTGAGTTTAAATTTTAATTATGGCCAGACTTTTTGACACTGCAATTTTGTTAGTTGTACTTACTTGGAAATATATATGGTCATCTATTGGGAAAACATATTTTCAGCATTTAAGTAACTGTCTTGAACATTAGACATTGTGGATAATATTTTGTACATATGTTTTAAAAATAGATTTTCTGTCAACAGCTTTATATGATTCATTCATTCATATATTTGGGTTGTGCTCATCAGCCCAGGCACTTGAACTGAATCTTTGTACAATTTCCCATGTTATCTACTTCCATTCCAGAAGCTTTGTTTCTTCTATAAAGGCCACTAGTTTGACTGGAGGGATTTTCGGTAGTTGTGATGGTTGTATTAATTCCTCTCCAAAGTGCTTCCATCTAAGTTCTTGTAAGTTCTCACAGAAGCAGAGTAGGTATGTGAGTAGTTGTTTCATCATCAAGTTTACATTTTCTGCACATAGATTCACTAACTTTGCCCAGATTGTACAGATGTTTCCTCAAGGTGCAGTGTCCAGTCACCAAGTCGGTAAGTGTCTTCAAATGTCTCTTACCCAGTTTCAGTAGCCTGGTTGAGAGTTCCTTGTCTACCTTGTTCAGTAAACTCTTTGTATGAAGGTGCCCTTGTGCCCTTGATAAATTTGGTGATTTGCAAAGAGCAAAACTCTTGTTTTAATGTCTTCTAAATGTTTATTCTTTAATCAAAGGTCATTATAATACCTTGATTTGTTGAGAAAATTGAAAATTACATTAGGTAGGTATATATAAGACGTTATTTAGATGTTTCTCTTTACTTTGTGTTAGGATTTTCGCAAATACATACAATTTCTTTTTATTAATTATCCTGTAGTTCCTGCTTTCATTGGTATATAATTTGCTTTCTCTGTGAGCCAGATTTTTCAGTGTACATCAAATATAGAATTATAATCACATTTGAGTACTCTTATATTTTTTCACGAAGTATTAGATAAAGGTATGAACATTAAAATGTATATATTGACCAATCAAAATATGTTTGAAGAATTCAGAAGATCAAATTTGTTTATAATGATATTAGAATAAAACAGGAGTGGCTGCAAAATTTTCAACAAACATTGTTTAAAGCAGAGTACTAACAATGTAAAACTTTGAGATAATGAAATGTTTTACTTGTAATTTTACCATATTTGATGTAACTAATAAACCTCCGAAGTCCAAATAAATTTAATGATAAACCCAAATTGACTTTAAACAACTATTTAAATAGTGCAAATCCTCATTGCTTTAATGACAGTTGGATCACTCAAAATTAAAATTACCTGAGATAATTTACTAGAAATGTACATAAATAAATAATATTTATTTTCTATAGACATAGTTGCACAATTTGAATTGAAATGGGAAAAGACATTTTTGTTAAGTCAGCATTGTTCTAATTTGTTACAGTAATGTAGTGCAAGGTTGTCTGTAAATAAATATTTATGTTTATACATTTTTCTATTTAATTAAAAATAAAATTTCTTTTTGAAGATGCTTCTGTTTTATTGTGTAATAATGTCTTTTTAATAAATTCCTAAAAACATAAATAATATAACTCAAATTCTTATAAGTAACTTGAAAAAGATCAAAGTTAGTTAATTAATATGGTTAGTTTTGCCGGGCTATAGAGTTCAATACTTTATTGAAAATTCTGAATCATCTACAATAAATTGCACATAAATATAAACATGTTGTTGAGTTACTCTTTTTTCAATGCTTGTAGCATCTGTGTTGCTTTAATAGTTACTTGTGTATTTAGAACACACAGTAATTCCATTATTTTTAATTTTCAGCCCACAAAAGTTATTCTCCCCAGAAAAGCTGTACCTAAGCCCTAAGAAAGACCTTGGCGCTCGACGTAATTTATTCAGTTTACAGAGTCCTACCAAAAATGCTGTTTCGTTTTCCACAGAAAGTCATGCTAAACAAATTTTGGAGTCTACTTCTAAACCAGCACTTACACTGCCCTACAAATATAGATATATAGCAGAGATGTTCCGATCTATAGATGTCGTGTGCCAAATTATGTTCAATAGAAAAGAGACCATCACTTTCAAAAAACTGAAGCCTGCAGTGGAAGAAATGATGAAGCGGAATCTGTTGGAAAAACATTTGGCAAAAATTAAAGAAATTTATCCTGTTGCTTTTAAAATTACTCAAGAGAAATTGAAGGTAATCAAAATATTACTGATGGAAAATAAATAATATAAGTATTAATACACATCTTTTTTAAAATGTCAACCTCAAATGTATTTTTATTTCATGGTTAAAGAATGACAATCAAATTAGATTTTTTTTAACTTAAATATATCTCCTGATGTTAACTTATTCTACTTAACATTCTTTTATTTTCTGTGAAGGTGTTTGGAACTGGGATGAAAACAGAACGGTGGGAACTAGTAGTAATACCAAATATTGGAAATAATGACCACATGACCTCTGAAATCCTTCTACAACGAAGACGCACATTATACAACATCTTACTTGAGAAGGTCAAACGATACCATGAAGAGTTCTTGCTATCTTTAGTCCCACCGATGATCGTAAATAAGAATAATATTTCCAGATGGCATCCTGCCTTTGATATAGAAAAAGTACCTGACATTGAATGTAGCCAGCTGCCAGAGCCTCCGGTTGAAGACAAGTTCACAACAGGGAAAGATGTATTAGATAAAGCTATGCAAATGTACAATTGTAACAGTAGGATGGAGCAAGCTCTTCAAAAACTGAAAGAAATGAAAGATGTACAAACAAATACAGAAGAAAAGAAGGAAGAAAGACTTCCAGTTTCAGTTTTGAAAGGTGAGGTATTTTTTGATCAGGTATATTTAATAGATCAAGTTTGTTTTTCTAATTTCAGGAATACCTAAAGCTCTTTTGGAAAAAGTAAGACAAAAACAGGCCGCAAAGGCGTTGCTATCGATGACGAGAACCGACGACAAAGAAAAAGAGTTACAAATATATTCGCGACTTCCTGAACTGGCTCGTTTAACCCGAAGCGTCTTCGTATCTGAGAAAAAGAGCGTTTTGCTTTTAGATGTCGTTGTTGATAAGTTGGGTAACTGTTACAGATCTCATCTAACCAAAGTTGAAATGGAGGAGCATCTTAGAATGATTTCTAAAGAGTTTCCGTCTTGGTTGGTGTTCCATGTTGTAAGGAATGTCGTTTACTTGAAAATATCTAAAAGTGATGACTTAAGTTTGATTGTACAGAAACTGGAAAATTTAGTTAAGCAAAAAAGTGAAAATTAGTTTAAGGTTCATTGGAATATCTTTCCAGTTTTTGACTGATATTTTAAAGTGTATTGTATTTATAAGCAAAATTGGTATTTTTTCAATTATTTTTGGAAAATAAAAACTATTATTTCACTATATTAAAATAATCGTGTTTTATTGATAAAATGTAAACTTTTTTTTCGATGGGATTGGGGAAATCTGCATTCATATACATTCCGTCAAGGCACAGGGGTATGTGTTGCAATTTAACACAGAATTGCAACTGAGACTCACTTATTCAAGACCACAAACTCAATTTCTTTACTTATTTAATACTTGCCCTCGACATCTCCATAGCTGCATTTCGATCCGAATTTCACATAAATGCGCCCTTACGCAAAAAGTTCTCAAATAAAATTATTTGCTTGTTTCATCTGCCGCCTCTTACAGTTAAATCCACGTGATCCTGCTTTTACAGCGTATAAATAAAGTAAATACTCTGTTTAACACTTTTTTATTTTTATCACTTGAAAATCTATATAAAATGTAACAAATTACAAGAAAAAATCGCTGTTAACAGTCTGCTCTATTTCTGATAGTGCGTTATAAAGCCTCTTCTTTATTTCTCTGTCGGGAGCCATTCTCGGTTGCCCGTCTTCACTTTCTGGATTAGCGCATTGTCTTAGAAGAGATGCTAGTTCAGAAGGAGTGTGTTGAGATATCAGAAGTCCAGGAACCAGCACCGTATTTGCCATTCTCCAACCTTAAACAAAATATATATTCAATTCTTTTTGGATAATGTTTACTGCGACCGCTCTAAAACTAGTTTTTCTAGGCTAACTTTTACTATTGTACATACTTCAACAAAAAATGACATATCTGTGCGGAAAAATGACAATATAGTATGCACAAAGTACTTACTTTGCACACACTTATGTCGAAATAATTCAATAGTATAGGTATTCTTCATTCGTTTGGGTTGTGCTTAACGTGAAATATTGGTTCATCTAGTATTGTCCCAGTTGTATCAGTGTGTCCTTCTCGAACACTGTTTGGGGACCAGAAGTCTCCCGATTTCAGCCTAAGAATTGCGATCATTGCCTCCGCCCTTATAAAAAGTTCCAAAGGAGTCAAATAAGGGCTTCCAATGATGCCATCCCCGTGCTGTTCATTGCCCCGGTAATACCAAGAAGGGCTTGTCTTTGGATTGCAGTTAATATTAACTGCAGAGGCTCCTCCACCAGACTATTGTTGAATATAGGTGATCGTAGACCTTATCACAATTGTGTAAAGCCTGTGAACCACCTCATGTCGTATTCCCCAGGTTTTGCCCATAACTCTTCTGCATTGCCAGAAAAGCCTAGTCGCCCTGGTGGTAATTTTTTCCAGGTGTGCCTTCCAATTCAGTTTGGAATCAAGGGTCACTCCCACATATTTTACTTCTTTGGATATTTCTAGTTCTTCTCTGAACATCAGTACTCTACCCTGCGGGAGAACTTTTCTATTCGTAAAAGCAATAAGGTTGGTTTTTATTGAATTAACTGAAAGGCCCTCTTTAAGGCACCATATTTCTCCTCAATTCGTAGTGTTTCCTGTAGGACATTCATAACTACCTCTAGGAATTTCCCATTGGTGACAATCACTATGTCGTCCGTAAAGCCCTGCGTCCATATGCCTTGATCATTCAACTTGCAGATCAAGTCATCCACAATTAGGTTCTATAAAAGTGGTGAAAGAGAAAATAGTATAGGTAATCAATCGCGGTTTCTCTTCCTGTCAAAATTCGTTTGTTTTATAAATTGGTAACTTATTGTGCTGGGGGGAATATTTAACTTGAAAATGCAAGCTTGAGTTAAATGCTATAAACGTACACAGGGGCCACTCAGAACAATCCACCCTTTTATTTGGCAGTATTTATTGAATTTTAAGAAAATGCTGAAACAGGTCGATTTTTTATCTTGATTGGCAGTTTTTTAAAATAATATTCAGGGTGAACGCCATCGTCGTGTCACAAACTTGTGCGATCGTGGGAAAAGTATAACTTTGCGCAGTTGTACAAACTACTATTTTCGAACTTACTGAACCTAACGATAACTAAAGATTTGCAGATATGTACTGTACATACTTGCAGCAGAAGTAATCTAATGTTTGTGACTATGAAAGTTTTGGAGTTGTTATCATGTCCATATATCATGTTATTTATCTTTAAGGCACTTCATCCAGTACAAGTCAGATATTTTATAAGCAATAAAAGCCACAGAAACATTAACCTCCATTAATTATTTGGAATACTTAGTCACCCATTTTTTGTGCTGCAACTTTCTTAATTTTATATTGTTTAATGTAAAGAGCGTTTTACAAGATTTCGTTGACTCGGAACCCTTCAGTGATAACGTACGGTCTCTCAGACCGGCTCAATATGTTTTCCCACTAGTCTGGCACTTCTTTATTGATGGTGGAGGAGTGGGCGTCTCAGTACCTTTTCCGTTAGTTGTCTATGGACATTAGTATGCAATATTAGGTCAAAGTGCCCCCGTGTCGCTAATTTATACACAATTGCGGTGTAGAAGGCCGACGTTATTACTCACGGAATAAAATATTATTTGAAATAGGTAAGTTGTAATTTGGTATCATTTGTTCTTGGTATAGGATTATATCCTTGTTTTGCATTTGGTTTTATTAGCGTCACTTCGTTTTTTTCGTTTATGTATTGGCTTATTGATAATGTCTTCTACTGTGGATATTGAGGTTTTGGTCAACTTACATGTTTCTTTTTCTGCATCGGCTATAACCTCGATGTTTCAATGATTTAAACAAATTTTTCACAATTCGCTTCGCATCCGGCGATAAATGCACTTTTTTGCCCTAGGACGCCACATATAGGTTCTTAGTTTTAAACACCAGATTACTTTCGGAGTGAAATGATTATTACAAACTAAAATTCTGATACTATATTAAAAATAATTATCCCCACTTTCTATTATATATCTATAAATATATTAATCCCATTAGGTAAATATAAAAAGGGCATTGGAAATAAAGTAGAGGTAGGTTCAGTACAGGTCAGATGAAGGAAAACAAGCAATGATGATGATTTTTATATTTACATAATCAGATTAAAATATTTATAGATAAGTTAGGTAGTCAACCATTTATCGTGAAAAATACTTTTAACTTGAAAAATAAAAATTCGGAAATATATCTTCCAAAGCACAATTAAATTTCTCTTTTTGAAGAAACGATGAGTACGATACTGTGCTATTGTTATCGGATTAACGACTACCTGCTGTGGGTTTTGGTCTTGAATCATCAAGTCAAAACGAAATATGTTGGAACGAAGTATATCTCAAAATTCAATTTGAATTTCTTAAAAAAAATGAACCAGCTTTTAATATATTTTACCATTTCCTTCAAGTATATAATTATTCAATATCAAGATTTACCCTAGTATTACCACACCGGATAATAATAAATGTTAAATAATTACAAATATTAATTGTTGTTTCTTCATTTCATGTATTTCAACAACCAGTGATTGTTAAAATTTATAAACATTTTTAATACAGTGACATCCACTATTACTTTCAATTTTTCCTACACCACGTTATATTTGTAAATAATTATAATTCCGTGCACCTTCTACCTCAAGGTTTTTATCCTTAAATATTATTTAAAATAATATGGGATTTCCCGTAATTGTTGTCAAGCAGTTTAAAAAACACATATTTAATAATTCATTAAATTATCAGTATATATTATCAAACAGCACAGCTTATTATTTTTTAATCGTATATACACAATTGCAAACAAACAACTTTTTCAGGAAATATTAGCTTTAAAATAAATCTCTTTACAAGAATTCTACTACTTAACATTGATTGATTAGTTCGGCACCACCAGTCAGAGGCTTAGAGATCTCAACACCTCAGCCTTTACGCTTTTTGTGCTCTTGGTTATAGGTACGATTTATGTAAAGAGACCAGTAGCCCTTATCAGGCTCAACAGTATTTACACTTGAAGAAATCCACCCTTGGATACTCTAGTCCTAGGAGTCTATATCTCCAATGATACAGTACTTCACATTCGAAGATAATGTGAGAGGCTATTTCCTCCTCTTCCATGCACAGCCGACAGATAGGTTCCTCCCTATATCCCAATTGTATGCATGTACTTTCTTGGGGTACAGTGACCGGTGAGTATAATCCCGTCACTTTCCTTATCTGGCCCCTGCTGAGGTTTAGTATTTCGTTAGTCAGCAAATCCGAGGGTTTTTTGACCAAGAGTGCCGTGTTCCTGTTTTGGCACGAGTCTGCAGTACGTCTGATGTTTAGTTTGAATCCACCGAGATGTACAACCACGTGCAACAGATTTTGATATTCCAAATACTGGTTCAGGACCAGTGAATGCAGTTTCAGACCCTAGCTTCGCTAGGGTATCAGCCTCTTCATTGCCTACAATACTTAAGAGTTACTCTATTGTGGTTTGCCAGGGTTAAAAGTTTTTGTAGGCAGTCCCAGACCAGTATAGATCTGATCTGGGGACATGCTAAAGATTTCAGCTTACTATCTGAGAGTAAGAGGATCTTCTGGCCTCTATACCCCTTTCGATGTTCACTTGCAAACACGTGTCGATAGCGTAGATTTCGGCCTAGAATACAGGTGCAAACTTCCCCAACGATGCGTGGACATTGCACCTGGGTCTGGCACCATGGACTCCAGCTCCTGTTCCCATGTCGGTTTTAGATCCGTCTGTGTACAACACCAACGTTCCTTCCTGACTGCCTGCTTCCAACCCATCCCAGTTTAGCTGGACATGGTATGGTTGGTTGTCGTTGTGGCCAACATGTTATCTCTTCTCATTTCAAGAAGCGAGTTTGTGATAACATCTGTGATTCTGGAATGACTAAGAAATTTGGTTCCTTCGTGCCAATTCCCATTACATTCCATCATGTATGCAGCCATTCTCGCTTCCGCCTTAACATGCAGATCGAGCAAGAGGCGGAAGATTGAGAATGGCCGCAGTCGGGCTGCTTCTCATCGCACCCGTTATGCACAGACAGGCAAGCCTTTGAAGTTTTGATAGCTGATCTGTATTTGGCCACCAAACTAAGGCTCCATCCATGGCTCTCACCACAGTTGTGTACAGCCAGTGAACGATCCGTGGATTTAGTCCCTATGTGTTTCCTATCGCCCGATTTGCAGCCATTAGGGCCATCTTCCCTTTATTGGTTTTGTCATGTAGGTGTGAATTCCAGGATAGTTTTGCGTCCAGAATTATGCCCAGATACTTGACCTCCTGGCTAAGACACAGCTGCACGTTGAAGAGGCTTGGCAGTTTTAGTCTCTCAAGCTTCCTTTTTCTAGTGAAGGCAATAAGCGCAGTTTTTGCATGGTTCATCCCTAGGCATTCCCTTCTACACCACGACTTAATATTACTAATAATAGAAACATTTAAAAATATTTTGACTCCATATGTCATATGGTATAAATAAGTATAAACATTAATATGATAATGTTAATTAACAATTACCTACCTAAAAATATCTTTTCGCAAACAATTTGCAAGTTGTCATTCGCCACAAAATTACTACATTTGTTGCCAGTCTCACACCTTGAACGGCAATCAATAAAATCACAGTCGTTATCACTTTGACAAAAATCAACTTCTCTGATAATAGAATTAACAATAGACTTTGGAAGTACCCCGTCTAAATCAATAAACTTTAGAGCATTTTTGTTCGTTATTAATCCGAAGTGTTCGATTTTAAGGTCACACAGGTGGAATGGCTCTCTAAATTTTGTTTCTAATTTTTCTAAAAGTTCTAGTATTAGAACCGCTAGTTTTAAGCGTTTTCCCCAGTTTTTGATGCTATCACTAACTGTAAGAAACGATGACATCGTTGGAATTGGTTCGAGGTATTCCACAGCAAAATAGGGACCACATGTACCTGAAACAACAAAAACAAACTGTTTTCTAACTTTAACTTTCTAATCCACTACTGTTAGCGCTCTCTACCGGTTAGGTAGATTCCTTTTAAAAAATTTGACTTGTTTGCATCCCATGACAGTATTTGGAGAGAGTTTATTAATTTTCCAATAGGGAACTTTCCAATTTTTTTTATTCAATAATATCATTAAGTGGCGTCTAAAAATCCTAATCCTCAAGGCTTTTTTTTAAATCAATGGAAAACTTGGAAAACATAGTTTAAAGTTCCGTGTTATTTAAAATCATTTCAAACGACCTCCATAGCGCGCCAAAGCGAGTGACGTAGAACAGTAGTATAAATGCCGTACTATGCCGTATAGTTTGCCCAGTAATAGGCACTAGTATATCGATTGCCGGCCACAACAGTGATGCTAATTCGAGGGATTTTCGGGGTTTTTTAGGGACAATTTTTGGAAGGATTTTTTAAACTGCATTATAAAATTGTTGGCATTTTTATCTATCACCAATGATTTCATGTGTGTTATTCGGAATAATTTACATCAAAATAATAAAACGCGTCTCAATTATATATTCTATGCCACAAAAGTTGTTGAAATTACACACATATTTTGAATTTTGTATATTTATGAAAAGTTTCTTTAAATATTCAATACTTTTTTTACTACGGCGTAATATACATATCTGTACCACAGAGGTAAACTGTACTATCCCCATTTTTTACGAAAATCGGATTTTTAGTGATGCTGACATAACTTTTTAGGGGGAATCAGAAAAAAATACTTTTAAAGTCAAATCCAAACAAAGTAACGAAAAAACCAAAGGTACTAAGTCACAAAGTCGTTGAGCGGTAAACTATATCAAACGGAGGTAGTATTTTTGGGCTGCTGTACTATCTCCATTAAAGGTGGACTTGGTATAAAACTCAAGATACTATCTCCATCAAACAGCCCGACACGTTAGAACAGGAAATTCTCTGTTTTGCCGTATTGTTTGCTCAGTCTTCTGTTAGTCAATTCAGGTGATAGCCTAAAAGATCCGAATTATAACAACACAGAAAGTCATGGGAGCAGCAACGCCACTAGCGATAATGAAAGCAGTGATAATTCTGAAGAAAATCCTGTTTTGAATGATGAAGTAAGTACAGTGGAAAAACAAAGTGTTAGTAGACCAAGCAGGAAACGTCAGAGGAATCCTGACAGCTGAAAATGCAACGTAAGGAAACGGAAATACCATTCAGGACAAGAATACATTTCCAAAAATAAAACTTCAATTCAGCCCAAGACCCTGGGTCCTCCATGTAGTGACGCATGCAGATTTAAATGTTTCCTAAACATAAAGCCGGAACAACGACGAAATATTTTTAAATATTTTGGTCGCCATCCAAGTCAATTGAACTTAAAAGGCAGTTCGTGGCTTCGAGCGTTCATTTAATTCTCAAAGTCTCAGAATGAACCGAACATACAAAAAAAAACACGTGGAAACATTCGATTAAACACAGTAAACAAAGCAATAACGGCTGTTTTAATAGTTACGTTCGTTCCTTGTCGCAAGGAAGCACGCGCAGTACCGAATTATACTGTTCTACGTCACAACCAATAGCTATGCGATTACAAAAGTTTCAAATAATTTGAATTTTTCAGCATTTTAAATTCGTTATAGTGGTTGTTTATGACAAAAAAAATAGTTTTTTTCATGCCAGTCGTTTTCATGCAATATATTCTTATGATTTATAGCACATTTTCAAAAACATTTTGTACGATAATTTTAACAATTAATACTGTACCTAAAAGTTGAGGAAATACATCTTTATCCGTAAATAAAGCGGAAAGAAGATACTCATTATCTTGAAGCAGCATCCATAAATTATCAATTTCCTTTCTCCTCCTTATTTTATTGTTTTCCTCATAAGCTGGCTTGAGTCTGGACAATCTTATGGCCGTATCGTAAGCTACGGTTAAATTGAATTTGTTTTTCACTATCGCTCGTATAGTTTGTAGGAACTCTTTTTCTGACGGGTATTTTACAAGGCCATTGTCGAACCAATGAATGGCTTGGACGTTCTTGGAAACAGATTTGAAAACTAAAACAATACAACATTGAATTAACTTCACTACCCATACATAAGATTCAAGTTATTAAAAAAATATGTAAAATTGTGTGACTTAAAAAATCTTCATTATATTCTAGTGATTTTTGATATCTAGTTTGGTTAACCCTAAATACATATACAGTGGAATTTGCGATATTTAACATTGTTTATTCTTGCTTATTGTTAAATAAGATTTCTGTGTACGTTTTGCTTTGATGCTCGTAAAAACGAAGAAACACTACTATACAGGTAGTATAACAGCTTACAATGACATATGACACAAATCATCATCATCATTGTATGTTTTGCTATAGCGCTACATCTTTAAGATTTTTCTCAGTGTTTATATTTTTCTTGAGATAAGGCATTAGAAATTATGGCTAAAGGTGGAGTTTTTGACATTTTAGCACGAAAATGAAAAGCAAAATAATACCCTAAAATGCAATGGTATATAAATAAAATGAAAACACATTAATTCGCAACCCAACAAGTAAACTAAGGATATTATTTATACAAAACTCACCTAAGCGTGTGTCGTGCCATTCTGCGCTGAAAACAGCTTCTTTCGTAGCTTCGAATGAATGGCATGTTAAGGAGTGAATATCTTTGGTAATGCATAATGGCGCACATAACGAACCGATTGCAAGACCACTCTCGTAAAGATTGCACTAAAAATAAAAATTATCAAGTTTTTTGAATAATCAGTATATAAATTGTGTTTACGTTACCAGTTTCGATACATGATTCCAAGCTTGTAAATTCACACACAAAACATTCAATTTAAATAGTAAATAAAAACACGTGAACGCAACCAGAGCCGCGCAATACAGGATATATTTGTGTGTGTACAAAATTCCTGGGATCCTTTTCAGCAAAATCATAACCATAACAAAAAATGTTTAACCAACAAAGGGAAAATAAAAATCATAGCAGTAAAGAGGGTGAGGAATCGACCGAGTTAGCAGCAAAACAACAAAATTCTTATACTGCAGTAATCGAATTTAGATTCCGGCTAAGCTGCCGTTGGATGGGTATATACAAATTAACGATAAACTGAGCTTTTTAAATATTGTGTTATATTTATTGAGATTACAAAAGGAAAGAAAATATAATTTTTCTCTTTCTTTTTACCTATTCAGGTGTCCGAATCAGGTAAATTTCTTCCGTCCATATTTTCCATTTCTTCTGATTTCCGTATCTATTCCATTTTCCTCCTCAGCTTTTCTTATTATACTTGCTCTATTTCATCCATCTATATTTTTTCTTGTACCTTAATCTATCTTTGCTACCTGAACCTACCTCGTTTTATTTTTGTTGAAGAACTTTTTCGATCTTTAATAACAATTTGAATATTTATTTTTGTTTATATCAACATGTTATTCCTTGCAAAAAGAATTTGTAAATTACTAACAACATTATGAGCAATGTGATATTTACAATTTTTCAAAAATTAATTAGATCTGGCTAATTGGTTTCTGCCAAAGCCATTCAACGAAGGAAAAAAGAGCGTACTATCTTCTCCTGTTTTTTTTGTTGTACTCTTTTCACGACTAGTTCTTCCTTTTTATATCAATCTTTACCTCCACGTTCCACCTTCTTGTCTTTATATTTTGCTCAAAGCATTTTTCCATTCCACATCTAAACATAATCACTAGACATGACATGATAAGATACAAGAAAGCTTTTGAATGGAATCATCTAAAGAATATAAAAACCATCAATAGTTTTCACAGTTGGTAATACTAGTTTTTCAGCTGATGATTGTAGGAGTAAGATGTTTTCGTTGTAAAATGCCATTTCAGTATCTAGAACTGGAAGTTTTTTCATAAATACTGAATTTATTCCATTCCGGATCTTCCATACTGCCTAATTGTAGAAGTATTCTGGTTAAAAACCCTTTGCCGTAAACGTAGCCACTGCGCACTTTGTGAGTTAGATGGAGTTGGGGTGGAAGTTTTGCATTTGTTTGCGCGTGCGTTATTACCAAGAACTGCAGGATAAAGGACAACGTATCAAGTGAATAAATCCCGTTCAATAACGTTTCTGGGTATTAAAATAATATTTACTTATTATTAAGGAATAATTTTCAATTTTAAATTTGTAAATAAAACAATTTGCATAGGTTCTAAAACAAAACTTTAAATAAATTACAAGAAAAGTTTTTTAAATTCGAAATATGCGTGTCTAAGGATTGTTTTCACTAGGGGGAGCTTTTTATATTTTTAAAAATAGTGTCGATAAAATGTTGTACATGTAGCATTGTCACGTTTACTTTTAATTAATCTTAAAATAAAACAATATTTTCTTTATTATACGATAACTAATATACAAAATATTTTGGTAATTGTAATCCTTATTGAGTTAGAATGATATAATAAGCTATAAATAAATAATATTGTGTCGAGGGGTTTGTTTATAGTTGAAGTTCGAAAAAGGACCACAAGCAATCTATTACGCCATTTATATCATCAATATTTATTGCATCAAACGGTTATCGAATGAGTTCTTTGACCTTTCGACTAACTGCACATTTAAAAAATGTTTCTTTTATTCGTGTGACAAATTAGAAATTAATATTTGGTACTCCCATCTTGTGTAGGTAGAAAGCTTACAATTAAACACTTATCGTATTGAGTTGTATTAAACATAATATTTAACTATTGCTGTGATAGTATATATATGTAATATTTACTTTACGATTAGCTTTTTTATTGTTTGCAAATAGTTCTTTTTGACGGTTGTACCACCAACAGCTTTCCTAGAAATACAAGAGTATATAATGAAAACAGTTTACTTTTTGCATCGACATTATTCTTGACAATCTCGTTAAAAAAAGATGAATTAAAAAATCAACAATCCATAGAGTTCTCGAACAATGTTCGAAAAGGGCACACTGATACAACTAGGACAATTAACATGACATATGTTTCACTGAACGAGTAAATATCATCATACAGGTAATCCTGAAGACATCATCTGGTTCACCGATGGTTCTGAGACAAACCATACGGACCTAAAAAGACAATGTTCTCTAGCCTTGGTCGATTTAAGTCTGCTGGGTTTCAAGCAGAGACGATTCAATTTGGATAACAGCTAAAGAGGTCAGAATATGGTGAATTTTTTAGACAGTTAAGCAGCTTTTAAGGCGCTGAGGCAACTATCTAGGCAAACTTAAGGAACTAGAAGACAATGACACAGTCTCCTTGGTGTGGGTAAAAGGCCATGCTGGTGAGTAAGGAAATGAAATAGATGATGAGCTAGCCAGAAAGGCAGCGTTACTCCCTTTGTAGGACCTGCGCCGTTTCACGGGATTGATCCTAATGCCTTCAGAGCGGAATTAAAAAGGAATAAAAGGACAGATCATATCTCTGAGAAGACATTCCAGGATTGGACTGCAAGAGATTGAAGCCTTGGCAAAACCCAACTAAGAGTAGTGGCTTTCTCGCAGGGCATTTTAAATTCAAACAATAAATGTGTAATATGACAGAAAGCGGCCCTCTCTCACTGAAACAACATAAAAACAGACAAATCAGTTATAGAAGTAACCACAAAATGATACTATCTCTACAGCGTACGCGATAAAAATACAAAATTGGGGAAATATTCAAAGGTGAGCTCGTGAAACATGTCATGTTACGAAAAAGCGTTCGTCACGCGATGACCTTTTTAGAAAGAGGGAGAGAGAGAGAGAGAGACGCAGGCCACAGTGTACGTTCAGTGCAGAGATAGAGAGATGCATTGAAATAACGCGCGATACTATATAACCAACGCTGCATTAAAATTTAAAAAAATGGTCAAAAATTGTCAAAATTTTGAAAAAATGGTCAATAATTATAAAAGACTGTCAAAAATAGTAAATAATTGTTAAAAATTGTCAAAATTTTTGAAAGATTGCCAAAAATGGTCAATAATTGTCAGAATTTGTCACAAATTGTCACAAATTGTCAAAAATGGTCAAAAATAGTCAATAATTGTAAAAAAAATTTAAAGTTATCAAAAATGGTCAATAATTGACAGAAACTGTCAAAAATGGTCAATAAAAAATTGTCACAAATTGTCAAAAATGGTCAAAAATAGTCAATAATTGTAAAAAAAATTTAAAGTTATCAAAAATGGTCAATAATTGACAGAAACTGTCAAAAATGGTAAATAATTGTTAAAATTTTGAAAATATGGTCAATAATTGTAAAAAACTGTCAAAAATGGTCAATAATTGTTAAAAATTGTCAAAAATGGTCAATAATTGTCAGAACTTGTCAAAAATGCTCAAAAATTGTCAAAAATGGTTAATAATTGTTAAAATTTGGAATAATGGTCTAAAATGGTCAACATTTTTGAAAAGTTGTCAAAAATGATCAATAATTGTCAAAACTGTCAAAATTGGTCAATAATTGTCAAAAATGGTCAATAATTGTTAAAATTTGTAAAAATAGTCAAATTTTTTTGAAAGATTGCCAAAAATGGTCAATAATTGTCAGAATCTGTCACAAATTGTCAAAAATGGTCAAAAATAGTCAATAATTGTAAAAAAAATTTAAAGTTATCAAAAATGGTCAATAATTGACAGAAACTGTCAAAAATGGTCAATAATTGTTAAAATTTTGAAAAATTGTCAAAATTTTGAAAATATGGTCAATAATTATAAAAAACTGTCAATAATTTTCAAAAATTGTCAAAAATAGTCAATAATTGTCAGAACCTGTCAAAAATGCTCAAAAATTGTCAAAAATGGTTAATTATTGTTAAAATTTGGAATAATGGTCTAAAATGGTCAAAATTTTTGAAAAGTTGTCAAAAATGATCAATAATTGTCAAAACTGTCAAAATTGGTCAATAATTGTCAAAAATGGTCAATAATTATTAAAATTTGTAAAAATAGTCAAAAATTGTCAAAAAATTTGAAAAAATGGTCAATAATTGTCAAAATTTTTGAAAAATGGTCATTCTATTGTTGCGGTCCGACGACCGCTGACCTTTTTTTTTCGTCAAATTTGCCACCAAAAAGATATATTTTTTATTATTCCTTTTTTTTTCATCCCATTTTCATAATAATAGTATATTATGCACCAAGCATCCCTTGGTGGATTGCTTCCCTCGGGCTCCGCTGAGCTCCGCCATCAGGATTAAAACACCACCCGCGGGATTAAATGGGTCACTTTAGTCGAGAGGTGAATACCTAATTTTTGCAATTCCGGTAATTCTACATACATTCTTAATAAAAATAAATACTACTTACATTTGAAGCCCTAACACAATAAACATAGTATGCTGTTTGTTTCTGTGGCAATGATAAACAAAGTCCCTGTCAAAACGGCGCCATTGTAAACATGGAGAAAATCAATGAAAATGAATAAAAGTGAAGAATTCATCATTTTCCTTGAATCGAAATCCTGACCCAATATTCACTTCTGTCTGTTCAAGTTCAACTAGTTAATCTATTTCTGATATTAATAATCGTGTATTTAGTTTGGTTAACTGCAATAATGTGAACATTATTTGTCATTTTAATTCAACAAATAGAGATTAACTGTTACTATGGTACGTATTTATTTGTACTTTAAATCCCTTGGGATTCTGTCACTTTATATCCCTTGGGTCTAAAAGTGACACTTTAGTCTCGGAATTGCAAAAAATGATTTTATCACAAAATATCTTTTATTCAATCCCATAAATTACTGAAATTGTGCATAATTCATTTAAAAATATTCAAATAATCATCAACTAACAAACAATAAAATAATCGCAAAACTTTTAAACGCAACCATTCGTATAATAATTCCTCCTCAAAAACTCCTCCATTCTTTCGCCTTGGTAGTGTCGTCATGTTCCACTGGTAGGGGACCAGCTACAAGGATAACTCTCCAACACATTAGTTACCAGTCAGTCACAGCGGCCGGTGAAAATCACCTGAGGATTACTTATCTACTTTGCGCACCTTTTACTTTCATATTTTTTTTATATATACCGAGTGTTTCGGAAAAGTTTTTCGTAATGGAAAAGGAACCGCAACCAGAGTCTATGGCGACTGTTACTATTAAGCCCGAGTATGCACCTTCTGAGTACGCTGCTTCTGAGCCACCACCGGTAAGTACCGAAAATTAACTATTAATTTATTAACAGTAGCAGGACAAAACAAAATTATTATAAATAAATTGTTTTAAAATTGGTTAAAGTTACAGAATATTCTGTAGTATCGCGTCGTTCCACAGTTTTTTATTTATTTAGAATTTTTTGAAAAAACTATGCAGGTTTTCTATTAGAGACAACAGTTACAATTTTCTCTTGCAAAAAAAACAAAAATTGCTAAAATTTCGCCATTTTTCATCCAAAAAGGTTGTTTTATTTATAATACTTACTTTTGCAAAAATCTACAATGTTTTTTAAAGATTTGTACAGATTTTTCAATATACCAAATATCATAATAAAAAATAATTGCATATAAATAAATATATTTTTTTACGATCCTGTTTATAATACTATACTCTTCAAAGTGCATTTCAGTTGAATAACTTTAAATTAAATTTATATCGTCTGATCAAGGCAAGGTATTATTTCATTTTAAAAATATTTTGTAGGTTTTATTAAAATTTTGATAATTTGAAATTTAATACACCTGTCATATTTTGACACATCTTATATTGAATAAATAACTGTTAAATAATGGAATTTGTTATTATTTAAGAAAGTTAATAAGTAAATTTGCAATAAAAACCACTCAGAAGTTCTAGAAAAGGTAAAAATAGTAAATCTGATTTTGTTGCCAGCAAAATGAAAAAAAAAACATAAGACATGAGGAGTACATTCCGTTTTTAAAGAGAGAGAGAAAAGCTTTATTGTCATTAAAAATTTTACTAATTCTTTGGACAAAGCGACATAATTTAAAAATAGATAAAATATAAAAATATAAAATTCACAACAAAATATAAAAAATCTAAAAATACGTACTACACCGTACTAATAATTCAAAATAATATAATATACAAATTTAATATATTATAATATCGTACAACATACTAAAATATTGAATTATGCCAATGTAAAGTAAAGGAAAAAATTGGTAAAAAAAGTTGTCTTTTCTCCCTGAATCAGATATTATGCCAGCCAAACAAAAACACCTAACAGTACATTTTTAGTAAAATCAATAAAATCAATAATACATTGTTCATTTGTATTTAGTTATGTTATGTATCAAAAAATGTTGTACCTAACTTTTGCGGGAAGTAAATTTTCTCTATTCAGATACTAGTCGATCATCCCAAAGGAGTCTCTTGTGGAAAATTACTACGCTCCGATCTAGTTAGAAAAACAACTATTTTGGTCAAAGTCGCGAATTTTGACTTAGAATTAATATTCAATGATGTTTTGGCGAACATTCCTGTTATGTTAATTTTCGAACATTCAAAATGCAAATTTTCGAATAGATGAAAGATGATTCTGTATCAGATTTGTAACCAAATCAAAGTCCATAAACTGTGAAAAAAACTAAAGGTTATTCAGTCTAAAGTTTAAAAAAATTGGTTTAAAAATTAATAGTTATCCATCAACATTTATATTTATTCAAAAGTTCATAAAAAACACATAAATTAGATGCATACTATTTTTATTAATATTGGTTCTGAAGTTCACGTAAATTATATTTTGATTAGTTAAAAGAAATACTAACATCATCGTATAAAATAAATAGTGAGTCACACAAGACTTGAAGATTTTAAATTAATTTATTTATGTTTTGGAATCAAAATCAAAAAACCACAAACGGTAAATCAGCTTCAAAGGTTTAGTCCTCTTCAGTCTTTACATAAGGTTTGTGTGAAATACAAACTGGACTGCCTTTATTTTATGTAAGAGTCAGAATTTGTGAATTTTAGCTTTGTTGGAGTACCAAAGGGAATTAAAAGAATATTCCGAAAATGCTTTGTTGGATTCTTTCTATTGCATATGTCTATACTGACTTTGTTTGTAAAGGAATATTTTGTTGAAAAGCTTCGCAGCCAGTATTTTCCAGTGTCATCATTTGTCAACAGCCCCTAAAGCTCTAACACTACCTTGTGGTACCTACATGGATTTTTTATTTTGGGGAAAGCATCGCCTCGTAAACTCTTGGTTGAACTAGTATTTTTTTAAACCAAATGTTTCACGAACTATATTTGGGTGTAGTTCAGTTGTAAAAATTAACTATGAAGACTCAAAATTAATAAGACTCAATCAGTTAATATTTCAAATATAAGACACAATAATGTTCCTATAAGTAGTAGTGTTCCAAAAGCAGTAAGCTGACTCTGCAAAATAATTATAAATTAATATTTAATTATGCTATGTAGAGCCTATCTGAAAGAAAAAAGGATGAACTAGACTGGAAACGGAATCTTATCCCCTCAGCTGTGAGGTGATATAAAGGATAAAAATCCAGTGATTTTAAAAGTATTGCATGTTAATGTCTCTTAGTGCTTAAAACAATACTTACCTTCACATAGTTTTAAAAATTGTCACTGCTAGCCAGACCAATATAATATAGCCACGAGTCTTATACCATGTCTATATCGAGTCATCCCGGATAACACTAATCTTATCAGAAAGCTTAAGACGACCAAACTCTTCGAGTTCGTCTAACGTTTGTGCGATCGAGACTAGTATGGGAATGCCAAGAAGAACTATCAGAATAACAAAATAACGTTGGTATGGGTTCCAGAACACTGTGGGCTGATGAACTAGTCAGAGAGGGTTCATCAACTCCATATAATGGCCCAGAACCCGCTACTAAATCTGCCTTCCGAAGATGTATACGGGACTGGATCAAACAAAAACAAACAGAAGGTTGGAACGAAACACCTCTCATGCACCTCGGTAAAATATTGAGTTAAGAAGAGCCGAAGAACTACTCAGGATGAGTAGGAATCTAATCAGAACAATACCAGTCCACTGCACGAAATGGGGCTATAAAACAGGGAACCTGCAGACAATGTGGTAAAGGGACAGAAATGCCAAACTTATATACTGTCAGAATGCGAGGCATTAGACCGGAGAAGACAGGCAATACTTGGACAGCCTAAGCTAATTCCCGAAGTATACAACTGGTGAAGAACCTGTACAGACTGGAACAGGGAACTAGAGTAACGGAATAGGCGTTGTAAAGCTAAACCAAGAAGACACAAAATTTATTTTTTACATTAGTAATTTTAGTTTGTATCAATTCAAAATCCACACAGCAAATTTGATAAACAAGTTGTTTTCTTAACATTGGATATATTTCATGAAAAACAAGAACCATGAAATTGTGTAGACTTTAGATATTCTATAAACAATTAAATGTGCGTTTTAAGAAAGGATACTTTTTAAAAATGTTAATAACTTACGTATTATTACTATGAAACATTTTGTAATTTTTAGTTAAAACATAGTCATATCTTTCAAAACAACTAGATAGACAGCTCGTTTGTTCGCTAGATTAGACTCATTAGCAGAATTAATAGTGCCTGAAACGAAAATTACTTTGTTTTTTTTACTTTAGCGGTTTTTTTATGAAAGTTTCTAATTGATGGGGCGTAGCTAGATATCTTATAAAGATAATTTGTAAATACAAATTTAAATTTTTCTCTGCCTTGGTCCAACAAATTGAAAAACATTAAAAAATGTTTTTTAAGGATCAAAATAAACTTTCCCCTGCTTTCTTTCTCTGCTACCCGGCGCTTACTCTAGGTTAAAGGTTAGTGATGGTAAACCTTTCCAAGAAGTAGGTCAAGTGTTGCTCTTTATTTTCCTTTTAGTACATGTCCGTGCGAGATCAGTGGCGCTACTTGGAAATAATGTAGTAATTTAAAGTTAGTTACTAACATTTTGCAACGCAGCAGAAGAGTGAATGGCACCAATGAATGGCATTAATGAGTCTTGTTTGGCCATTTCATTGCCCTTATTACCGTCGTACCCGGGCTACCATGATCTTGCAACGGTTTCCGATTGCGTTCAAATCATCTACGTAATCCCATACTAGCTTGGAATTGATTTCCATCGAATCTAGTGCCTTCAATGCAGCTGGGCTGTCTGAGACAATAGCAACTGAACGATATGTTCTTTCCTGCTTGCATTTTTTTGTAACACTTCGTGTTTAGAAATTTATCGAATCCAATTCTTATACCTATCATGATCCCCTGTGTTTATTCAAATTTTCCAAACTCTACAATCACATCCTGTCTGATGCTTTAGACAGCTGTACTTTACTTTGGGATTGTTGCTGCCTTTGGTGTTTGTGCCATTTTGTGCTTAAACCGTGGATTTAAATAGATATTTTATATTTTAATGCAAATGATTTTGTAGATAATTATGCCTCTATGACCAACACCGCCTTTTATAGTTGTTAACATGAATATGTATTATAATTAATAATAGAGAAAATTTATGATGTTTAGTGCAAAGAAATATCGCCTTCGTATTTATAGCAGAACGACAAAAAAGTGAAAACTAATAATTATTGCAATAAAATCATGAAAATTGGATGATTTCAACTGAACTACATTTAGTAAACTACTTTTAAATTTGCTATCATGCGTGCACAAATTTCGCGGCAGCTGGTAAGTTTATTAGATATAAAACCATTAAATCAGTCAAATACTACTAAAACTCTCTCTGTCCTCGATATTGCATTTAAATAGGGTGTCTCAAGAAAACGTTATTTCACACTAAATAATAATAATCATTTTATGTATTTCGCTAACTCTTGGCGCATAGTTAGAGTTTAGTTCTGTGGTTCTAACAAAAACAAACGATAGATAATATGACACATGTCAACAACTACTACCAACCAAAATTAGTAGCTGATATTGATTACACATCACATGATGACCAATGTTATGCAGTTATTTTATGAATATGCATTTTAGAAGCGATAAAGTTTGATTAGGAAACTCATGATCCTATCAGGGGGAGCTAAATGGCCTACCCTCGGTCCGCATCCGGACCGCCGACCCATTTTGTGCGGACCGCGAGAACACAACACCACCACTGTATTATTCACCAAACTGTGCTTTGCTGCAAACTCAATCATAATTTTGAGCGTATTATGCAAGAAGTGATGAAAATAGTAAACGATTTAAAAAGATTCTTCAGCATTTTAGAACAATTGAAGACATATATTTTCAACATGCAAGGGAAAGTTTCTATGGGAGCTCATGTCAGAAGTAAAAATTTTTTGGCGAAAACTCGATCTCCTTATTAATGATATTGGTCTTAGTAATGAATGCTTACACATCCCCAATTTAAATAAAAGAATCAGCAGTGAAAACGAGAATGATGTCGTCCAATACAAGACGTTCATTACGGATCTTAAATCAGAATTTAAAAACAGGTTCGCAGATTTTAAGAAAATTGAGAATGTTGTAGAAATCCTCAACAGCATTTACTCTCTGCATCCTGATGGTGAATGAAGCAACGAAGCTGCAATTGTTTTCGGGAGTGATAAAGCTACTCTGCAGATGGAAATGACCGATTTCAAAGAAAACGCATGTTTTAAAACACAAACATGCGTTTTTTTCTGGATAAAATATCCAGAACTACAAAAATTAGCTTTGAACTTTCTTACTTTGTTTGGGTCAACATATATTTGTAAAGCAGCATTTTCGAAGAAGAGCTTCATTAAGAATAAATTTTGATCTCGACTTACTGATGAACATCTCCAGGATTTAACGTCATTAGCTTACACCAATTTTACTCCAAACTTCAGACAGATAGTCCGCAGCATAAAATGTCATTTTACTTATTGCTATGTAAAAAAATACCTTTGTTATTCCCGTAATTACATTTGTTTAATAAATATTTTATTCTATAAAATGTTGTGCGATCCGCGATGGTCATTTAATTTCTTAAATCGGACCCCGAGCGAAACTAATTGGTGACCCCTGCTATACATCATTAAAAGGTTCTTATATTTGAATAATAAACACGAAATAAGTTATGCAATTCCCGTCACTATACTGTTACCAATAGTTGGGACGTAAATAAGTACATAGTTGATTTGCTATATCTGTATATTTCAAAATATTATTATGTTACATAATTTGCTCGATAATAATTATAAGTCGTGGATACAGTATAGTTATCTACTCGCGTATAATTGTTATAATTATTGTTAACCAAGTTGATTTATATCACTCACGTTCGGTTCACGATATAAAAGTATACCTCCGTGATTGCCACTATTTTGAGCCAGTGTAATAATATATTATTAGGACAATATTTTTGAGAATAAAGTAACATTTTTGGTCCTAGCATTGTTTAAAACAATGAAAGAAACGTATGGAAAATAGTTTACTTCAAGTTCATGTTGATACAAAAAATTAATTTAATAAAGAAACTATTGAGAAAGCTTCTTTCATACTATCAATCAACATATTCTTCGATATTATCATCTTTTTTGATAATTTTTACGACTGGTAAGCGATGGTTCATAGCCCCACTCTAATTTGAGTACTGTTCTTTCTTTTTTAATACCAAGTTTGTCAAGGAAACACTTAACAGAAGTTGTAAATTTTCCCCATAAGCACTTCTTTTGCTGTTGACTATTTTTTTGCTAAGTTGTCGGTTAGTAGGTTTCTGTATAACTCCCTCTAATTGTAGTAAACTTTCTCTGAACAGCATTATATTTACTGTGATATTATTGTTTGTACAGAAAAGATAAATGTACCCGTATACAGATCTAGCGGGCATTTTACAAATTAGTACCTACCTTCATATCTAGAAATTTAACTGACATTTGCGATGGAAAAATACTTCACATTTTTTATGTTATTTATGATACCATCAGACGAAAAAGAAACAATCAATAGGACATTCTTTGAAAAAAAAATACGGTTTCCTGGAGCTGATAAACAATTATAACAAAAAGTAGAACGAAAATATCTATCTTGGGCATCCACATTTTCAATGTGCATTCCTCTTGTTGAGTCCGCATTCTATCGCCAACACCAACTGTGAACAGCATGACATTGACATGTTCTCACTCAACTCTTGTATATTTATACTAGTGTGTTGTTTTACCACCAGGCGGCGTTACTCAATTTGTTAGTTCCCTACATGTAAACACAACATGCTGGAGACTTTGAATATTGATGACTTTTCAAAAAATAACTTATTATAAGGGATGATAGGTTCGTTAAGCTTAATTCCCTTTTGGGGGCCGGAACCCTTTTGAGGTATCAGCTCCAATGTATTATTGGAAGACAGAGGCAAAGTCGAAAAAAAGGGAAGATCTGACCATTGGAAAGATCTAGTAGGACTTGGACAATCAAAGATAAGTCATAATTCAAAGTAAACCTGCACTAAGTTTTAACAGGGATCCTAACGGAAAATGTTCGCCCGAATGGGCACCTGAAAACGCTCAACATAGTGGAGGAAGAAGAATGTAGATTCTGTGGCATGGAAGAAGAAACCTGCATCCACATACTTGCGAATTGCACAGCACAACACCAAGGAGATTACTGGATAGAAGAGGGATATTTACCTAGGTTGAGGCCTGCAGATGTCCTAAAATTCCTCCGAGGAATATGTCTAAAGGAGCTACTAGTCTCTGAGACTTTCCTCAGGAACTAAGTAGAAGTAAGGAGGTACAATAGATCTTTTAGGTCTCAGCGAATGTTACCCCAATATTCATACATACAAAAACTTAATTAATACTTCCCTTAAACTTTTGTTAAAAAAACTTTATATCAATAACAATTCATGTAACGATTGAAAAGGTGTGATAAACAATTAAAGCCATCATATTGTTGTGAAGGCGAATTATGTAAAACGGTTGCATTTATGAACGTTTAATAATTCATACCGCATAAGATATTAAAATTACGTAAGCTGGGATGAAAAAAATATTTGAATTCCTTTTCCGGTTGTGATTATTGTTCGTTTCTCAACCGAAGTGAAATCAATAAATTGAACAGTTGCACACGGTGTCTGAATCGAAAAAAGTACTTCCTTGTCAACATAATTCGCAATGGCTGGTAATATTACCAGTGAGTGATTCAAGTGGTTTATTTTTGATCTAATGAGAAACGTTTAAACTAAGTAGTTTTAACACTTCAACTGCCGAAGATTCCGAAGTTGCCCCTCCATTGTACAAAAACTTTTTATCGTAATAAAATTATTTGGTTTTATTGTTATTTCATAAACAATGATTGACAGTGGTTAATGCATAATAATAATTACATTTTATTCTAAAAACGAGAAATCAAACAATTTCACACTGGACTGACACCACTAATTGCATGGGAGTAGTGAGAACAGATTGTGCTTTCTAGTCTTCAAATTCTTTTTTTGTTGTTCGTGACAGTTGCGTTCACGTACGAGTCGTTGTTGAAATTATATAATGTTTATGTACTGGGCGAAATTTTTATTCATGTTCGTTTCATGAAAATATTAATAATTGATTCATTTACGAAGAGACAGTTGTGTGTTCATGCATTGAATTAAATCAGGGTTTGTTGGAGTGATACGAACATCTTAATAATAAGTGGTAAACATCTATAAACAGTATAAGTAAATAGTTGATTTTCATAAAAGAAGTTTGTTTACTTAAAATTAAATTGAAAAATATCTTTTATTTGCATAAAAGAAAATCAATTAAACAAAACTTGAGAATGTAAAATCGCGAAATTATTCCATTTATTCAAAATGTCAAACAAACAAACACAAACACACATCTTTCGAAAGCGGCAATTTTACTTTACGCTCGAAAAACACACATAATTTTTTCTACAGTCGCCCTTTTAATAATTAAAACAGTTTTTTATATTATCTTAGGTTATAATAGGAGTGCTAGAATAATCGTAATTTTCGCTATTCATCATGATTAACCTTAAAAGACATGGGATGTTAAAAAATAATCGATTTTTATAGTAATACTAGAAGACCCCGACAGACGTTGTCCTGTCCTAACATTGTCAATAAGATATTATGCAAGCGGTCGTTTTCTGCCCGCTGAGTGGAGTGCCAGAGTAGCTTTTGTTTATTTCAAACTTAACGATACCTATACAGAAACTCTAAATTTCAATTTACCGTAATTTTTTGTCCAAAGTGGAATTTTTTTTAAATAATTTTTTCCCGTGCAATAACAAATAAAAAACCATGAAAATCGGTCCAACCCTTGAGTTAAAAGTATTCCAACAAACCCGACTAAATAAGATATTATGCAAGCGGTCGTTCACTGCCCGTTGAGTGGAGTGTCAGAGTAGCTTTTGTTTATTTCAAACTTATATAAATGCCATACATTTCTTTCTTTCTTTCTTTCTATAAATGCCATCATTCCAATTAGCTAATCTCCAAGTAAAGATACCTATACAAAATTTTTTTAAATAATATTTACCCGCTGAGTGGAGAGTCGGAGTAGCTTTTGTTTATTTCAAATTTCTATAAATACCATCCTTACAATCATCTAATCTCCATTAGCTCTTATATCGTACTACAATTATTAAATTCGATTGCCATCTTGTAAAAATCGCGATGGAAAAATAGGGGTTGATCGTATAAAGGTGAAAAAAGAGTAATATTAAATTTTGTATTCTAAGTCATGACAAAATTAAAGTTGAATTTACTGTTTGGACCCTTACTTTGTGGAATCTACTCATATTAATATTATAAATGAAACTAACTGTTTCTAATTAATTCCACTATTTAATTACAAAATTAAAGTTTATAATTAACAAATAAAAATAGGGGTTGATCGTAGAAGGGTGAAAATTTAGGGTTGTATATATTTTTGAATGCAGTATCATAAAAAAATAAAAACAAAAAATTTTGTATCAACATTTAGGGGGATGAAAAATAGATGTTGACCGATTCGCAGACCTACCCGATATGCACACAAAATTTAATGAGAATCGGTCGAGACATTTAGGATAATTAACAAATAAAAAATAGGGGTTGATCGTAGAGGGATGAAAATTTAGGGTTGTATGTATTTTTGAATGCTGTATCATAAAAAAATGGAAAATAAAAATATAAAAAATATAAAATAAAATTAAGGGGTGGACCACCCTTAACATTTAGGGGAATGAAAAATAGATGTTGTCCGATTCGCAGACCTACCCGATATGCACACAAAATTTCATGAGAATCAGTCGAGCCATTTCGGAGGAGTTTAACTACAAACACCGTGACACGAGAATTTTATATATTAGATTAATCGATTTTTAGTAAATCGATTTTATAAATTACGTGTTCAAATCGATTTTCGGAAACGGCTCGTATTATTTATTGACTATTTTTCAAAATTTTGACAACTTTTGACGATCATTGACCATTTCTCAAAATTTTGACAATTATTGACCATTTTTCAAAATTTTGAAAATTATTGACCATTTTTGACAATAGCTGACCATTTTGAGTGTTTTTCAAATTAGTGACCATTTTTCAAAATGATGACAATTTTTAACCATTTTCGACAGTTTTTGGCAATAATTGTCCATTTTTAACAGTTTTTAACAATAATTGACAACTTTTAACCATTTTTGATAGTTTTTGACCATTTTTGACAATTTTTCAAAATTTTTGACAATTATTGACCATTTTTGACCATATTTCAAAATTTTTGACAATTTTTTAGAAACTTTAACAATTTTTGACAATTATCAACTATTTTTCAAAATTTTGACAATTTTTAACAATAATTGTCCATTTTTGACAGTTTTTGACCATTTTTGATAGTTTTTGACAATTATCGACTATTTTTCAAAATTTTAACAATTATTTACCAATTTTGACAATAATTGTTCATTTTTGACAGTTTTTAAAAATAATTGACAATTTTTAACCATTTTTGATAGTTTTTGACAATATCGACCATTTTTCAAAATTTTAACAATTTTTGACAATAACTGTCAATTTTTGACAGTTTTTAAAAATAATTGACAATTTTTAACCATTTTTGATAGTTTTTGACCATTTTCGACAATTTTTAAAAATTTTTGACCATATTTCAAAATTATTGACCATTTTTGATAATTATTGACAATTGTTGACAATTATGGACCATTTTTGACCATATTTCAAAAACTTTAACAATTTTTGACAATTATCAACAATTTTTCAAAATTTTTGCAATTTTTAACAATAATTGTCCTTTTTTGACAATTTTTCAAAATTTTTGACCATTTTTGATAGTTTTTGACAATTATCGACCATTTTTCAAAATTTAAATTTTTTTTGACAATTATTGACCAATTTCGACAATAATTTTCCATTTTTGACAGTTTTTGACCATTTTTGACAATATTTGAAAATTTTTGACCGATTTTCAAAAAAAATTTAAAATTTTTGACAATTGACCAGTTTTGACAATTTTTGAAAATGTTTGACCATTTTTCAAAATGTTTTGACAATTATCGACCATTTTTGACAATTTTTGACAATTATTCACCATTTTTGACAGTTTTTGACAAAAATTGTCCATTTTTAACAGTTTTTGACCATATTTCAAAATGTTTGACAATTTTCATATAATTTTATTTAATTTTTAATCTGATAAATTGTTAATTATTCACCAATTGATTTAATACGGAGGGTGTGGTTTGATTAAATAGGCGAGCGAAAAGATACCTTTTTTGCGCTAGAGCGTAAAGTAACTATCCTCGGCATTTGTCGACTTTACGATTTCATTTGAATTTAGTAATTAGTCATTTTACGCGCGACTGTAGAAAAAATTATTTTATCTATTTTATAAATCGTCGAAGTAAAAATATAGAAAACTTCTAAAAAATCAAATTCTGGAATAAGTAACACCATGTAACTCCTACAATTCAACAGTTAGAACGTTGATAACAGGTACTACCTCCTGCTGGAGTTGTTGCATCCTACAGGGTATAAAGGAACGATTGATTCCAAATATAACTATGGAAAGTCTTGGTTAGGAAGAAAAAGGTGCTTAATTATGTAAATGGCTGATTTTACAGTTTCTAACTATAAAATGGCAACATTCAATGAAATCCTTCAACTACAAGGTGGGAATTTGCAATTTAATAACATATTGCCTATAAAAAGACATAGTTAAAGTGTATACTTTATATTATGCAGAAAGTCTGTCTAAATCTATAAAATGATGTTAAAAATTAAAATGGAAATTAGGTGAATACAAGGCTAAAATATTAAAATGTCATGTTACAGCTTTGAAATCGTCACCAATAAAAACGAGTTTCAGGAACTTCTTTAAATGTTATTTAATATAAAATGATAAAACATGTGAAGTTTGTTTTTTGTTTATAATTTTTTATAACGTGTTGCACAATTCGATTAGATATAAAATAAATGAAAACAATAATAATTTTTTAAATTAAGGAAGTTAAAACATTCGAGGAACATTAAAAAAGTGACAATACAAATGATAAAAACCTTATCACGAAAACAGAAAAAATATTATAAATAATGTAATAGCATTTATGTAGTTTTTATCAGTTTGAAATTTCCTTGGCATTGTTATTTCCAGTTTAATTCATTTGTTTTTCTTTATTATCGGCAATATTTAATTAAATTCAATTTTTTATGCTGATTTTCGCGAAAACAAAGTTTCTACTGGCTACATTCATTGTAAGTGAATTTTGTGCAGTAGAGAAAAGAGTTGAAATAATTCTGTATTTTAAAAACCCCTTGACATTGAAATTCCAAGTATCATTGACGTGTTTTTTTCTTATCTGTAGTATTTAATTAGATGCAATATTTTATGCTAATTAAGGTTTTCAAGTACATAAAGGAAGTTTCCAGTAGGGATATTTTTAAACGATAAAGATTTTAACATATTTTTCCTCATTTGGAAAGTAAAAAAAGAGTTCACGGCTTAAGAGATTTTTAATTAGGAACAAATAAAAAATTTATTGAATTGTCCCTACTGTTTGGAGCGAAACAAGGACAAAGTTGTAGTGCTTGTAATTTAACACGTTAAGTGCCACAATGGTACCGAATAATTCTGGTTCAACGCCAAACATGTTTTTTTTCTACTAATACTAATGTATGAAAAATGTAGATGAAAATGGTTTGAAAATGTTTTCATGTTACCAATATATCACTTTTGGATATTATACCCACGTGTATCCAACGCAGATACATTGACGGAACATTGGCAACAATACAGATCCTTTTGGTATTGCACTTTGCCCTCCAAAATATTAGTTGCAGAAGAAGTAGTCACTAAAAAACTTCAAAAGAATGATGTTGTAGCCGCCGAAATCGGCACAGGTGTCGTTATTCTAAAATGGAAGGATAAGACAGACGTGTTAGTGCACAGACAAACTAGTTGCTGTTCGACAAAAAGGTGGTGAAGTTCAAAAACCTGAAATTTATTTTGATTGGGATTTATTGACATTTCGGACTAGATGGAGGCATATGGAACATCTCTGAGACGAGGCCTAAAATGGTACCGAAAATTAGCAATAGAATTGCTAGCGGGTACTGAAGTGGTAAATGCCTACATATTACACCAAGAAGCTGCCAATGAAAAAATGTCGATCACAAAATTCTTATAGAAGAAATGTTACGTATTCCGCCTACTGAAGCAAATCCTCGAGCTGCTAATCAAACTCCCGCACAACATTATTTAGAAGAAAGTCAAGGTACTGGCAGAAAAAGAGGTCGGTCTGTCAATTGTTATAGAAAAAAAGTGAGGAGGTAGGAAGTAAATTAGCGACTTCACAGGCGACGCAAAGTAAATTTATTGCTTACCTCGCTTTTTGATTTTAACAATTGTTTTATTGCTTGAAATATTACTGTTAACTTAATAGTTTATATTATTATATCACAATTTTTACCCTTTTGCAATGCACTACTTTTTTTGAAATAAATGTACTTATAGATTTGTACTTATTTATAAATCTCTGAATAAAAAAATCAGAAATAAAATCTGCAGGCCAAACGGTTTCTGGGTACCCGAGGCCACCATATAAAAGCTCCCATAAGAATAAGTGCAAAGCCTGCATCCAACGCGGATACATACGGCTAGAAATATAAAAACCGGTTTGTATCCGTAGTGGATACTTGTGGCCCCAGAAACATTGTACCTCATGTAACCATAGGGCATTCAACGTGTTAAAACAAACTATATCTGTTACCAAAATAGAAACTTAACTTAAAAGCAACTACCAGCAAGATACAACAAAATTGGTAAGAATTACATTAAATTAAATGATGAGATTTCTACTGGCCTATTCTACTTCGACCTTTCCCCAGCCCGACTCTCTTAATGAAGTCCATCAGCTTTGACACTGAAGAAGAAGGAGGCTATTGCACTGGCATACAATGTATTGTGCAGTTTCTTTCTCTAATTGAAAAAAACTGCACATAGCTTCGTCTGTCAATCCTGTCAGCTTTAAGTGTTTATTGAGTTTACAGTGTACAGTTTTGTTAGCAGTCTTGTCTTTACTCAGGACCACCTCCATAAGAAAACACCTTTTGGGCAACCTAAAAATTTGGCGACACTTATGTTGGTAACTCCACAGCGGAACTCAATAAATCACTTCTTATCCATAGAAATTGATGTGGAAGGGGCCCTCTTAGTATTTCTCAAGCCTTCGGTGATTGTTTTTGACGCTAAGAATTCTCGAGGTTTTTTTGCAATATCAAACACAAACTGTATGACGCAGCTTGCTCATAATTTGAACTATCAATGACGGGAGCAGTGTGGCAATTAAAGGTACCAAACGAGATATTCAAAAAGTGACTGCTGGACCCCTTAAAATTCCATCTGGTAATAACTTGATTTTATGAAATGTTTTATCTAAGAAAGTCTAGCAAGAAAATAACAAACAAAGATGAAATTTAATACATTATTAGTAACATCATTCTTGAATAAAAAAAATAGCGTTAATTAACTACACTTTCAATAAAGTTAATTATTGTTTTTATACAACTTAATTGGTTGGGAATTACCTATTATAATATATTCTCACATACTTATTATTAAAAAAAGGGGAATGTTTTTAGTAACATTAATAACTAAATTATATTTATTTTAATAATTCGACGAGCAAAGGTTGTTATTTTTATTAGGTACTAATTTTGTTATCAGTTACAAGAATTTGCATCACTGATGGTGTTGCCAAGTGAGGGTATTTTTAGTGTAAACGTAAACGTAATTTTGGTTCCATCATTTTTTACAACGTTTACACGATCGAAAACGATTTTATATCGGTAACCATAGAAATATCCGGACCAAAAGTACATTATTCACCAAAACAATGCTAGTTCTCCCTCATCGACTCAAACTACTACCTAGTCCACCAGCTCAACGAGTTCCAGGTCTGAATATCGCTCACCATAGAAAATCCGGACTAAAAGTACGTCATTCACCAAAACAATGCTAGTTCTCCCTCATCGACTCAAACTACTACCTAGTCCACCAGCTCAACGAGTTCCAGGTTTGAATATCGCTCACCATAGAAAATCCGGACCAAAAGTACGTCATTCACCAAAACAATGCTAGTTGTCCCTCATCGACTCAAACTACTACCTAGTTCATTAGCTAAATGAGTTCTAAGCCTGAAGGAGATTTTAATGCATTCTAATTTGATGTTTTACTAGTGTCTCAATCGGTGTACATCGGAGTTTTGAAACTCAAGGTGAATATCTTCTTTACGATAAAAAATTAGAAAACAATTCAATATTCGAACTAGCTTTAAATCTACCAATACTCTAGAGCTAGTCTAACAAAGAATAAACCAAAAAATAAAGAACAATGTTCCAAAAACTGTAAAAATCAAATATTCTGGTGATTGTGACAAATTTTATATAGGTGAAACATTTGGACCAATAGAAAACAGAATAAATGAACATAAAAAGTACAAAGTCAAATAATGGTAAATATGCTTGGGAGGAAGGCATCACATTCAATGGGATTTATTAAAAGAACCCAATAATAAAAAAAAACGAAAAACAATAAAGTTTAAGAATAGACGTTCCTTATTTTGTTGAATGTAACATTAAAAGAAAGTTGAGGAATTAAATGGGTAAAAATAAATGAATGCGTATTCTAGTATGTCATATAAATTTACGTTGCACCGTTTTAGTTTAAAAAATTAATTCAAATTTCCAAATAAATCACCCTGTAACTTTTTTATATACATTTTTGAATATAGGTAAGTGAGGTTAAATCAACCTATTTTAGATCCCAGAATCAAATCTTTTCGTCACCTCCTGTATATTATTCACCACATCTGATACGTTAAAGGTTAAAGTAATAACCAACTTTTTCTAGTTTTTTTTTATTTTACACTTTCAATACATAGAAACACCTAAAGCATAGAAATTCTTTAGGTTAAAAAATTCTTTGTGATGATATCACGAAATATTATTTTCTTTATATATTAAACACAAAAAGTGACCTTTGCAATTTAATATTGACTCGTATAAGTGAAAGGAAGACTTGGATGTGTAATTTTAATGTTAAAAGTCAATACATCGCTGCAGATGTGCAAATATACTACTACCCACTAATGCAATCAGCAATGTCAAGCTTGTAACGGATTTCTAAGTTGCACTTTAGAAAGTACCGACTTTACATAAAGGAGGTACCTACCATTAAAATATACCAGGATATAAACATAAAAAAATATGTTCTTTATTTCAGTTATTGACATACCTTGATGCTTTAGTAAACGCAAATCAAAAAAGGAAAACGTGACTCCACACTTATATATTTGAGAAAATGAGCAGTTGAAAAGAAAATTATTATGACATTATGTCGTGCAGTTTTGGTATTTAATAGCATTGTTTTAAAAGCAAAAAAATAAATATATCTTTCTTTACAAAAATTTTAATTCCTTAATTATTCTGTTGATGAATACAAGAATAAAAATTTTGAAAAACATAATAGGAATAGAATTTCATGATTTTAATTTTTGAATTTCCATTATGAAAAACATAATAGAAATTGTCGATTTAAAATTATGGAAAAAATGGAAATTCAAAAATTAAAATCATGAAACACATAACAGGAATTGAATTTGAATTATACATTTCATAATTTTAATTCTTGAATTACTATTATGTTTTTCATGATTTTAATTCTTGAATTTCCATTATTTTTTTCATAATTTTAAATCGACAATTTCTATTATGTTTTTCATAATGGAAATACGTGTATTAAAATTGTGAAAATTATAATGGAAATTCAAGAATTCAAATTATGAAATGCATAATACAAATTGAATTCCCATTATGTTTTTCATAATTTTAATTCTTGAATTACTATTATGCTTTTCATGATTTTAATTCTTGAATTTCCATTATTTTTTTCATAATTTTAAATCGACAATTTCTATTATGTTTTTCATAATGGAAATACGTGTATTAAAATTGTGAAAATTATAATGGAAATTCAAGAATTCAAATTATGAAATGCATAATACAAATTGAATTCCCATTATGTTTTTCAAAATTTTAATTCTTGAATTTCCATTATATTTTTCATGATTTTAATTCTTGAATTTCCATTATATTTTTCATAATTACACGTATTTCCATTATGAAAAACGTAATAGAAATTGTCGATTTAAAATTATGAAAAACATGATGGAAATTCAAGAATTAAAATTATAAAAAACATATAAAGTGGCTAGACACACACATTTTTTCTAGATCCGCTTTCTGGGGTGGATCAATCCCCTTCATTTCATTATTTTCTCGCTTATTTTTTTCCATAGAATCCCATCCCTCGTTTTTTCCTTCCATCTAACGATTCCTATCCTTCTCAAGTCCTCCTCTACTTCCTTCAGCCACTAAGATCTGGGTCTTCCTTGCCTTCTCCTACCACCTGGTTCCCACTGTAACATTGATTAAGCGATTGCGCGCTCTCCTTCTCTCCATACATGTCCGAGCCATTTTATTATTTGCCTCTTTATTCTCTTCGCTATATCTTCCCCGTTCATATCTCTCAGTATTTCATGATTCATACGTTGCCTGTATTCATTGTCGTCAACTTTTATTGGCCCTAGAATTGTTCTCATTATTTTTCGTTCTACTATCCTCAAATCCTCTTCATCTCTTTTTATCATTGTAATCGTTTCTGCTCCATACATTATCACAGGTCTTATTATTGTGTTGTAAATGTTAAATTTAGTGTATCTTGTTAATAGTTTGCTTTTTAGTAGTTTCTTATTGGCATAGTATACCATATTAGCTACCATTATTTTTTCGTCTAATTCTGATCTTCGTTCCCCATTACTACTTCTTCAAATTCATATTCTCCTATTTTTATCATTCTGTTTTCACACTGTTTGCCAACTCTCATTATTTTCGTTTTGATCACATTTATTTTTAATCCCATTTTTTCACCTTCTTTTGTTAATTCTAGTAGTATTTCTTTCATGATATTCTTTCTTTTCGTTACTATCACTATGTCATCTGCATATGCGACTATCTGGCCCCCGGTCGTTCTTAAATTTCCCTTGTTCACGTTTCTCATAACATGGTCTAGGGCCAAATTAAATAGTGTTGTTGATAGACCGTTACCCTGTCTTACGCCTCTATTAGCTACAAAGCCCTCCGTTTCTCCTTTACTTGTAAGTATCTCCACTTTTGACTCCTTCATATTCATTGCAATTAATCTTCTTAACTTACTTTCTATCCCCTGTTCTTTCAGTTCTCTCATCAGTTTACTTCCTTTTACTGAATCAAATGCTTGTTGGAAATCTATAAATAGCATTTCTATTTCCATTTTGTATTCATGGGCCTTTTCCATTATCTGCTTGATAGTGTGAATAGCGTCAATTGTTGACTTTCCTTGTGTGAAGCCGTATTGATATTGACCTATTATGGCTTTCGCTTTTCCAGCTAGGCGACTTTGAAGTATTGCTGACATTATTTTGTATGCTACATTTAAGAGAGTTATACCCCTATAGTTTTTGCACTCCTGCTGATCCCCTTTTTTGTGAATTCTGACAATTTGGGCAGTCTCTCTTTTCTCCATATTTTCTTTATTAGCCGGTATAATCTTTCGTACAGCTCCTCTCCTCCATACTTAATCAATTCCTTGTTTATTTCGTCTTTGCCCGGTGCTTTCCCATTCTTACTTCTTTTAATAACTTCTATTACGTTTACGTTTTCTTCTTTTTCCTCTTCGCTTTCTTCCTCTGTTGTATTATCTGAGACTACTTCAGTTAGCAGTTCCTCGAAATACTCTTTCCAGATTTGCTTATACTGAGCTTCTTCTTGTATCACCTCGCCGATTTTATTTCTTATACCTTTAATTTTACCTTTATATGTCTTATTTTGTTCATTTATTTTTTCATAATAGGCTTTGGAAAAATATTGTGCAGGATAGACACTTGAAAAAAAATGGAAACGGAAGAGACGTTAAACATCTTAAAAGTAGAGTCCTTCCTTATCCAAACATTATTTAAATAATTTGAGATATATTTATTAAGCAAATGTATGTATCATAGAAATTATACACGAATTCAACAGAATAACTAATTCACAAGTCCTATAATCCTATTATAGCGAAGGATGATAAGTAAGTTAGGCTGTGTTGGAAATGAATTCGAAGGCACGAACCTATTCAGGAGAAGAATAGAGTTAGTATGGGAATTGAATTAATACTTAAACAATAAGAATGGTCTCATAGTGTGAAAGGATTTTCGATTAACGTATGCGTGTGTATTCACGGCGGTTTAGGAACAAGATGTCAACGAACTTAACTTTCTATTTTACCATGATTCTCTCTGCATGACATACAAATCATTTGTGAATCACAGTGGTGGAGAAGTTTTCTTTACCTAGATTTATCTAAGCAGCTTAATAAGAAAAAATATTGCGTTTTTTTGTTATATTTTTCTCAATAGGTTGTTAAATGGGGGTTGAAAAGAACATTATAAATTGTAAGAAGGATTATAAAATACAGTTTTCTACAGTCGCGCGTAAAATGACTAATTACTATATTCAAATGAAATCGTAAAGTAGACAAATTCCGAAGATTGTTACTTTACGCTCTAGCGCAAAAAAGGAATCTTTTTCGCTCGCTTATTTAAACAAACCATGCCCTCCGAATTAACTCAATTCGTGAATATTTATGGAACCGCCCTTCTGACTTCTGACATGACTTCCTATTGGCAAGCGCGTGCGTGTGTTCTTCCCTCTAACTTTGACTATTGACTGATATTCTGATTCGAATTCTGATAAGTCTGAACAAGTCAGAAGTAGGGATGTGAGATTAATGGAAAATAATCGATTAAATAAAAATCTATTTTAATAAGAAATAAATCGATTTCTGCGAAAAAATTATATGAAAATTGACAAAAATTTTGAAATATAAAATAAACATTCTTTAAAAATTGTCAATTATTGTCAAAAACTGTTGAAAATGGACAATTTTTGTCAAAAACTGTCAAAAATGGTCAATAATTGTCAAAAATTGTCAAAAACTGTCAAAAACTGTAAAAAATTATCAATAATTTTTAAAATTTTGAAAAATGGTCGATAATTGTCAACAATTAAAAAAAAATTGAAAAATGGTCAAAAATTTTCAAAAATGGTCAAAAATTGTCAAAAATGGTCGATAATAGTCAAAAACTTTTAAAAAAATATCATCAAATATCAAAAACTATCAAAAATTGTGAAAAACTGCCAAAAATGGACAATTATTGTCAAAATCGGTCAATAACTGTCAAAAATTGTTAAAATTTTGAAAAATAGTCGATAATTGTTAAAAACTATCAAAAATTGTTAAAATTTTTGAGAAATTTGCAAAAATTTTGAAAAATTGTCAAAAATGGCCAATAATTGTCAGAAACTATCAAAAATTGTGAAAAACTGTCTAAAATTGACGATTATTGTCAAAATTGGTCAATAATTGTCAAAAATGGCCAATAATTGTCAGAAACTATCAAAAATTGTCAAAAACTGTCAAAAATGGACAATTATTGTTAAAAATTGTCAAAATTTTGAAAAATAGTTTGTAATTGTCAAAAATTGTTGAAGTTTTTGGAAAATTGTCAAAAATTTTGAGATATGGTCAATAATTGTCAAAAATTTGGAAAAATGGTCCATAATTTTCAACAATTGTCAATAATTATCAAAAATGGTCAGAAATTCTGAAAAATGGTCTAAAATTTCAAAAAATTGTCAAAAATGGTCAAAGATGGTCAAAAACTATCAAAAATGGTTAAAAATTGTCAATTATTGTTAAAAATGGATAATTATTGTTAAAAACTTTCAAAAATGGTTAAAAATTGTCATCATTTTAAAAAATGGTCAAAAATTTTTAGAAATGGTTAAAAATCGTCAAAAGTTGTCAAAATTTTGAAAAATACTCAATAAATAATACGAGCCGTTTCTGAAAATCGATTAAAACACGTAAATTATAAAATCAATTTACTAAAAATCGATTAATTTTACTGTAAAAATCGAAAACTAAAAATCGATTAAAAAAATATTAATCGATTTAAATATAAATAAAAATAATGTGTGTTTTTCGAGCGTAAAGTAAAATTGCCGCTTGAGAAAGAATGTTGCCGTAGTAATCTGTTACTTTACGCTCTAAATACACAAATAACTATTATAGGTACACGTAAAAAGCAGAAGCATGATTGTAGAACGAAAAATCATCAAAAAAATGAAAGAATAGGAAGAACTAGTAATAAAAATATTTAGTCTAAAGGGATGAAAACAGAAGTAAAGATCATAGCTTATTTCTGAAAAACATATACCAGGATTGAGATTCTTCCGAAGTATGAAAAGATGAAAAAGATAACGAATCTAACACGAAAAATTAATAACACAATGAAACACAATTAAAAACTTAGGATTCAAGGAATGAGATTTATAATTTAAGAGATAGGCTTTAAGGAATGGACCTGTGCTTTCTAATGCGGCAAAACAGAATCAACATTTATGTTATAAGGAATAAGAATTTAGATATAAGATATTAAGATTTAAGGAAT
This sequence comes from Lochmaea crataegi, assembly GCA_947563755.1. NCBI lineage: Eukaryota > Metazoa > Arthropoda > Insecta > Coleoptera > Chrysomelidae > Lochmaea > Lochmaea crataegi. The sequence continues at coordinate 10,322,545 of OX387427.1, forward strand.
AAGAATTCAACCAATCGGAATATAGGACTTGACTTATGACACTTATTTTTGTTATTTGTTTGTTATAATTGTAAAATTCAATGCTGCACTATTTCATTGTTCATTTTTCATAAATTAAAAATCTTTTATATCAAAATAAATAATCTTGGTATTCTTAGTGCCTATTTTTGAAGTGTAAATTGTAATATTGTAAATAGAAGAAGTTAGGTTAGAAAAACTGCAAAAACCGCGGAACGTACAGTACGCCTTTACAGTAAAATGATTGGTGGAATTTTATATTCCAAACTTTTATTCTGTCTTGTTACTCTTATTTCTTATTCTTTAAGTCTTAAATTTTATATCCTATTCTATAAATTTTTCAATTGTGTCACCGCCTTAAGTGAAACGAGAATTCCAGGAAAAAGGAAAACACAGGACAATTTGGGGGGGTAATGAATTACTAGTGAAAGACTGACACTTACCGGTAGGAAAAGATATAGGAAAGATAAAATAAGTTCTCGCTTAAGTCTCGTCTCGTAACCAGTTGTCTCGTATTGTCTTACCGACTATTGTTGTTTTACAAGAACCTAATTCGAAAAAGAGAGTAATTCTAAATAAATATAAATTAATCAACATAAAAATTTGTGTGAATTGCCTACACTATGAATTTCCATAAAAATTGTCTCAACTCATTCATGTCCATGAAACTTGGGACGAAAACAATTTTCACAATCTTCAAAAGAACTTTTCATTACCATCCACTTCCTCTTAAAATTTCCTCTTCTTTTAAAAAAATGTTAAATGTTAACGAGACCGTGTGGTTTTGGTATCGCCTAGAATATTTTCAAAAATGTCTCGTTTCGTCTTGTTTACGAGGCGAGACGAGACAAGAAAAATCTCGCAATCTTGTGTTGCACAAAAATTGCATATTTTTATTATTCTACTAACTCTTATTTTTATTGGTCACTTTTTTTCAAAAATATTTATATTTTATAGATATGTACACCTTCCGAATGAAAACTTGATTTTTATTTCATTAGAATAAATGAGAGAAAGAAATATATAATCCTATGATAATATATCTTTAACTTCAACTTCTAATCCCGGACTAAAGATGATACTGAAATCTGGAGATCCTCCAGTAAAGGAAATGTTATTGTGATAACAGCGGGCATATTGCTCGAGAAGTAGTTGTTTCTTTTAAGTGAACGGTCATTGTTTTTGAAAACATTTTCAAAACTTTGTAAGGCGGTGATAAATCACCAGTATAAATCTATTATTCGGTATCTACTACAATTCTTACTAACAAACAGAAATCTTTATTATTATCTGTAATTTATTTGGGAGTGGAGTGGGTGGAATATTATTTTTTTAAATCAACAAAGTTAAGTTGTTAATATTCTAAGATGGGGTATTTAAAAAATCGTGAAAACCAATCGTCAACTTTTTATTCTAATCCTTTATTAGTGTCCAAATAAGTTAACATAACTGCATTTTTCGTAAGTGGAATATGGAACTAAACAAAGATATAATTAAAAGAGGGAAATGACTTAAATAAAATAAATACCGTTTTAATCCTAGATCTGAGTACGTTTAATACTAAAAATGGTAGTCAAACTTCGCGATAGAAATGTCGTCACCAGTATTAACAGATTCCAAAATATAAATAATATTTTGATTAAATGAAAATTATTGTTACATAACAAGTTTAATAAAAATCAAATGGTATCGTCTGACCAATTTATTTGAGGATTAAATTAATAAAAAGTTAGCTACCGTGAACAAAATCTATTCGTCTATTCCAAACCAGTATAGGTGTCTTGATAATTGACTTGGGTAGAATACGAGATGGTTAGATTATCTTTTTTATGTATCATAAATAACAAACAGTGCGGTACACGATAATCTTTTTAAAAGAAAAAAGTTTATTGTTTACAGTTAACTTAATAACTACGTATGTGTTCTGTCTTTTTTTAAATGCATAAGCCACTCCTTCGCAAATTATATGACAATTCAACTCATCATCAATATAACCGACACTTTGTCAACTTTTTTGCGAGTGTCTTTGTTTGGTAATTTATTTGACTAAAGCCACACTTTTATCACTTTTTGTTTTGTTTTTTTTTTCATTTAAATTATATTATTTCCTTTATTTCTGTTTTCTGTGTGACAACCCTACAGCACTTAGCTTCTTATTATATTTTTATATTCCTTACATTGAAATAAGAAAAGCTGTCACGAATTTCATAGTTCAGAAAATAAATTAGATATAATTTTAGAAGCATCATAATAAACTGCTCCACAAAAGTCTTGTTCAGCCTATGTACTTACTTGAACCAAAGAATACACCAACTAACTTTGCTGGTGTATTCTGTACATGAACTAACTGTTTTGTAATTTTGTCTTCAAATAGTAAGATTGCGAAAATCCCTTTCTTACAATGCGGCTTATACAAGTACGACAAGGAAAATATGAGCAAAACTACGTGAAAGAGAGAGAAGACTTGTTAGCCCAGCGATCAGTCCCCTCTACCAAAACAGTTGGGCGTGTATTTAGTCCCCTCCTATTTATTTTAACTGCTGTGTTGCCAAATGTACTTATCTGTAAAAATTATTCCTAATTTTTGTCTCGAAATTATTAACCATGTTTAAAATTGTTGTTCGTGAAGGAATTGGGCGATTTTCAAATGCCTCAATAAACAAATTTACTATTGCATCAGCCGAATGACCTACAAAATACCATTTTATAATTTGCACTATTTCGCAGGTTTCGTATTTTAATGTGGGCATTGTAAAATGTTTTATTTTTAAATACAACGGCGTGCGCTACCATGGTGTGAAAGATTTGTAGTGAAAATATCACATAAGTTTAAATGTGAGTTCTCTATGTAAAGGACACTGTTGCCGGATGAAAGTGTTTAATATTACCTAATAGTGCATGAGCTCGAAAAAAAGTTAACGATAACGTGACAAAAATATAATTTTTACAGATTAATCTGAGCCTCTGGCAACAGCGGTTGAAATAGTGGGGCGATGAACACACGCCCAACTGTTTTGGTAGAGGGGATTGATCGCTGGGCTAACAAGTCTTCTCTCTCTTTCACGTAGTTTTGCTCATATTTTCCTTGTCGTAGTTATATAAGTCACATTGTAAGAAAGGGATTTTCGCAATCTGTATACTTGTACTTGCAGGATTATGAAATTTAACGACTGTGGCGTAGGGTTGGTGATTTTGAAGATAGTTAGGGTCCGAAATACACTATAATGTCGATCCCAGTACTCGGTGTGGTGAAATAAGCTGCTCCACAAAAGTTAAGGAAGTTCAAAAACTCGGCGATTGTGTCTTAACAAATTACGGTTTTGGGTCTCCAAATGTTTATATCTTATAAATTGAATGCTTTTTCTTTTATGTGAGCGTTATATATAAGAAGACTAATAGCACAACTACACTCAGCTATATCTATGTGAATAACACCTAACACAAAATTTAAAAAAAAACAGGTATGCACAATATGTAACAACTAATGAAGCCTTACAGAACATTAACTCTCCATGACTAACATGTGGTCTGTGGGACCGGCCAATTTATTTCTCATCAGTATAATTCTACAGGGCAAACGTACGTTTTTGGGCGCATGAGTAGTTTCTTTTCCCGGCATCTTACGTTAAGTGTCAAAGTGGCAGATGTGTAGCGCGTATCGATACTCAGTTATTACAATTTTCGGTCTTGTGGACCGATGTTAGTTTGAATGTTAGTGAGAGTTTGTGAAATTTATGGAATCACCGAAGAAAGTGAAGCACCAAAAGAAGTTTTATATGGTCGCTGTAATTATTGTTCAATTAAAAAGAACCGAAAAACAAAGTATAGTTGCCATTTTTGCAATAAATGTATGTGCCTAGAACATTTGACCTCACTGTGCTTAGAATGTAGCGCAAAAATGGACACCTATTTTATTCTGTTTCTTACAAATTATAAGAGCATGTATGTTTATAATACAAGGCTATTTACTTTTAGTAAATGTTTGTTTAATTACCTATTATTTTTCAATTATTTCATACTTTTTTTTAAATTTGAGATGAAATTTTTTAGAATTTTTTGTGACGAACGTTTTATGTGCTTGCCTGTATTGTAAGACTGAAGTTATAATAAAATTTAAAAATATCGAAAATTACTATATTTGGGCTTATTCAACCCAAATCAAATAAAAAAAGAACAATATGCACATTGTATATATATTTTTTGAAGATTTTTGGATATTGGTCTCTGAGACCGATGTTAGTAGATAATGAAGTTCTTCCGCCGCATGTTAGACGCGGAGGGTTATATTTAACTCACCAATGTATGATGGCTTAAGCCATCGGATCAGAAAATCGTTCAGACGATTTAAACTCACTTCTTCTATCAAATAATGTAGCAGTAATTAGACAAATGTATAGCTTCATAAGTGGAGCGATGAAAATCAGATCATTCTTCTTCCATGTTTCATGCTGCATGTTCTATATATAATATAGCTGTGATTTTTACTTTCAACACTATTTATTCTACGTGTATTTACATTTTTTTACTGCCTTGTCGACAAAGTTAATTAATATCTGAATTGAATTAATACAGTTTCCTGTAAAATTGTCGTATTTAGTAAAGCGTTTTAACAACAGATGTCGAAGAATAAAAATATATGTTTTTGAAAAATATTTTTCAAAACTTGTTGTGAAGCGTAGAATAATATATTTTTATTCTTCGACATCTGTTGTTAAAACGCTTTACTAAATACGACAATTTTACAGGAAACTGTATTAATTCATTTTTGTCTCGAATCCACGTGATTTGTTGTCTCGTTCGAATTTTGGTTTGTGACTTAGAGGTGAGATGTCGCTATTTTCGCAACAAAAATATTTCCGTAACTGGACAATATGTACCGTTGTTGATTATAGTCACATTTCAGTCCGAGATTAACTCTCGGACGATAACATATACCTTGTACTGATGAGGCGCAATACGCCGAAACCGGTCTACAAGTTGTGTTATCCCTTCTAGTTGCAAACCAGAATGGTTGGTTTAAATCTTGTAGATTTACCAACCCCGTTTGACTTAGAAGTGTAATTCAATATCTGTCGGGGCATGTAGCCCGGGAAGTAGTTGTTTCTTCTTTGTTGAACGGTCACTGTTTTTGAAAAATATTTTTCAAAACTTGTTGTGAAGCGTAGAATAATATATTTTTATTCTTAAATATCTGAATTACAAACTTCCACACACTTTTCTTCATTATTTTTTAATTGCTCCTAGTTGTTTCTAACCGTTAATATTATAGTTTCTATGGTCCTCTTCGACACTGTTCTTCCATATCTTTCATGCCCTTTCTACTATTATCCTTTGTACATCTATTTATTGATAGTGTTTTTAAAATATATTTCAAGTTCTTTCTTCGCTTTTCTTCTCCTTCTCTCATTGATATTTATTTCGTCATACATTGCTCTGGTCATTTTTATCTTCTATCTTTGTATGCTTCCTCTATTCACCTTCTTCAACACTGAGTTTTTACAGGAGTATGTTGTTTTTCTGTGCCATCTTGGTACATTAATTCTCATTTTATATTTTCATATATCTTGACACATCATTAGGCTTCCATATTTCCACTACCTTCACTTGCTCTTGCTTTTAACTCTATATGTTCGATCCTCAATTTTGCCTTTGCCTAATGTCCAAGTTTAATATTATTTCATGCATCTTTCATTTTTATTATAACTAAAACCAGTTCCAATTTGCTTTCTTCTGTTTCTAATCTTAAATTTTTCTACAGATTTTCAAAAAATAAATTAAATCATTCAGCAGACTAGACTTACTTACAATACACGTTAGATTCACTTCTACCTCTTTATTTATTCATTATTATAATAAAAAATGTTTTTAAATTCGTTGATAAAGGAAATTAGTCAATAACCATACTGTATAAATATCAAAACAGTTTCGTTAGCAAGAGACTTGACTGTCATTTTAAGTATCTAGAAATAACACTTTTTGCGCCACTGCTTATATTAAAATTTTTTCAAGGTGAACTTGTGGTTACTTTTAAATAAATACATAGTTAAAATAGATCCGGAAAATTACAACAATAGCATATATTAAAAAATTATCAACTTATTATACATAGATATCACCTTCGTAGATTTATTAATAATGACATATTAAGTAAAAAAAGTGATTGCTTAGAATTTAAATAAATTAGCGACATTTTTTTGCCCCTGATCTGAACCTAGTATTTAAGTGCAACGTTTGGAAATAATTGAGCATGTGCTTGTCTTCAGGTGTTGCTGGGTAAAATAATTTTCCCTTAACCATTTTTTTCAATTCAGCTTTTATAATGCAGTGGTTCATGCTGGAGTTAATTGTGGAGTTATTTGGCGTTCAGAAGACACCTTAATAAGAAAAAGAAGACGAGGCGCGCTCCTTTTGGGTTAGAGAATGGTTAAGCAGTTAAGCAGTTTTTGTTAAAGAGTTAGCCGAAGATGAAGTTGCCCTTATAAAAATCATTTGAGAATGTCAGCTGCAAAATTGGTGGAGCTCTAATACAGAAGCTTGAAACTGTGTACTTCAATTTTGAATAAAATTAGAAAGGTACACAACCTCAAAATGTTGTATTTGTTGTTAAAAACTGTAAAGGTATTACGTAAAAGGGCAAACAAACGCTTACATAGAAGAAAAAACATTCAATTTATAAAATATGGTTACTCCTTTTACTTTCTCTACTTTCTTTATTTATTCAACTTTAACTTTTACAACACAATACTAAACACGTCTTACTTTGATATCACAGAACTCAAACCTCTTATAGTTCCAAACTAACCAACTCCAGAGACAGTGCTAGATGATTCCAGATGTTTATCTTCTTCTTTTTCTTTATGGACATATCCTCAGTATAGGACCGACGTAACATTGCTCCCACTTTTCTAGTTATTCGTCCCAAATAAACTGACTGCTGGGGTCTGGTTGAAGCCAACAAGGTGGATCAGGCTCGCAGTAAGTGGCTAACCTCTCCATATTGGTCACTTTGGACGTACTCCTCACTGAAAATTGAATGCGGTAGACTAGGTCGTTGATTTTTGACAAACCTTTGAACATCCATAAAGGGGTAACCTCTCGAGAAGCTTGTGTTTGTAGTATGCACGTCGAGTATAGCCTTTACCTTATCGTTGCAGAGCTGCAAAGGTTCACGAGCAAAATTGTGGACCTTTTCCAATTTTTCTTTCAAGCTTCCTATGTTCATAGGAGGTGTACGTTCTTCTACCGAAAAGAAGATCGTGGGGAAGCTTCATTTCTCGGCCAGTGACTAGCATAGATAGATAGACTATAACCGATTGATTAGTGTTCAGAACTTCTATAGGCTAAGGGAAATAGAGGAACTAACGTGTCCTAGTCTTTTTGGTTATTAGAGACAAACATTGAAAGGTATTGCAAATAGTTCTATGATGTATTTCTACCATTCCATCGGACTGTGGGTGGAGAGGCCTATGTAATGCGTGTTTTCTTAATGTCTAATGTTTTCATCAATTCCTGCCATAATTCGGATTCAAAATTTCGTTCTTGGTCAGAATGCAACTCCAAGGAAGAAGATTAGGAAGAAGTGCTATTTCGGGCTATTTGGAAAAATAATCCATTACAACCATCAGGTATGTGTTTCCTCTTTCTGTCAAAGGAAGTGGTTCGAGAATATCAATTGCAAGTCGTTTAAAAGGCTTCCCGGAAAGATACTGTGCCATTTTTCCTCGGTTTCTTGTTTCAGGACCTTTTCTACTATTGCACGGATCACATTTCTTCCATTAATCTTCTACGTTTCGTCGACGGTTTACCCAATAATATCTTTCCCGAGAGCTTTTTGAACGACTTGCAATTGATATTTTCGGTACAGTTCCTTTGACAGAAAGAGAAAACAAATACATGATATTTGTAATTGATTATTTTACATATCTTCAGTACAGGTCTGAGGTAACAATATATACACTCGGCGACCAAAAATCGTAATTTGCTAGAACACAACCTCCCAATTTATGAACTTTGTGGAGCAGTTTATTAGTTTTGTGAATAAAAACCCCCAGCTCCGCCTATGTATTTTCTGCTCTGGTGTCGAATGTGGTTGATATCAAGTAAGAAACTCGAGTCGTTCTAGATATTTTAAATCAATTGATATTGTACGGACTGTAAGAAATGTAATTATTTCACTGTGGTTAAGATTAATTTTACATCTAACTTTCTTATAAATATTACTCCTTAACTTATATAATTACCGCTTATTTAATTAATAGACTAATTGTTGCAAACGTTGAATTGTTTTCTGTTTCCTCTTACTAATAAAACAACTATTCCTAGATGCGAGATTATCGGCACATTAAATTAATGAACGAACGTTGGCAATCTTCACTTTTTTATAGCGGCAGTAATTTTTTAAAGGCAGATTGTCTTAATTACTATTTTATTATCAAACAATTAAATAATTTAGCAACATCCAATATCAAACTAGAACAAAGACGATGTCTTGATTTGTACATTTTACATTAAAAGCAGCAATAAACTGTGGATTAATAAATCTGTCGTTTTATACTTTCACTTAAATTAGAAAATGGCAATAGCTTTTTGTGTAAATGGTACTCGTGTATAACATTGTCATTAGTTGGTTGAAAAAAGCAGACTTGGGAATGGTGCAACAGTGCGCCGGGAATGAGACAGGTCAAAGAGTTCGTTAAAGAACCATCCCCAAAATTCATGGAGTACCTACTAAGCCAGAACAACCAGGTACCGTAGACTCAACAATCATCGGACATGCAGACAAAACCATATGTAGGTTTTTCCAAGAAGATGAGGAAATTTCAGCAGACATACTGAGCTTCTGTGAAGGTCTTACTAGGCTGAGGAGGAGAAAAGATCACGACCTTCCTAATATATGAAGGACCGGAATCCTGGTCTATGGAGTCTACTAATAAGGGTGCATAAGGGTACACACAATAGATCAGGAAAGGACGTAGTGGAGAGGCTCTTAGAAGCGCATAAGCCCTATTATCGGTAAAAAGCTCTAACACTCTTTTCAATCAAATTTGTTTTATATTGGTCACAAACGAAGACTCTAGATATTCATCTTATGTATCTATAAGATGTTCTTTGCCATTGGACATGCATGTTTTTTAGCTTTCCCATAGTAACTGTTCAGATCAGGTCCTTTCCAATCTGTTTTATTCATCCCATTCCCACCCTGGCTATTTTTTCCTTCATACCTCTCCTTTTAGATTCCACGATCATGTTGCTTTTTCTATTTGTATCAAGATTTCCTCATTTCTACATTCCTTACATTCCTCTGTAGCTCCACATTTTTTCTTATCTGTACTCCACACAAATTAAATCATCAATGACTTTCTCCAACCCAAATCTTTGTTTTCTGAAGTAACCTCTTCACCCTTTTGCTAATCTACGTTTGATGCTACTCCCCTACAAAACAACTTCTTTTTTTATATCTGCACTTTATAATTTAGTCTTATCTCGATTAGTTTTAGATCAATTTCCATTCCCAAGCATATTTCTTCTGCTGCCTAATCTGAATCAACTGTATAGCCCATGAATCTATACATCGTAACCCTTTCTTCATGAAATGTTATTTGATTAACAACATTTTCAACCTCTTCTGCTTTTTAACTCCAAGTCCAATTTCTATTGTGCAAATCTTCTTATCCCATTATTTAATCTAGTATATTTCGAAAGACCACGTCCCAATTCACTTCCTTCCTATATTAATGTGAATATCAATGTTAATCGCTTCCCTTGTCAGTGTATTCTTTACCAAACCAAATTATTTTTTCTATAAGTTATTTTCCACAATCATTTTCAATATTTTGCGAGTTTGAATCATGATCGATAGTTCCCATTTGTTAGTGAATATTAATCACTGGAAAATTAAAATGTATAATGAATTTTGACATAATTAATAATAAAACAGTAATAATAGACGCGGATACGGTTCGGTTTGAATTTCTAATTTGCTTCAACAGAAAAAACACACTTTTTTTAGATTAAAATCGCGAGTTCGACGAACTATCTAGTCAGTGTTGAAATTGATTGAAACATGTCTGCTTAGTCACTGATATACAGCGAAATTATTTCTATTGGCATTGTTTATGTATATTTTCAAGACAATGAGTTTTTTGAAAGACACAAAATTGTTGGAGAACAATTTATCTTGATAAAAGAGGGGCGGTCTTTTAAAAAAGCTTACTCATCAACATACAATGTGTCCAAACGAAACCATCTGTATCTGTAGAGTGAAGAGGGTGAGTTTAGGCCCACAGCACTTAGGCCACATGTGACCCATTATACATCCTCCCGAGGAGTTGTCCTCCTAGGACATCGTCCATCCTATCCTTTTCAGGAAGGTGGACAGGTCACTAGGAGACATCTTCTTTATATCGGCAGGTGTAGGCCAAGACTCACCGAGCACACACTCTCTTATTGGTACTCACATAAGACATGCCTTACAGTTTCATCTTCTTGTTCACACATTCTGCATAGAGGAGTGTCCGCTAGCACCATAGTATGGAGGTGTTACCTTAGTTGACAGTGGCTAGTCAGAAATCCTACTGTTCCTGTTTCCTGGTCATCGCCAAATATTTCTTCGGCGCCAGCTTCCCAGGGTCGCCCAAGGTGATCCTGGCAAGACTGTATCCTTTAATTCCATACCATCTCTTTAGGGATTGAGCATTGAGGATTGAAACCATATTTGATCGACACTGATTTTTTAAACCACCAGCATATTTTCTCTTAGTTCCAAGGAAGGCTCATCGGTCTTAGGTGAATAGAGGTCTGCCAGTAATAATTGACCTGCTTAAATGAGGTCCTCAGGGTCAGCATCTGCATGATGTAAAATTTTACTACCTCTTGATATTAGAATGGATCACATCTACTGTTAGCATGAAGGAACAGAAAGTTTTGTTTGACAGCAGAAGAAAAAGTTGAAGTAGTTGGGAATGTGTTCTGAGAAGTCACCTTTCCAGGTTTCATTACTTGAATATTTGAGGAATTGGGTGCTTTGGCGGCTAATAAGATTAGTAGATCGGTGTCCTCTCCGATAAACGTCGCAAATTTCTCTCCCGTTTGAATAGCAGTTGACATTGAGCATCCTCAACAGCTTGTCTCATTCCAAATCCCTACTGTATTAATTTCTCACGCAGTATCGAGATGAGCAGTCCTTTGTTGGTGTGATTAGAGACATTGTTTCAGTGAAGCCGCTCAGCTGATTTTTGGCTCCCAAACGTTATGCTCTCCTCTTGGGAACTGAAGGTATCAAAATGATTTCCAGCTTACTGCAAATCCTCACAACACTTTTTTGTATCTAATTCGGCTGGCCGATAAGATAAAGTTGATTTCAGTTAGTCTGTCTGATACGATACCTTTCCTGGTCTTCCTTTCTCAAAAATGTTTGCTTATTTTATCTCCAGTAGATCTTTCCTATATTTCCAAATCCAGAATAGTACAGTACAGCACAGTCAAATAGTGTTCAGTGAGTCTCTAGAAAAAATTTAACGTACATTGACCGTACCATTGCCTTCAGTTGGTTAGCCATGAAGCTCTCCTTCTTTGAGAAAGAGGTTCGTATTCTTCTAAAACATCTGTTTATGTCATATTTCCTTGTATTGTAGGAAGTAGTCTGTCGTAAATATTATCACAATAAAATATTATTTTCCGTCTTTTTGCAGGTTTTTACAAACATATTTACGATCTTCGAAGATTATTTTAAAAGGAGGTCAAGAGATAATAGATAATTACAATCAATATAATAAATAATTACCGTGAATCGAGGACTATTATTATGTAAGCTATTCACTATACCGGATTTATACTGAAACTGTAATTATTTTCTACACAGGAAAAAACAAATGATTTTGTTTTTAAGTGATGAACATATTGTTGCTATTGTATGTAACTAGATTGGATAATTTTTATCAAATTATTTTTTTTAGTACTGAAAAATTTAAATTGGGACGGAACTCAACGAGATCTATTAATGATAAGATCATCAATGTTCAGAAACGTTCGTTTGGTAAAGCTAATGAACTTTTATAAACACCATATTGTTAATATAATGTATTTTTTTGCAAATAAGATGCTTTGTTATTACACCCGAATTAAAAAGGATGTTACATTATATTTTTTCGGACATATAATCATATGAACACCAAAAATATGGCGGAAACTTTGTTTAGCAGCCCAAGGGCGGAAAATTCTTAACGCTACGATTTTTGAAGTTTTTCACCATCTTTCACTTAGGTACTTTGACGTTTCACGTAAATTTTGTAATTAAACGTCAGTGTATTTCAAAGTTTTTTGTTAAATTTTCCTATTTTTTGGTTTTGGTTTTGGCGACAAAAAGTTGTGTGTCACACATTTTCTGCATTCGGCATCAGTTTAAACTCAAATCTCCTCGGATAGTGATCTCCAGTTTGCTTCTTTATTTGTTAGGAGATTAGCGACATTGCTGAAGCCCCTTTCCACTGGATATAAAAATGGAAAAGCAATTAAAAATGTTCTTCGCGATATTCCATAATACGGAATAAGTAACAGGCAGGTATTTTTGAAGCCAGAATTGCAGATATCCGTTACTAAACTCCACTTTAAGTACTCCATTACTGCTTGTTTAGTTCCTCTTGTAATATGACATCCGTTTTTTTCAATGTCACATCTTTCTGTCAGTTTATGTTTAGCTTTGTCGAACGTTAGACTTTTTAACTTCAAATGTCAAGATTGTTATATATAATGATAAGCCATTTGTCCTTATCATTCCTTTCTCCCTCTTCAACTGCCACATCTTTCATATATATATATAGTCAGTAAACCCTTCTACCATTTGATGATGTAGGGCAGTGGTTCCCAAAGTTGTCTGGGCCACGACCCATCAAATACAAGTTTACAAACTCGGGACCCACCTCTATGAAATTTAACCGTTACCAATATGAATAAAGGACTTTTCAAATAACAAAAAAAGTTTTAATACAATTTTTTATTACCAATTAAATAACTACATCAAAAAAGTGATTTCAATGGGAAGGATGAAATTGTTTCCTATGTTTGGCCATCATAGTTTTGACATCAACTTCAACTCGAGTTACTTTTAATCGCAGTGAGTTTGATAAGTCCAATTTATTTCGGTATTTAGTTTTAATGTTCACCATATCAGAAAATCCGGCCTCATATAAGTATGAGGTAGTAAAAGGGAGGAGCACTTTCATAGCTTCATCAGACATGGATAGTTACCAGCAACCGAGAGCCAGAATTTCGTTAATTGCTTACGATTGAAACTATATTTTAATGACGAATCTTCTGATAAATCAATTAGTTCTTCACTTGCTTTTGTTGTCATACCAGTTGGTAGGTGGTCTTGAAATGGGTTACAAATCCAATTCAGCAAGTCGAGCTTTTTCATCTCCTCACCAAAATAGTCGTCAAAGTTTTTTTTTAACAATGATAAATGAGTGGAAATTGCAGATACTACGTTCATCTTTGGCTGCACTTGGTTTTCAACAATAAAAGTTTCAAGTGTTTCAAAACAATCATACTTCCCATCCTCAATACAACTCTTCCATAGCAAAAGCATTTCCATGAACGCGCGAATTTTATCGTGAACTGTAAAAATGTTTGATCCTTGCAAATACAAATTGAGTTCGTTTAACTTCGAAATGATATCCGCTGCATATGTGAGCTTGAGAGTGAATTCTTCGTCCATTGGATGTTCAATATTTTCAGTTTTTCCTTCCTAGTGAATTATAACTTCATTGCGTAGTTCCACTAATCGTGTCAGTACTTTTCCCCTGGATAACCAGCGAACTTCCGTATGCAAAAGGAGACATGTATGAAGACTACCCATTTCTTCACACAGCTTTTGAAATAAGCGAGCTCATCTAGATGGGCGTGTGCGAACAGTTCTTCTCTCACTTTCAAGTAGTGTTGTTCATATTATCCTTGTCGTACTTGTGTAAATCGTATGTCGATATAAGATTTTTCGCAATCTGTATAGCGAACAAAACCAATTAATTGAGATAGGCCATGCACGTCGGTAGACTCATCTAGTTGCAGAGCATAATATTAACTACCAATTATTTTCCGGATTAAATCATCTTCTGTCCATTCAGCCATTTCGTCAATTCTTCGCGCAACAGTATTGTTTGATAGTGGTATGCGCTCGATTTATTTTACTTATTTTTCTCCAAACATCGCTCCAACAGCATCTTTATGCGATGGTAATACTAAGTCTTCACCAATGGTATGAGCCTTACCTGCTCTAGTGATCCTTAAGCTAATAAGGTATGATGCATATACAGCCTTTTCATTGATATTGATGAAATGAGAATTAATTATACAATGAGAATGCTTTGTTTCTATATGACGTGCCAACTTACTTGGGCGCATACTTTCGTACGCTAATATATCGTTCTACAGGGCAGGGCCCACTCAATATTCGCTCGCGACCCACAGTTTGGGAAACCCTGATGTAGGGTATAGTTCAATCATTCAATACGAATTTCTTCCATTCTGTTCTGTTTTGTGCCAATTCCGCTGCTTGTTTCCTGCCTATATCTCTATTAATTAGTATATCTTCTATTACTTTGTCCCAAGTTTTTCTTGGTCTGCCCATTTTTTTGTTATTTTGTATTTTCGCTTTGCAAAATCTTTTTTCGTTCATTCGCTGCAAATGTCCCCTTCTATAAATTCTAATGTGAATTGTATCTCTAGATCTTTTCTTATCTTCTAAGATATTTCATTTCTGTTGCTTGTATCTTACTTTTATGAGTGTTATGTTGTTCTGTTAAAACCCAAGATTCACATCCAAATGTTAGTATTGGTCGATATAGCGTGTTGAAAACCTTTTTTTTGTCTGTTTTGAAATTTCTCTTTTATTTATAAATTTTCTGTTCATTGCATAGCAAAGTTTATTCGTTTTATGAATTCTACTGTTAATATCGGCGTCTTGTGTCCCTCTTTCATCCAATGCTACTCCTAAATATTGGAAATAATTTACTTGTTATTTTTTCTCCATCGATGTAAGTGGTTAAGTTTTCTCTGTCCTTTCCTATTATCATTACCTTTGCTTTATTCTTGTTTATCTTCATGCCATTTTCCTTCATTACTGTGTTCCATACATTTACCTATGTTTATTTGCAAGTCTTTTCCACTTTCAGCCAGTAATACATCATCTGCGAATGCTCCTTCAGTTATATTTACTTTTTGTAATTGTAAGTTTCCCACAATAATTTTTTGTCAGCGGCTTACATTTCTTTATCATTTCGTCCATGAATGTTATAAACAGTAGCGGGCTCAAGCTGCCTCCTTAGTGAATGTTTGTGATATCATATTGTTTTTTATAATTGCGTTTTCACTGATCTTAAATATTTTCTGTGTTAATCTTATAATTTTACCATTTATTCCTCTATCCATAAGTATTTTCCATAATTTATGTCTTAGAACAGCATCAAAAGCTTTCTCTAGGTCCAAAAATGCCATAAAATTTTTCTTTAATTGCCTTTTCAGTTATCTGTTTTATTGTGAATATATGGACCTGGGTACTTCTACCGTTTCCGAATCCGCTCTGTGTTTCTTCCAGTGTTCTCTCGATCTTCAGTCTGATTCTTTTTTCTATGATCTTTTCCAGTATTTTCATAGCTGTATTTCGTAATACCTCGGTAGTTATTGCAGTCATTGTGGTCTTCTTTTTTGAATATGGGTACTATTAATGCTTTCTCCCAATCCATTGGCAAGGTTTCTTCTTCCCATACTCTGTTGTAAATATGCAACAATGTATTTCTGACCCATGCTTTCCATCATTTCTGCTGTAATTTTGTCGGACCCGGGTGATTTTACATGTTTTAGCTCGTTGATAACTTTTTCTAATTCTTCTTTATCTATTGTTTTGTTAATGTCGGCTTCAACTCTGTCATTGTCCTCTATGTGTTCCTCCAGTTCTTGAGGTCCGTTAAGAAGATCCTGGTAATACTCTCTCCATCTTTCCATAATTTCTCTTTCTTCTGTTAGTATTTCCCCATTTTTGTTTTTTATAAATTGTATATTTTTTTTCTGTTCTTAACGACTTTAGCGTTCGGTAAAATAATTTTTGGTTTCCTGTGCAATCTTTTTCCATTTTTCCCCGAATTTTTCCCATTGATCATTTTTAGAGGCTGTTATTAATTCTTTTGTTTTCTTTCTTTCTGTTTTGTAATTTTCATAGTTTTCTCTTGTTCTGTTCGCTAGATACTTTTTCCATGCTTTTTTCTTTAACCATATTTGTTTTTTAATTTCCTCCGTCCACCAAGGTGTTTGTTGTTTGCTATTGTTTTTCTTATTTGTGCCACATATATCTCCTGCAGTTTCTAGTAATATATTTTTAAAGTAAATCCAGTTTTCTTCTATGCTTCCATTGTTTGTTTCCGTATTTTGTATTTCCAGTCTATCATTTATCTCTTGTAGGTATTTTTCTGCAATTTCTTTATCTCTCAATTTATATGATTTGATAGTGCTACTTTGTATTTTCTGCTGATGTATAGACTTTTCTTTGTTCTGTTTTAATGTATTTTCTTCAAATTTAGACATTATACTACCAATTTCCGGTCCTCTTCTAATCCCCTCATTCCATAAGATTTGGGACATATTTTTTACCGTCCTCCCTTGTTGGACCCTTTTCTGAATATATTTTTTTGACATACCTCCTGCTATTAACATGCTTCCTATGTAGTTCCTTCCAATCTCTCTAATGTGTAGTTCGGTGTCTTCTATTTAGCCTGCTCCTCCTACATTCATGTTCTCAATTTTTTTCATGTTTATAGCTAGAGCCCAGACGTCGTATTGTTATCTTAACTTTTGCAACATGTAATCTGTGTCGTTTTCATCGAAAGCTATAATTACTTGATCGTCTGCGAAATAGATGCTTGTCAAATATTGGTCATCTACCTCTATTCGCATATATCCCGTCTTCTTTCTCCAATCCAGTGCCTACAGCTCCTGGTGGAATACCATTTTTTCTGGTCAGTTAATCTCCACAAGTATTGATGTTTCGCGGTTGTAAAGAGGATTTTATGTTGTAATTACCGCTCTTATAATATGTTACGATTCTCTCATTTTATATCAGAAGACTTTTCTATCATAACTAAGTTATTTTTCTTCTGATCTTCTTCTGATCCCAAATGATTTGATGTTTGTTCAATTCCTTTTTTTGCATCAAAACAGTCCAATTGTCAGTTGTAACATTATCGTTATCTATATTTACCATTATCTTCAATTAAATACCAATTTATCTATTATTTTCTTCATTTAATTTAATAAAAAAAAACAATTGCAAATGCAACGATTTCTTCTACTTTATAACGATAAAATTGAAAGTATTAGATGATTTATTGTTAGTACCTTGACGGTAATGTTTTTTGTTCAGATGCTGCATTAAGAACAAGAACAAATCTCATTAAGTGACTTCAAGGTTACGAAAAGTTTTAGTTCTACTAAGCAATTTATCTTATTTTATAAGTACCTAGATATTATAACGTCCTCTAAATTTATAACAAAAAATATTAAACATACCGGTGGACGAAATTAGTTATGGTTTCAAGAATAATCTCACAATAACAAAGCTCAATAAAATCCAATAATTAAAACTGAATAATTAGTCGAGTCGGGTAAACTACTTTGAGGCGTAACGATTTTATATAATTTTTTTGCTAATGACCCTCATTACTTATATGTACATGTTTAAAGTAGAGAGAGTGATTAATGCTTGTCCTCTTCTCTGGTGAGGTTAGGGCCCGTCTAGACGAACGACTCGTTGGTGCCAATAAGATAATTGGAAGGCGCGCGAGCTAGTTCTTCCCTTAGGTATGACACATATCTACTACAATCCTGTTCATTTTACAACTGGTTCACTATTTCGTGCAAAGTAATGGTTCAGAACGTAAGCAATCAAAAATCCAGTTACTCTGTACATACGGTCAGCGTTTTGCAGCAGACTGTACTAATAAAAGTGATAAATGCCGAAAAATGGTCTTAAAGATCTCTGCTCTTTGTAAGGGAGAAATGGAATGGTCGAATTTGTGGTAATGCCAATGCAAATATTTAGATGGTTAAAAAATACGATATTCGAATCGTGTGCGATTTTTTCATTCGAATTAAATCGCATACGAAGAAGTTCGACTGATCTAGAAAATACGGCACCAGAACATCAACCTCTATTTATTTTGTTAACAGTTGTTTGCTCTGGGATAGGTCTATCTAAGACTAATAATTATTATTTTTAGATAAACCTATCCTAGAGGAAACAACTGTTAACAATGTATTGATGTATTACCTAGTTCGTGTTATATTATATAAAATTTTCAAATTTAGCCGGTTTTAGGCGGTTTTGTCCAACTGAAAACTGAATCCATACAAACTTTACAAACAGATAGAGGCAGGCCACTCCTGCTATGATTTAATTAAATATCGTGTAGAATAGATCAAATGACCTTGACCATATTATCATTACTATAAACGAATGCTCAAACTCATTTATATTTATATATAAGTATAAGTAGTGGTACAAATTATGAACTGTTGTCGTACCTGGTACGATGACGGTAGCTTTTAAATAATATAAGATCCCAAGTAAATATTTTTAACTGAGTTGCGTTGCATAAGTAATTATTAGGTACTTGAAAAAATGTTTTTTTTGGTAAATTTCATAGTTATAGACCGCAAAATGTAATGTTTACAAGCACAGAATAGTATGTTGACACCATTAAGTCGTAACTAAGTCAATAACAAATAAAAAACGATATACAGGGTTTCTCATTTTAGTTTGACTCTTAGCGCTGTGTCACATGTTCAAATTAGCATCAAATTAGCTTCAGTGTGGCTGTCAACTAGTTTGATCAAACTGTAAGATGACGTCATCAATTTGATGGTGAAAAGTACACTGTCTCAAGGTCAAATTAGCATCAAATTAGCTTCAGTCAACTAGTTTGATCAAACTGTAAAATGACGTCATCAGTTTGAAATTGGGTCAAACTGAGGGGTCAAAGTACAACAAACCAGTTTGATGGACTTGGGAGCGCTCCTATTCGTATCAAACCAGATTGATGAAACTAGCGTTTTCAATGGTGTCTGCAAATCCCCTCTAGAAAATGCGTCCAGATAAACAACTACTATTGGAAATTCAAACATTTCAGAGATAACAGCCATTACAGCCATTTTGCAGCAACTTTATTGTAGGCAATATAAATTGCATGCAAAATTAAAAACCAGTCTTCTTAGGTACATTTGAGCCTATTTGCTGCAAATTTCCAAGATTTTTTTGACAATTGACATTTGACATTATCATTGTCTCATTAATTTTAAGGTCGGCAAATAATTTTAGAGTTAGTTAGACTACAACTATGGAGGGTAGAAGGAAGGAGAACCATCTGAATGTATTAAAAAGTGTCCATCGAAAGGGAGCAGATTAAGGTGGCGCCATAGTAGAAAGTGGAAAGATTTTAAAAACAGCGCCATGAATTATTAGAGTAAGGTACAAAATTAAAAAAGGGAAGAAATACTTCCGGTTTATTACAGCGCGTATTTTTAAATTATTATATCATAGACAAATATACATATGAAATATAATTCTAAATTCACATCATTTCCATTAGCTACACGAATGCCATTTCGGTGAATCATCGAATTATAATTTACTGTTTGCAGTTGGACACTTTTTCAACTTTTCCCTCATACAAGACGGTTCTCCTTCCTTCTACCCTCCATAGTCGGCAGATAATTTTAAAGTTAGGTAGTTTACAACCGAAACAATCTATTAATATAAATATAAAGTATGGTTATGGTTATTCTTCTACTTTTTATAGTCGGCCATTATACAGAACAACCAACACAATAATTATGTTGTCAAAACCTAAAATCACTAAAAATATGTAAAGTTGCGCGTGAATAAACTTGAAAATTAGAAACATTTCTATATTTTTCAAGCCCGAAAGTTGCGGTGAAAATGGGCCGAAACGCATGCGCAATTATAACAAAGGCCAGCAATTTGTTTAAAAAGGCTGTAATGTAAGATTAGTTTAAGGGTTTTCTGGGGCATGTTCATATTTTATCAAATCTATAATGTTATTAGCTCCACTAGCAGCATTGGTTAGTTGGTTTCTTCTCTTGATCCATCCCCTAGACTGCTTTTTTTTAGTCCCTTTTTTAGCTTTAATTATTTTTTGGTATAAAACTATGCCTGAGGCTGCTATTGATAATGAAAACACAACTTTTTCTCTACCTTCCAGTTTCATTGCATTAACGAATCAAACAAAGTCGAAAATCAATAAATATTTAACCTCAAAATTGACAGTCTCAGTCAAACTGATGAAAATAGAGTCGGGCATCAAATTCGCAATGACGTCACCAGTTTTATTAGAACAAACTCAGTTTGCTGCTAATTTGACCCTGTGGCACAGTGTTTATGATTTTGATATTCGGATCATACAGAATAGGAATAAAATAATATTCGGATTAATCATCCCTTCGTAATAAAATTCCAAAAATTAATAGTTACCGTAAGAGGGGAGGAAATATCATAAGGAAGATCGACTGAATATTTACAATTTTGTAAGCTACAGGAAGCACAGAATCACAAATTGTCTATAAGGTTAAAGAAAATTGTAGATTTCTTTACAGATGTGCACATAATTGACCCTTAAGCCTGGGTCCACACTATGCGTATTTTGACAAGATGACAACATATTGTTTTAAATTTGAACGTTCACATTATATAGTTTGGCAAACATAACTGAAGCTGTGAAAGGAATGCGGACGAAAACATTCGATATTGCCACGTTTAACTATGAAAAACCTAAAGTGCTAAGTATGTAGTGATAATAATTAGAAAATGGACTTTTATTATTAACAATATGTCAATAATGATTAAACGTTAGTTCTTTAATGTGCTTGTTTCATTGGATTTTGTCTATTAACATTATTTTTTCAATTTCTGAATATTAAGAGATGAACACTTTTCCAAATATGTTATGGGTTTCCTTCAAGCCGGCAACGTCGTGCGAAAATCATAATTACCACGCCCTCCTACTAACTCAATTGGTGAATATTTATCGAACCTCCGTTGCTAGGTAACCACCTGACTTCCTATTGGCAAGCGCGTGCGTGTGTTCTCCCCTCTCACTTCGACAATTGATTGACATTGATTAACCAGTGGCGTTCATAATGTCAATATTTTCCTTCGTATTTTCAATTTTACTTCGTATCTTATTATTTCGTATCCATATTGAATTCAAGTACGATTTTCAACAAATAGGTACCGTGTTTTGAAAAATACCTTACCTTTAAAGCAAAGCATAAATCAGTTTCTATATATAATTATTATATAATAATAATTATTATTTTTAATACTTTTATCAAATAGGTACCGTACGCTATTGGTACGTTTATGACAGATATCGGCCATGTTTCCTCCCCCCTTACGGATGCCCCGTAGCTTCAGATAGACTTGCCAAACTTATATGTGCAGTTTTGTTGCCTAAAATACCTACTTACGCATACCGGTCTCTAGCGCCAAAATGTTTCGCACATAATATGTTATTATTAATTTGGTTGACAATTGTTAATTATTTAATTTTGTTTGCAGGCTTACATGAAACCACGTAGTACATCAGTTCAAATCGCTAAGATCATTGCAGTTACTGTAGTGGTCTGTTCTGTTATTTTGGGAGGATTCTTGCTAGCTTCTGCCTATGTCTCAGCTAACGCATCTTGTAGACAGCTGGAGCAAGAATTAGATATTCTCAGCGAAGCAGCAGAACGGTTCCAGCAGCCTCTACAACCAGAAGCTCTCATTCAAGTAAGTGAAGTTTTTTCAACGAATATATACAAAGATTGGTCTATCATTGGACAAATAATGAACCCCCTGCTAGCAACGATGCTCGTTGGATTCCAGTGTTGTCCACTGCTACTTTTTTGTCTAACAATTCGAGGCAGATGAGCCCTCTGCCATTTGTACTAGTCTCCGTTGCACGTAAGAAGAACCCACGTGAAGTTGCAGTCGTATGCGCGAACTTGTCAAAACGAGCGCCATGTTGTTAAATCAGTAGCGTAACGTTTTCTCATTTCAAAAATCAAATATATTCGACAGTAAATGATTGCTTCAAACACAACCTCAAATGTCAATAATAAAATGGCTGTCGGCATGATACATCGTTTGTATCGCCAATGGCATGAAACGGTCGTTACGAGGCGACATGGATAAACAAGACCGATTTTGGTTTCTGCGCAAGACAGTTGGCAAACTTCACGTGGCTTCTTCTTATGTGAAACGGAGTCTATTACCCTGCTTTTGAGCAGCTTCCAAGGCTAAGGACACCTCTATTTTTTATTAATAAGTTTACAATCAGCAAACTTCAAATCAAGTAATATAATAGGTGTGTTGAAGTACACTAGTTTATTGTTATATGTTAGTTAAGTTCAATTTTCAATTAATTAATCAGTTTTCGTTGTGTTAAAAAAGGTAAAAGTTTTCCATTGATATTGATATTTGGCAATTTCATTACAAGTTTTCCCGAACTTCTGCTTTACAATCGCTTGTCAGTGGCATCTATCGGACCAACTGGTAAATTAAAGCTGCAAATTTGATGGAAGAGCTCTATTTAAGATCAATGCTGCTAACCTAACAAAATAAAATAATCAGAATGACATTTGGAATAAGAAATGACTGTTTTAGTTAAGGATATTTTGCTTTTCGATATTTGACACTTTAAGCATGTTCAAAATTTTAAACGTATCCGTATCCGCATCGATCTGCGCATACGCAGAATAGAAACGGTGGTTTCGTTGCGTTACGTTGCCCGTATCGTTACGGACCTACCGTCGTATCCGTAAAGTATCCTAACCGACCTGACAGTTGTCAATAATGTCAATTTTGTCATTAAAATAACCTAATTTTTCGAAGTTTTATTTTACGTTTATTTCATTTGGTGCAGTTTGGTGTTTTTTGGAAATTATTTAAGGCAAGGTCTAAATTTCCATATAGGGCTGCTCGATTGCACAGGATGTCCCTATCATGTAAAATATGTCCCATCAGTACATCGTTCAAATCATCGTCGTCTTCATTATCCTCATCGATAAGGATTGGGTGAAGTATTTCATCCATAATTATGTAAAATTAATTATATATTCCATCCGCCAAAATCTCAAAATCAGAGATAATATATTGTGGAGACAAGATAAAAATAAATTGAAAATTCTCTATGGAAATCAAACAAAATTCAAAACAATTTTTATAAGCAAAATTGAAATTTTTTTTGAGGTTAGAAAGCCTAACGTCATTTGTTTCGTATACGTATAGGTTGATTAGGGCTGCTTTAAAGGATAACTTGCGGTGAACGTAAATCGTTACGTTAAGGTATACGGTTACGGATACGCAGAAAATTTTACGGTTTGCTTAAAGTATCTATTATCAGGGTGAGTCAAAGGGGCGTAATTTTGTCTAATACAAATAATATTTATTGTATTTTACCCCTCATTTTCCCAAAATGCAAGCACTCAATAAAAATTGTTCCTTAAGCCGTCTACAGATTTTTTAATCATCAAATTAAACGGGAAGTTCCACCATACTGACATTTTTTGAAGTAGGGGGTGGTTAAGTAGGGAACAGGGAACGTGAGCTACCCTCGAAATCAAAATTGGACTAACGATATATATATGGGCGTGTAGGGAAAATTTTTTTGAACTCAAAGTCAAGACATGGGTTTTTACGCCCCCCGACGTACATTCTCGGACCACATAGCTTTCTCAAAAACCGAAATTGATATCGCGATAAACACATACAAAGAAATTTATACAACCATTTTGGCCGACAAAAAAAAATACGCCCCCCACGGCTTCGGAAATTCTGCGTCCGGCGGAAAGCAACTTTTTTATTATCCGAGTTATCGAGTTGAAACAAAAACCATTCGATTCGTAAAAATCGTACGAGTCTATAGAACCCAAAAAAGGGGGGTCAACTTGAAAATATATACCGGTATAGTCGAAAATATGTGAGAGCCGAAAATATTTTTTTTCAAAAAAATTTTTTAATACCCGCGGGCGGAAGACGGTATCGAACTTTCTTTGCCACTAAATTTTCACCCCCCTACCCCCCCTTTTTTTGGGATACAGGATCCGCCAAAATATCTTTTCGGAACGATAATATTTGGGCAATCTTCCTCATTTGAGGTGCTTATAATGCAAAAATATTTTTTTCAAAATTGACCCCCCCCAAAATCCCCCCAAGTATGGCCCCGAATTGATGCTGGAAACCGCGTATGGTGTTTTTAGGCATCGTTTATAACGACATATTACGAAATTAGTGAAAATAGTGACCTAACCTCAAAATTTGGCGCCACTTGTGGCGCCCTCTATATCGTTTTTTATTTTTTTAAAAAATCAATTCCCATAGACTCGAATCCGCAAATTTTCGTGGGCATAATGAAAATTTTCTTAAAAAATATTTTTAATTTTTTAATAAACGTTTTTAAATTTTTCTCGAGTTTTTAATCATATTACCTATATGTTTTATATAGTCTATATGTAGGTCTCGACCTATACTTCAATTATGAATTTAGGTATTTTTCCATATTTTCATAAATAAAAAAGTTACCCTTATATTTTCGTATATAACCTCCTATGGGTAAAAATCATTATTTTTCCCGAAATCCGCATTCTAACAAAAAATTTTTTAAATAAATTAACCCCCCCCCCCCCAAGTACCCCAAACTTTTTTTGAATCTTCTCTATTACGTCAAATATAATCATTTTCGATCCTCTATATAAACTCTCTCTTGTAAATTTTCGTTTTTTTTTCTTCTACCGAATGTGGAAAACCTTAACAACTATAAAAATATCACCCAAAGTAGAAAGAAAATAAATATTATGCTTTTGTAAGATATCTGAGAGTGGTCATAAAGTAAACTGAAATTTAAAAACCGGATTTCTTTATGTAACTACACCTATGTATATACATATATAAATATATACTTACATAATTGTTTTCAAGAGTTACACAAGTATATTTGCGAAATTTTTAAACGAAATTCAATGAAACAAATTTTTAGCACTTTATTTATGTTTTTAGTCTGATGAAATAGTTATTTATTTTCTTTATTTTAAGTAAGAACTACTAGTAAAAATCGTAAAAAACAACTCAGATCGTCATAAAAATTGCCAAGCGAATTAAATTTCCATTTTCTCACCAGAATAGGCAACAGCCGGGTATAAACAGGTCAAATATTACAAAAACGACAATTACAAAATCTCTAGCTTTCCTTGAGAATAGAGTGGGTTGATAAAAAAAATAATCGAAAGAAAATGGGAAGAATTAGTTGAGCGTTTTTAAACAATTAAACCAACTAACTTGACAGTCAGAAGGATTAAGACATTAAAAGAAATGTACTAATTCCAATCTCATGCAATATACAAAAGAGAGACGTTAATAGAAGTAGGTTGGAGTGGGTTAAAATAGCTCAAGAAAATATGATAGAAAAAAACGAAAATTACATAATCTCTAGCTTTCTTTGATTTTAGAAAAAGTATGGAAGCAAAATTTCATAAGCATGCGCACCTTAAGCACCTCTCAACTATACAAACGCTTAAAACTTGAAACGCGCATGCGAATTTGTCAAGTCACCAATGAAATAAATAAATCTATTTCTGTGGTAGTCACAAACATGTGCATCTGTCCGTAGCTCTAGGCGCCGACGTTGCCGAAATTCAAGAAAGTGACATTTATAAAATGTGGAGAATAAAATGAGGTTAAGTGTTTGTTTTCGTTTTATATATCTTAGCTCTTACTTTTTCAAGAAGGGGAAGGAAAAATAATCATTCCATACGCCCTTCACCCACATGAACCTTCAAGGGGAAACGTTAATGAAATGGTTATTTTTTCTTCCCCTTCTTGAAAAAGTAAGAGCCGCGACCTGCGAGGAGCTAAGATATTATATAAAACTAAAAAAAAAACACTTAACCTCATTTTATTCTCCACATTTTTTAAATGTCACTTTCTTGAAAGTTGGCAACGTCGGCGCCTAGAGCTACGGACGGATGCTCCTCTCACAAACACATTTAACATAACCTAGATTATTATCATCAGATTCGCTGATTGCCAATATTTTTCCAGTAACTTCTCGTTAACAGTCTGTTTAATGTCAGAGCTTCACATATTTTTGATTAATACCAAATTGTCTTAACAGTGTGTTTAAGTTTATATCCTCATTAGTTATTAGTTTGTTGAGGGTTTAATGGTGAATAAGGCCGTTATACTTCAAAATATTATCATTGACCCTACCACTAGTTGGAATACTAGTGGATTCGGCAAAATTTCTGGTTAGGGGTAGAGTAGAGTAGGTAGAGTTGCAGAAATAGACCGACGTTAAATAACCGAATAAAAAAAACTATGAAAAAGGTAAAGTGCTAAGTATGTAGTGATAATAATCAGAAAATGGACTTTTGAATATCAACAATATCTCAATAATGATTAAACGATAATTCTTTAATTTTTGTCTTTTTTCAATTTTCGAATATTTTTCCGAATATGTTATGGGTTTCCTTCAACCCGGCAACGTAGTACGAAAATCATATTACCGCGTACTCCGAACGAACTCAATCGGTTAAGATTTATCGAACATCCCGCTGCTATGCAACCACCTGACTGGCTATTGGCAAGCGTACGTGTGTTCTTCTCTCTCACTTCGAATATATTGACTGATATTGATTATTCAGTTTGCGTTGGTATTGTCAGTGTTTATCATTGTATTTTTAATTACGCTATATCCATTTTATTCCCATGAGATTTTCAAATTTTCAAAAACAATCGTGAGCTTAATTGTTATTATAATAACAATAAACAGTTAATATCTTAAGAACAAACCTCCAGTTTATAATAAAGCATTAGTATTCAGGTCGCAGCCTTTTGAAAAATTAGGCAGCATTATAGAAGAAACCTTCACTTTAATGTATACACGGTTGCATCATTTTGTAAAATTTATGTACGAAATATAGATACTTATTTCTTGTACGTGTAATAATATTCACTTGTGTTTTTTCTCGGTCCACCGCATCTGTAAAATTATTATGTACAGAGTGGACCAGTTTTATAGGCTTGTATCGCCAGCTATAACAGATACCTACATCCCATACTTCTTTTTGGGATGATTTTTTTTGGGAAATTTAAAAAAACCGTCAGTTGTTCAGTACTTTGGTTTGTGAATTTTTCTTCCAAAAGTGCATTATCCAAATTTTTTTCCTTTTAAACTGTTCTACGGCAATAGGGCTTTCTAATAAATACAATATTTTTGCGAAATTCTTAGGGTCGTGAACTTTGCCGGACTCATCCATTCACTCGGTGGTTTGAGGTCCATGGCGAAACACTGAATTTGCTCTGAATCAATACACCTCTCTTCATTGCTTCGTTTTGAGATACTTTTGGTATTTTCGTCTTGTACCAAAATTTTTAAACGGATTTTTTTAGTGCCTGTCTGTTACGTAGTAGGTGTTCTTCTTGTTCACTTTCTTTGCAGTAGTCATCATTTGACATTTTTAATTTAAGGAGATTTACCCGTAAATATACCAGTTATTAAGTTTACTACAGGATACATTTTCCAAGAATTTATTTGTTCCTTTTCCCTTGTCTATCCGGGGGGGCCTATGATTGTGTTTCTATTGTATATCATCTATTTCTTCGATAATTATCCTATCTGCTTTTTTTTGTTAGCGTAGTCCAAATATAAATCTTTATTTGAAATACATCGTATTTAAGTGCAATCGTCGAACATTTCCAACTCTAGTGGATCAGTTTACTAGTACCTAACAGTCTGTCTGAAGGACAATAAAATATTCTTCAAACAAGTCGTGTTTCAAGATAAACGATTCAAGGAGTGAATCGTTTCCTACTTTCACCATTGTCTTAGTCATGACGATGCTTTAAATGATCTTACATACGAATCTTCGTAACTGCATATCCGTTGTTTCTTCAGAATGAAGTATACTGAAAAAACTAAATTCTAAAATATTAATACAGTAAGAAAAATCTAGTATCTGTAGTTTGCATTTGGCAGGAAAGTTTCTGGACATTCTGTATTACTTAAAATAAACTTTAAATGAAGGAATGTCATGTTGAGTGTAATTCTAGATTTTATCACCGTAGCGTTGTACCATAAGATGGTCTCTATCTTTATTCCCGCATATTTTCCACAATTCTACAAGATACTTATCGATAATAATTACAGTTAATCAACCATTGATGAATAAATAAAGTGTACTTCCTTTTGTCATTATTGTAAAAATTGTATTCAATTTTCGTACATATTGCATGTCTAATTCGAGGTCTAATTGTGTTCATAATGTAACGTAATATCAGTACTATTTAATTATTTGTTATTACTAGAGCGAATGAAAACAGCAACGCATATTTTTCATTTATTTGTATTCGAAAATTGTTGACTATAAAATGTATATGTACATTCCACCAACGCAAATATTATTGTTCAATTTTAAGAATAGTCTATAAAAAGTTTATGCTTCAAAACGATTTTTTATATCTGTAAATATAATGATAAATAATGCTGAAAAAAGTCCATTCCAAGATATATCCCTTAAAGGCATAAATGCTGGATCTAAGCGATCTTCCTCTTCATCGAGATTATATCCTTATGATGAGTAACTCCTCTGAATACCTGTCCCTAATTGAAATCCCGGCTCATCTTTTTGAGGATGTGTCGGTTCTTCGTCTTCTTTTCTTCATATTCTACCTGATGACTTTAGGCCATTAGTTGAGTCTTGTCACTTGGTCGAGAATCTGCTGCTTCGTTGAGATTGTTGTTGATGTTTTCTTGGTTGTTGCTTGGACTCCTGGAGCTGGACTCGACGCCTTCCTCATTTTCTTGTTGTTTGGTTTTTCGAGGCATCCTTTGTAGTTCGCTGGAAGTTTTCCTGTGCAATTTGTTCAGATGACTGATCGTTCTCTAGATGTTTAGAATTCACTGGATCGGTGTAGTCCTCCTAACTTAACGCATTTTGTCGTTTGTCCATAGTAGAGTTCTGAGTTTGACATATTGTATTAGTTGAATCTTCCTTATCTTTTCTTTTTCTTCTTTGTTCATTTTCACGATGTAGATGGGATATGGTCTTCGTTCGCCGTCCCTTGAGATGGATCTGTTTGATATTCTCGATCCGGACTCCTTTCTTTCCTTTTGTAATTATTTCATGTTCTCTTTATTTTTTTCGAAGTTATACTTCTAATGCGACTTCCAACAAGGTTGCGTTAAATGTTTATCGCAAGAAAGAAAGGTACACAAAGGTAGAAAGTAGGAGAGAGAAAGAGAGTGAGTCTTTCGGTATTCGATAACAGATGGCAGTGTAAGTACTCTTTTTAATTTATTAAGAAATTGTAATTTTGAAATTTCCTTCACATGTCCAAAAACTTCGGCATTT
Source organism: Lochmaea crataegi (assembly GCA_947563755.1). Lineage (NCBI taxonomy): Eukaryota > Metazoa > Arthropoda > Insecta > Coleoptera > Chrysomelidae > Lochmaea > Lochmaea crataegi. Next base: position 10,352,014 of record OX387427.1, read on the forward strand.
ATCAACAAATGGATTGGATAAATGCAGTAGTAGAAGCTCAGCAAACATTGTGGATTGTAGAACAGATGGCATTGTCTAATCCCCACTAGATCTTTCCAATGGTCAAAACCTCTTCTTTTTTCGTCGTTGTCTTTTTCCTCCTATACTACATTGGAGCTGATGTCGCAAAAGGGTTCCGGCCCCCTCTTTGCTAGTTCATCTGCTATTTTATTTCCGTCTATTCCAGTGTGTCCTGGAATCCACAGTAAGGTGACAGCTGATTGAGTTTCCATAGGCATTCCCATGTGCTTTGATGACTGCTTGACTATATGACATGATGATAATCCTTGGTCATTGCTTTCAACTATTACTTTCATTATCCTGATTTAAAATGGATCTTGCTCTACCAGTGTTATGAAGGTTCCTACAGTTAATGACTCGAAACATCGGAAATAGTTACATGCAAGTTTCTGTATCATCGGTGTTATGTAAGAAACTACTCCATAAACATTATAATTAAAAACATAAAAAGATATTTTTTTGCATGAAAGATTATGCGTTTATAAAAGTGTAATTTTCTCAACTAATTTATAACAACCAGTGTTTGAATAATTTTTTTTTCACAACAAAATCATTAAAAGAGAAATCTCGAATAATGATAACTTACACACTTTCATTATTTGTTACAGTGGATAATTGTGAAGTAGGAGCAAATGGCCTGATTCAGAGCTGACAATAGATTGAAATTATAAATTAATTTAATCGTTAATTACTTTAACCCCAGTTTATACCGCGCGTTTTCGAATGAATAGTACAGGGTGTTTGATTAAGAGAGACGAACTGCTTTATTTTAGAAGATATTTACCTTACAATTTCCGAAAACCATTCCATAAGACTATTTTTTTACTTTATTCGGAATTAATTATTCTATTATTGACTTTCCAGGATCCACCTGCAGCAGCTTCCACCAACTTCAAACGCCAAGTAGAACCACTTAACGCCGAAGAACCATCCCATACAACAAAAGAACTCACCAACCACATCGATGATGATTCATCTTCGGAAAGTGACTCATCTGAAGATTCAGATGAACTCCCTGTCAAAGAACCCAAGAAGACATCTGCTCTACCAATAGAAATGGACGATTTGGTTTCTCATTTAATTGAAAAGAACCAAAAATCGAAAATGAACTGCGTCGTCGAGAAGAAAAAAGCAGAAGAATTCGTAGATCACCGACCTAGAACAGTTAGTTTGCCTTTCGGAATAAATCTTACTACAAATCCTAGATATGAAAAACTAACTGGAGAACGTATGGTTATTATTTGCGAAAGCGGTACCATGCAAAGGTAGGTGTACCAATTTTTAATCAAGCAATAACGAGCTATTTATTATACAAAAGCGTGGATCCAGGAAACCACCTTGCAGTATACCAGCAATGTGTGATTAAAAAGGAGTTTTAAAAAATCAATGTTGGGTTTCTTCCAGAACATAATCCATATATCTGGCATCCTGTTTTTTTTTCTATTTTAATGTAAATAATATATTTTTTGGGACAGGATAAAGAAAGAACGAAGGAAGATATTATATTAGATATCATGAGTGAGTGTTTCCTCTGCGACTATTTCCGATCTATTGTGACAAAGTCTGCACGCAGCTTCATATGTCAAGCCCATTAGCTCTGCGTGTCTATGAAGCTTACAGAACTGCAGATGAGAAGGCTGAACACATTATCTGCGTTGTTCTCCAAAGCCTTAAACACCTGGAACAGGTCTACTTAGTTAGAGCCTGAACAGGCTGCAGACCTAGCTCCTGAACGAATATTGGGCTTTCTCAGAAGTCTGGACATTTAAGACTAAAATAAAAATGTAGGGTATACCAAAAGATCTTGTAAGTCGCGTTGTAGTAATGCCAACTGGACTAATCGACTCCCTTTAATCTAAGCTTCAGTGCCCTACTACGGCTTTGACAGTTTTCTTATCTTTGCTTATCAGATCTGCTGTAAGTTTTGGCGGATGTCCAATAATTAACTGTTTCGTCAGTATTTTTCCATTCCAGATATTTTTGTGTCAACCACTTTCCAGTGGTTATCTTTATTGTCGATTCTGCGACGCTCCTGAAGGATTCTGATCCAAAAATAGGAACAGAGGAAATATTATTGAAAAGTTTCAATCAAGAAATACGTTTTCACTTTATAAATTAATTTCTAATTATTATAATTTGAGCTGGTGATTTTTTAATTGTTTGGGAATCATTTTTGGTACAAAAATGAAATTATATCAATAATAACAGGAAATATGATTGTGAAATTTTGTCATTAAATAAGTTTTATTCCGTAAAAGAATCTGTTTCATCACAAGGCCGAATATAAACTTAAAACCAATTATGTATTTAATGCAAGAAATATGTTTGAGAACGGATGTAATAAATTATTATTTAGTAAAAACTAAAAAAACAGTGCAGACGAAAATCTTCCTTAAATCAATCATTAATTACTTAATAAAAAACAAAATTTTTTCTACATTCCTTTAATCCATATTTTATTATTTTTATAATTTTGTAGCGATGAACCTGCAATGAAACCAAGAGAAGAAAAAGAAGACGACGAAGATATCGATGATCAAGACGAAGAAACCATTATGATTCAACCAATTATGATCCCTATCCCTCAAACATCCTTCCAAACCCATATGCCTCAACAAATGGCTCCAATTCCCCAACAACGCCCAGAACAAATCCGTCCTATCATTCAAATTGAAAGCTTGAGGCCACCAATGCCACCGATGAGGCCAACAATGCCACACATGATGCCCCAACAACAATCGCAGGAACAAATGCAAATGCGTCCACCAATGCGACCACAAATTCAGATCCAGGTCCAACCTCAACAAGCTCATCCAGGTAAACATATTTTTCTTCCACTGATCCTACTTTGCCCTCCCAGGCGTTGGGTTACAGCCAGTTAAACAATGAGATTCTTGGGTGGGTGTTTGAAAGAGTGTATTGGGATTAGGGTAGACCATTTACCACAGACTGTTACAATGAGATTCATCCATGAAAGGAAAAATGGCATTGGATCTACCAAGATAAACCATCCAAATTTCACAAATAGAAATGATTTGTTGAATAAATATTTTGATTTGTACCTTAATTATCTTCATTTTTATTCAATTTTTAGCTGAATTCCCACCAAATCCAATACTACAACACATCGTTAGACAAATTGTTGCTCAGAAAATTATGGAAAGCCAAAAATTACGTGAACAACAAATGAAAGAACAACAACAACAACAGCAGCAACAACAAACCCCACTAGAAATTAATCAAGAAGTTGACGAACGTCCACGATTTGTTCAAATCGAACAAATTGGACATCCAGTCGGAGGACAAAGATTTCCCATTCCTGAAGAAATTTTAACTCAACTCAACAGGTGAATATACTTTAGGGGATTTTTTGTCAAAAGAACATTTTGTACAACAAATATTTCATTTTAAGGTTACCCAATCGCGATGTCATCGTAGCAGTACCTGAAAACGATTCCGAAGAACCTCAGCAAGATGTCCAGTATGTACAAGAGCAAAGACAAAGCGCTACCGAGATGAACGGAAGACAAACTTTCTCTCGTACTCTTCCTATGATCCCAGTATCTATGACTCAAGATCAAGAATCTGCGGAACCAGAGCAACAAGCAAGTGACGAAAGGCAGCATTGTAAGTATATAAGTACATGAAGTCTGAAGTTTCTATGGTGAAGATTGACATTCCCAAATACCAGGATACCAAAAAAATCCTAATGTTTATAACATCTTCATAAATAATACGTATCTATGTAGCAGATGAGCTAGCAAACAGATGAACTGAAACACCCTTTTGGGGGACCTTTTACGGTATCTGCTCCAATGTAATATTGGAAGAAATAGGAAAAGCCGAAAAAAATAGAAGATCTGACCATTGGAAAGATCTAGTAGGGAAGGACAATCAAAGATACTTCTGAGTGTCTACATCCAATTGAGAACAAATTAATGCCTAAGCCGGAGTAAAATTGCACTAAAGAGTTTCAACAGGTGTCCTAACGGGACATCGTAGCCTAATGGGCACCTAAAAAAACTCAAGAAGACTGTAGATTCTGGGGTATGGAAGAATCCACATACTTGCAGATTGCATAGCAATTTAGATCCCTAGGAAACAACACCTAGGAGACTACTGGATAAGATAGGGACACTTACCTAAGTTTAAGCCTTCAAGATATCGTAAAATTCCTCCGGGATATAGGTCTAAAGGAGCTACTAGTCTCTGGGACTTTCATCAGAAACTAAGTAGAAGAAAGGGGACACAATAGATCTTTTAGGTCTCAGTGAACGTCATCCCATCCACATACATACATTTTAATTTCTAGATAAGTTGATTATTGTTAATTTTGTACTATTTGTTTTGCAGTTGTTCAACCCAGATCGGTTTGATGAGGTTAAAAAGAGCATGCCCTCCAAGAGGTCCAAACAATGTGATTTTAAAAATTAACTAATCACATGCTTACCAATAAAAAAAATCACATAAGTAGATTAAATAGTGACACAATTTAGTACTAATTAAGATTTCTATATGTAAATATCTTTTATTTTTGGATAAGCTTCTCTTTTTCATGTTTAAAACAATGAAGTTTATTTTTTTTTCAAGTAGTTTAATGGTTTTTATGTAAATACCTTAAGGTGAAATATTTTGGTCCATTAATTGTGATTTTATTGTTTAAAATAATGTGGTTGATAATAAATTAAATATATTTTCCTATTTTTTAATTGTTTTTTATATATTTTCACCCAATATTCCTCGCAAATCTAATTAGGTAATGAGAACAGTAATGAAACATTAAAAGTTTACGTAAAATTGGAGAAGTACGTGACGCAAAGTAAAAAAAATATGCATTGTCGAAGACACACTTCATTTTCTTTTTTTCTTAAAAAGTATAAATCTATATAGAAAGTCCTATATATTTTCATTCAAGATTAAAATCAGGGATTTTTTTAAACATGAATTAAATATATTGAAAAATCCTCTCCGGTTTATTGAATGAATCGATATCGATTTATAGGACTGTGTGTATGGATACAGGCCATACCTACAATTTTTATTCGCTTCTATATGCAATCTTCTACGTGCAATATTGAGTGTAAGAAATTCAAAGATAGTAAAATGCAAAAAGTTTATCGCTTTTCGCGTTAGAAAAAGTGCCATAACGTTAACTTTATTTCAAGCTTTTCATAAGCTAACACCAACGAATATAGACGCTTATAGAAGGGCAGGTCTTATGGGAGGTCTGTTTACTAGCTGGCTAACAGCATTGTTTAATAATATAGAGGTTAGTCAAACCAAAGAATACACCACTTAACAAGAAGCGAAGCTTCCGATCATTTTTTGTATGTGCATGTCTGAAAATCGCCATTTTTATAATAAGATACTTGTCATACTCCACTTTGTCGACCAATTATATCGCCGAGATTTGAAAATTTTATCATTTTCTCAGTGTATTTACTAAGTTATCTGTCAACGACGGTCTCTCAAGGTCATACATTTTGGTTACCAAAACATCAAAGAAAATGCGTCGGGCTTCGCTTCTTGTTAGCTGGTGTATTCCACAAATTAGTGGTTTGTGGTGTAGTCTTTGGAAAAACGCTGTGGAATTCTTATTTCATGTCCCTTCTCTCCCCACTAACAGTGTAATGGTTTAAGGAGGTGACGGTATCTAGCTGAAACTAAATGAATCTCGTAGATCTTGAAAATTGCCATCTTGAATCCGAATACGGTGGCACGAGAAAAATAAACAGACAAGTTACATTACGAGGGCAATTAGAAATGATTTGGCCAAAAATATCAAATGGAAAAAACAAGTTAATTTCAGAAATGGAGATTGATGTTAGTAAAAATATTGTTGAATATGGAATGCGAAATATCTGATCCATACCACAATAATAATGGTTTTATTCTCCATATAAAATAAAATACATGCAGAAAATTATATGCATAGATGTTGTAACGGTAAGTGGGGCGCTAATTTGTAACCTTATTTGGGCGCCAATTTTCAACGGTAAACGCTCTCGCTTGAAGGGCTCCGGCTAGAGACTCCTCTCAAGGGGATTCGACCCCAAGTTCATGTCGCACAAGGATAACAGAAAGGTTGTAAAAATTGAGGGCGCCACTACCTCTTTGACGTCGATAAAAAGTAGGTACTAACAAACTAAGGCGGAAAAGGTAGAAACGCCTTGTAGAATTTAGATAAAAGTTTAAACAGAAATAAAAAAATAAAAAAAGTTACTTAAAAAAACAAAACATTTAAAATTTTACCTCCGGGCAATATCTCCCTCAACTTTTATAGTTGAGGATTTAGAAAGAAATTTTAAAAAAATTAAAACAAATTTTCATTTATTCTTCTGCCACAGGAAATGGAACACATGTGAAGAGAATTTGTACTTTTATAGGTACTTAGCATATGAAGTGGTTGTTTCCGCAAAAGGTGTTGGTTGAAGAAGGTAGGTAGGTCTTGCCTCTACGAAGTCTTGAGAAGATGGAGATTAGATCTCGAAGTAGATAGAAAGATAGAGATGTCTTGATTAGAACGGTATCCTAGCAGCTAGGTCCTGGTCTAGGGCGGTATTTTGGTCTAGGGCTGTATCCTGGTCTAGGGCTTGTATCCTAGGCAAAATTCATTAGGTACTTAAAAAAATATGAAAGATAGCGGAAGATGGTCTTTACCCGTAGGCGTTCGGAAATAGAAAGGAAAAAACTGCGTGTCAGCGGAAGGATATGCCGTTGACAAGTGTCAATTGTCTTAGCGTTCGGAGTAGGAAAATTTGAGATCACAGAACTATAATCGGAAGTGGCTAATGTGGCGGCAAGCGGTAATTAAAAGGATTTATTCTATAAAATCGAAACAGGTCGATGGACATGTTACAATGTAGTGAATAAAAAATATGATTTTTATTATTTCTATAGGATCAGTCGGAGATAGAAACATCGAGTGAGGATTAACCGAAGTCTTTTCCGATATTAACTAAAAATCCAATATTTCGAATTCTGAATTTATAATGTGATTTTAAAAAAAAAATTCCGCTGGCTTTGTTAAAACTTCATTTATTGTATTTCACATACATTTCTTGTTATTTATGTTAAGCTCAATTTTATTTTAATAATGTTTATTTTTTGTTATCTTGATGAATTTTTCAAAAAAAAAATTCAATTTCTACGTGTTCCAGTTTTTACTGATTTTCTTGTAGGTACATGTAGTTTTTTTATTTACGGATTTTATTATGGACAGTGTAATCCGTTCTTCTTCTGTTTTTGCTCTTAAACTTGATTTAGTAGTTCCGTTTGTTGAAATATCAAAAAATTCCAAGTCATTGGAAGAGTGAGTGAGTTTTTATCTTATAAACCAATGGTTGAAAATGTTTATTTTAAAATTCACTTACAGTTTTATGTCTTGAGAAAGGAAAAACTATTATTAGATTATTATTTTATTTATACAGATTATAACCATAATTCTATTAAACTTGAAAACGGCAACAATATGTTTACCTAAACCATTGTTTTATTTATTAAAGAATGCATAAAATAAACCCTGTTACTATGTAAAAAATATTTTTTGTGGTAAAACTATTATCGTTTGCCGTAAACAACATGAATAACAATATATCAGGATTTACTGGTTTTGAATAATTGACAATTTTGATTGTTTTTTTAGGATTCCTATTGTTACATTTTCTGCAAACACCGGGAATCTAAACAACCTTAACGAAGAATCTAATCTTCTAGTCATTCCACCATAAATTATTTCCAGGCATCTTATTTTTAAGTATAATAAAAATACCTGCCTTTATAATAATTCAAAGTTTTTTGTCACTTACATTTTTGAGTGTTTTTTATAAACTATCAAACTAGAAGAATTTTGTTTAGCAAATACATACACTATACAGGGTGTCCCACGACGTTATAATAGTCCAAATTATCGAAAACTGTTCATATGACATGTACGAAATTTGGCAGATATAAACAGTCGAAACTGATGCTTATATTTATTATAAAATGATGACAAGTGTGGTATCGTTGAATTTGTTTTTGAATGATATATCCAAAATTGTAATACTATAACGGTTCTCCCGTTTAAAAAAATTATGTTGGGGTCACGTGACCCGAAATGACAGGAAAAACGGAAGTGATTTTATAATAAATATAAGCATCAGTTTCGACTGTTTATGTCTGCCAAATTTCATACATGTCATATGAACAGTTTTCGAGAATTTGGACTGTCAAAACGTCGTGGGACAATAAATATTAAACAACTAAAAAAGTTAATTATGGTAAGTCTAATGATATACGAAAATTGCTATTGTCTTATATAAAACAAAACTCGCGTGCCATTCATTATTGCCATAACGTGTTCGCACAAAATTTGAAATATGTAAAGTTCATTTCGTAGATACCTACTAATTATTCAATAATCACCCATTCATAAGTGATAACGGGTTGCAAATTCTGACCATGATTTTCAAAATGGACCATTTTGTGGATAAATTGTATAAACTTTGGTAACAGAGCGTTTACTCGCTTTGATATTATTAAAATAAAATTGGATAAAATATGGCGACGATCACACATGGTGGAGCTATAAACACAGTCGCCATCTATCTATCTACTCCATTTTCTTCAAATGTATTTCCCGTAAGCTTGACCAATGACGTATTAAAGAGCTTGACTATCTATCTATCTATCTATTATTAAACAACGCTAACAGACTCTGCAGATTTTGTTAGCCAGCCACCGGATGGCGCCACCGTCGCTGACTAACAAAACTCAAAATCCGAGTTGAGGGCTTGTTCGCTCTGCACCCATTTTTCAGACACTCGCTTTCTCTTTTCACTCCCCCGAATACAAAACGTCTTTCTCTTCCATCTGGCGCCATCCCACGGTCAGTTCGAAACCTCCCGGTCTTACACATTGGTCTGCCCTTCTATAAGCGTCTATATTCGTTGCTAATACATTTGATTATTGCAATTGTTGCACACCTTTATCGAAAACAAATATTTAGTCACTTTTGACAACACATGAACAGTTACTGATTTGTCTATAGTGTCAATAATTCGGTTTTATGCAATTTATCAGTTGTTTACCATACTTCCATTGCGAAATTAAACAAAAATACATCACTTAGTTGTTGATTTTTCTTAATATTATTGTCTGCAATTTCCCGTTCCATCGTTTTGAATTTTTTATTAGTGATTTTATTATTGGTAAAAAGCTATAGACAAAATACTGTATGCCGCATACGCATAAAGTGACTTTTTTCACTCATGGAATTGCCGCAACTTTTCCAATCGTAAAAAAAGTTCCACTTTATACACTGGCTAAGTTATTTTAAAAGCAATAAAGATATTTTAGAATTGCTCTGCCATCTATGCTACACTAGTGGTACTTTTCTTTTCTGATGAAGATAGGTATTTGCTGATGTTGAAGCTGTTGAGGACATTGTGATTTTTATCGTTGTTTCTCTAAAGAGGTCTTCAGTTAGTGGTTAAATATTACCATTGTTTACAAATTAATTCTTTCAACCCTTACTTCGTGGAATCTATAAATAATTATTAAATAAAATCAATAAATAACAAGTTTCACAACAGAAATATATTATATATGTTTCTCTATTATATGATGAAATAAAACAATTTAATTTGTTTAAATTCATCATTTAGTACGGATCTTCATCAAGTAAAAGCCTCATCTATTCAATTTTCTCTATTATTTTTTTTTCTATTGGACCAATATTTTTCTCCTGAATTTTATCGCATCAATTTGAAAGCCTTATATATAATATAAAAATTGATAAAGTGGATTTAAAACACTTTTGGAAAGTAGTTTGGTTCGCTAAATGCCCATTTTTGTAAAGTTTGATAGGTCAAACTTTATTATAGTCTACGTGACACCTTGAAATTCAATATATCGATATATTATTATTTCTAGAATAAAATTATAATTAATATGCAATACTGAGACGTTCGCTTCCTTTTACCCAGTTAATGACCAGCGCCAAACGACTAATAGCACAGTTAATGGATATAATCTTCATCAAGTAACAGCTTCACCTATTTTTGAAAATTATATAAATGGTCGCATTCATCCCAACAAAGTCGATCAGGTAGCGTTTTTTTGGAGTAATCCACCGTTTATTAATTCTGCTAAACGTTCTCCACCCTTGAGGTCAAGCAATTTTTCAAAAATTTTAACATATTTGGCAATGATTAAGCATTTTTTCAAAACTTTCACAATTTTTGACCATTTTTCAAAATTTTAACAATTATTGATCATTTTTGACCATTTTTGACAATTATTGACCAATTTTGACAATTATTGATAATTTTTGACAATTTTTCGAAAATTTTAACCATTTTAGACCATTTTTCCAAATTTTAACAATTATTGACCATTTTCGACAATTTTTCAAAAATTTTGGCAATTTTTAGTAATTATTAACCATTTTTGACAGTTTTTTATAATTATTGAGCATTTTTTCAAAATATGGACAATTATTGACCATTTTTCCAAATTTTTGACAAATTTTGAAAATATTTGGCAATTATTAACCATTTTTTCAAAATTTTGACAGTTTTTGACGATTTTTCCAAATTCTTGACAATTTTTGTCCATATTTAAAAATTTTTGACAATTTTTCAAAAAATTTTTGACCATTTATGACAGTTTTTGACGAATTTTGACAATTATTGACCGTATTTGACAATTATTGACCATTTTTTCAAAATTTTGACAATTTTTGACCATTTTTCAAAATTTTAACAACTATTGATCATTTTGCCAATTGACGAATTTTGATTGGTTTTGACAATTATTGACCGTCTTTGACAATTATTGACCATTTTTCAAAAATTTTAACCATTTTTAAAAATTTTTGACAATTATTGACCATTTTTGACAGTTTTTGACAATTTTTGAAAATATTTGGCAATTATTAACCATTTTTTCAAAATTTTGACAGTTTTTGACAATTTTTGATCATTTTTCCAAATTTTTTACAATTTTTCAAAAATTTTAACATATTTGGCAATTATTAACCATTTTTTCAAAATCTGGACAATTTTTGACCATTTTTGACAATTTTTCACACCTATAGGTGTGCGAGCTCAGTGCGGCAAGAGAGATTGCGCACAGTCGCTTCAATAAGTTATCGCGTGACGAACTCTTTTTCGTAACATCACACGTTTCACTAGTTCACTAGCCTTCCCAAAAGTCCTATGTCGTGCAATAAGAAGCAAGCTTCAATTTAAATTTCATTGGATTAGTGGATTATTCACTGTTGCGTGACGAACGCTTTTTGTAACATTACACGGTTTACGAGCCTTTTCAGAAATCTGGCAACACTGTTGCGTGACGAACCCTTATTCGGTTTTTCATAACAGTACACGTTTCACGAGTTCACTAGCCTTTTCAGAAATATGGCAACACTGTTGCGTGACGGACTTTTCGTAACGGTTACACGATTTACGAGTTCACTAGCCTTCTCAAAAATCCTATGTCATGCAATAAGAAGCAAGCTTCAAAAACTTCAACTTTAACAAAAAAATGTTAATCTTACAAACAAAAATCACATTGAAAGAAGGTATCTTCTTCGCCCGCTTCACAGCAGCCTTCGTGAGCCCAGTCAAAACACATTCCACATTGGATCCATCCTTCTCCTTGTTTTGAGATGGAAAAAGATTCGTTGCAGTATAAACAATGATCGTCGGACTTGTTAACTTCTCCATCGGAAGAATCATCAGTCGAGATCGAGGTCGAGGTTAAAAGAATTATTGAGGAGATTTTTTTCTTTCTCTAGACTTTGGTACGCTTGTGTTTTTGATTGTTTGGTTTTGATGTTGTCTTCTTATTTGGTTTGTTTGAGTCAACAATAACCAATTTTCCTTTCTGTGTCGTTATTTTTCTTTCATTTTCTTTTCCTCTAACTGAGATTCGAGTTCTGTTTTGTATGGTGAAGAAGTTAGTATTGCACATTTTCGTTTATCTGTTCTTTCTGTTTTCTTTCTTTCAGCAACATGTGGTGGCATTAGATGTTTGGGTGATATAGCAAAAGCTATTGATGCAGCTGGCTTTTCATCCGTAAAAATTTGTGGTTCTAAACTTTTAGAACAGCAGGGTTCATTTGGAAATGGTTCGTCAATATTGGTTTGTTAATCTCAACTACCGATTTACACGTTCTTTGTGCAGGTTTTTCTTCTGTTGCTGGGTCCACTTGTAGAACAACATCTGCTCCTGCCTGTGGGCGTGGGTCTCTTTCTTGAACAGCTTTTGCACCTAAAGGATCAGGTCTATCTATTGTTGAGGGAGCAAATAGGTGATCAGGAAAAATATTTCGGTTTAAAGGATAAATTCCTGTTTGCTTGAATCCATTTACTGCCGTCCGCATTCCTGTTGCCTTAAGGAAAACTGCACCATACAGTTTAGCTACTTGTTGAATTGTAACAGCTCTACCAGGATGTTTTGCAAGCCACTGGCGCACCTCCTGTTGATAATAGGTGCTCAATGGAGACATGAAGGTCACGTCTAGCGGCTGGAGTCGATGAGAACAATGTGGTGGCAAGCACAACAACACAACATCGTTTTCTCTGGTCATGTTAATAAGTTCGAGACTCTTTGTGTGGGTAGTATGGCCGTCCAAAATCGGGAGGACTGGTTTTTCAGACATTGGTTTAGAAAACTCAATAAATCTTCGAAACCAATACACAAAAATGTCTGTTTGCATCCATCCAGAAGGGTGATATTGAGCGAAGCTTCCCGGTGGTGCATCGTCAAGCAGCGCGGGATTTTCTCTCTTCCGAGGAAAAACAAACATTGTTGGCATAAAATTTCCGGCCGCATTCATGCAAGTTTCAGCAGTAACCAAAACACCTCGTTCTGCTGATACCAACCTGTTTTTTTCCTCGTGAAGCTAGGATTTTGGATGGTTTGTTGGGAGCTGTGGTTATTCCCGTCTCATCGACGTTATAAATATTACTAAGAGAAAAATTGTGTTGTTCATACAAACCCTCCAACAGATCGAAAAATGTATCAACAGCTTGCTTATTGAATCCCATGGCCCTTGCTATTCAAGTGATTTCTGGAAATCGAAGAGAAATATTGTTCTTATGGCTCCTTAAAAAAAACCATATAACCAGTCTTTTCCGGCTATCTTGGTTTCTTCATTGAATTTGTGTTTCAAATTATTTTTAGTTGAAAGATTAAACGCTAATCTTCTGACATCACTCAATACTCTCTAACAGCAATATGTGGTCTATTAATTCTTTTTTTTGCTCTTCAGAAAATATAGTTGTACAAGGTCCCAAGCTACCTTTTCTAGCGGCTTGGCTAGAAGTTAGTTGATTTGTTCTAGCCTTTTTTACTCGATCTTCTAAAGTAGACTGCGGAACATTGAAGGCTTTTAGGTATCCCATGCCTCCAGACAATACTGCCTCTATAGCGCCTTCCATACTTTCCTGGCTCTAGGATTGCAGATTTGTTATCCTCTCGTAAGCTCTAGGCATATTGACTCTGTAAAAAAAATAGTTTTGAATAATGGGGTAAGATCGGGTAGTACCCGGTTTCGCCCCTCTCGGACTACCCGGTCTTACCCAAAGTATAGAATTTAAGAAAATGCTCTAAAACCACTCTGATATTTAAATTATTCCTTCGTTTTTATGCATATATTAAACCTTATTTATCATATAATAGGCGACACTGAAGCAAGTTTTCATAACTATGAATGCCAATAAGTAATGATCGTTTAAATTGGAAGCAGCATTAGAGAAGCAACATGAAAAAAAAAAGGTGAGCGGTGACAGTTTTGACAATATTTCAAAAAATTTGACCATTTTTAATAATTATTGACCATTTTTTCAAAATTTTGACAATTTTTTATAATTATTGACCATTTTTTCAAAATTTTGACAATTTTTGATAATTATTGACCATTTTTCCAAATTTTTGACAATTTTTGAAATTATTTGGCAATTATTAACCATTTTTTCAAAATTTCGACAGTTTTTGACAATTTTTGACGATTTTTCCAAATTTTTGACCATATTTAAAATTTTTTGACAATTTTTCAAAAATTTTAACAATTATTGACCATTTTTGACAGTTTTTGCCCTTTTTTGTGTATTTTTATCCCGGTATAGCCACTTGGGTTTATAGCCCGTGCTGGTGATTCTTCTCCTCTTGTTCTTTTGTTTCAATAATGCTTCCAATGTGTTTGATTCCGACCTTCCAGTTTTGCTCTGACTTCGGCTTTCCCAGATAACATTTTCGGGGCTTAAAAAAACCTAACCTAACCTAAACTTATTGTTGCGAGGTCACCAACTTGAAGCCGGCCCTGTCTCTCGACTGTAAATTTTGGCGAATGCGCTTTCGAGAACATTCTGGAATAAGGTTTTGGTTACGCATACGACGAGCGTAGAAAACTGTAGAATTTTGGAGAGTTGATAAAGTCTATATATTCGCGGGGTTTGAGTTAGTTCGGAATTAGTGAAACGGACAGTTAGTTAGAGTTAGTTCACAGAAGTTCTTAGTAATCGGTCAGTGAATGAAATAGTGAAGATAAATAGTGTAATATTCAAGTGGTGAAAATAAATTAGAACTATTGTACCGAGTATAAATAAATTAGTAGACATTAAGTAGAGTGTGTATATAAATTAAGTTTAATAAATAGATTAATAGATAGTAATTAGAACAAAGGGGTAGGTATGGAAATATTTTGCGATACAAATTGCTTTTTTCTAACTCCCTTAATCCTTGGAAATATCGACTCAAAATTCACTATAATATGTAAAATTGTCCCCTCTATCGATTGGTGTAGACTAGAACGTTCTTTTTTCCCTATTAGTCGAGTTATGAGTATTTTTTGTTTTGAAAAGTGGATTTTCGAAAATTTCAAGGCGAAATAATGATTTTATCAAAAAATTGATTGTGCCAGTCGATTTTTCGGCCCAAAAAACCCCTTTTTACGAATGTTTAGCATTTTTTAATTTTTTTTGTAGAAAATTTAGAACAAAGGGGTAGGTATGGAAATATTTTACGATACAAATTGCTTTTTTCTAACTCCCTTAATCCTTGGAAATATCGATTCAAAATTCACCAAAACATGTAAAATTGTCCCCTCTATCGATTGGTGAAGAATAGAACGTTCTATCTTTCCTATTAGTCGAGTTATGAGTATTTTTTGTTTTGAAAAGTGGATTTTCGAAAATTTGAAGGCGAAATAATGATTTTATCAAAAAATTGATTGTGTCAGTCGATTTTTCGGCCCAAAAAACCCCTCTTTACGAATGTTTAGCATTTTTTTTAAGTTAGTCCGGAATTAGTGAAACGGGCAGTAAAGAGTTAGTTCACAGAAGTTCTTGGTAATCGGACAGTGAATGAAATAGTGAAGATAAATAGTGTAATATTCAAGTGGTAAAAATAAATTAGAACTATTATACCGAGTGTAAATAAATTAGTAGACATTAAGTAGAGTGTGTATATAAATTAAGTTTAATAAATAAATCAATAGATAGTACTTAGCCATAGTGTTATCCCACCGGTAAAAACTATTTAAATAAATAACAAAAACATTACATTATGTAAAATAATTTATCCTAACCCAAGTATCTGCAGATTTAAAAAAAATATATCATAATTTATAAAGATTTTCGAAACTTTCGATGTAATGAACATTTTTTAAAAGTTCAGTTCAGTTAGTATGTTGTATGTAAATGGCCAGTCACCCAAAGCTTTAGGCTGCAATTCTGCATTTGTAAACATTCGGATCGCAGTTCACCACCAAATAATGGAAGGGTCAGTCGGAAGTAAGTAAGAAATGATTGAAAATACAGCATACACTGAAAAATATGTAGATTGTAGTTTCCCAGAAGTTATAAAATTAGTCTTTTACAACAGAAGGACCGATGGTCAAAAGGTGTGTGATTTTATTAATGTTTGTTTATGTGCTTTTTTTTATTCGGTTATTAAACGTAGGTCTATTTTTGCAACTGAGGCTAATCATCGACGCCGGGAGTACTCTACCCCTAACCTGAAATTTTGCCGAATCCACTAGTATCCCAACCAGAGGTAGGGATCTTTAGCGAGCCCAACATCGTTTATGTGCTTTTGTAATATACAATTTTTTCGAGAAAATAAAATTTTTATATTCTTTTTTAATTTTTCGTCTTCCTTTTTAAGTAAGGTTTGTTCTCAATGACTGGCCTAGCGGAGTCTTCGGACAACTAATTACATATTACGCGGAAATAGTTCCAATCTGTGTAGACGTAGACCCAGTGAACCAGAGATGGTGCCGTTGCATTTTAGGAGAAAGAACCAGCTGATGGTTTGATGATGGTACCCCACAACTGTCAGTTGTTCACGCGTTCTACTAAGAGCTGGAACAGTCGGTTATGCGCTGAATACGTTCGTGAACTTGTGCGGCCACCGACTTTAAAAAATCAAATCGTTTTTATGAATTATTTACGTTGATTTTCCTGAAAATGGAGCAGTTTTATAGGAGCAGGAGACTGGGTTTTCCGAAAAGGTGAGCTTATGAAATTTTTTTTAAATTTTAAACAAATTTAATTCACTTGATAAAACTTTTTTTAAAATTATTGTTTGTATCATATACCGTCAAATCGGAAAAATAAGAAATATATTGGAATTGGAAATATGTTCAACGGAAATTATTGATTTTTTTTTAATATTTCTTACTTAAGGTAGAACAATTTAATATAATTGACAATTTTGCCGATAATGATAACTTAAATTATAATAATGTTTATTTATTGAATTTTTGGAGATTTGTAAATACACAAAAGTATTTTAAATACTTATAATGAACATACAAATTGGGGCTATAAGGTCAAAATGAGTAATTTTTCTCAGAAATAACTGCTTTTTGACGTTGAGAAGTTGCTAGTAATTTACTAATTTGAAAGAAAAGTTTAATTGCACATGAGCGTGGGCTTATAGAAACTTGTTTTGCAAAAGAAAAACCAATTATGTGCTTATATTTCTAAACTGTAATTGAACGAAGTGAAAATATAAATCATCTCTCACTTTATATAAACAATACAAACACAAATAATCAAGAATTAATAGAAAATTATTTTGAAAGACGTTTGTACATCGACATTGAATAAGATCAGGTACAACATGTAGTCAAAACCTTAAATAACTGAGGCTTTATTAGTCACAAAACTAATGTTGAATGAAAATATTACTGAAAACGTCATTTAGACAACTTAACAAATACGTCATAGTCCTGGAGCTAGATCCATAGTAATACTACATTCTTACACCCTTCAATAATTAATGTTGTAGTCCTTGAATCGTTCAGTCAGTCGACGTTCCCTGGTTGAACGATGAAGAGTATTATCTTGAGAAGAGTTATTAGGGATAGAACAATCTTCGGAAGTAGGAGAGTCTGAACTACTTTCATCAGCAGATGGGTCTCCAGGTCTTTCGCCTTGTAGAATATCGTCTTGATCTTCGTAAAAAAGCGGTTCTAGGTCTCCTTCACCATTAGGAGCCAAGTGTTTTAAAGACACGGTTACATCCCTTCCATCTTCTAACCGAACTCGGGCGTATTATGGATTGACATCAATTAACTCCATTCATTCTACTAGTGGGTCATATTTACTCAATCGTACATGCTTCTTCATAAAAACTTTGTTGAAAGGAACTAACCAGGAAGGTAAAAAACAACCATTGGCAGATCTTCGATTATGTTTAAACATTCTTTCAAGGGGAGTTTCGATAGTAGTGGTACATAGAAGAGATCTAATAGAATGTAAAGCATCTGGAATCACTACTTCCCAATTGGAAATTTTCAAATTCCTTTGTTTGAGAGCAAGAGATATTGTCCGCCAAATAGTGCCATTTTCGCGCTCTATTTGTCCATTTCCAGGAGGATTGTATGGAGTAGACATAGATGTAATTTTTTTTATTTCTTTTGATATAGAAGAGGCACCTCCATCCGTATGAATGTAAAAAGGTATTCCAAACAAAGAAAATAATTCTACTAGACAGTATATTACAGTTCAAGAATTCATATCTGAACAAGGATAGGCAAATGGGAATCTAGAATACTCAGCAATAATTGTAAGTAGATATTTTCTTGATGGAAGTGGACTCTTGAAATCCATAGTCTTTCGAAAAGATGGGTTGCCTTGATGAGAATAGAATTATTGTTTCTATAGAACCCAGAAAGCTACGGGACGACCAGATTGAGAAATAACAGCAGAAATAGAAAAATCAGAGGCATCTGTTTCCACTACAAAGAGTTCTTTGTCATCTATTGTTTTTACTACTGATTTAGATATCTGTTTTAAGATTTCCAAAATCTTTGTTAGCTTCTGAAGATAACGGAAATGTTTTGGTATTCAAAAGCCTTCTGACTTTGACAGAATATTTAGATACCCATCTGGAATAATGTGTGAACATTCCAATAATTCGTTCGAGTTCTTTGGGGCTTTTCGGTTGGGGTAAACTAAGCAAAGGTTTCAGACGATCAGGATCAGGTGAAATAATATTGTTTTCTATTTTATATCGGAGCAGATTTATTGATGTTAGAGCATAACTGCTTTTCTTCAGATTTATTGTAAAACCGTATTTATTTACTGCTTCCATAAATCGCTGGAGGTTTCGGTCGTGTTTTTCTTTATCATTTCCACAAACTGTCACATCGTCGAGGTAAGCGTATGTTTTCTCCAATTTTTCTTACACGCTGAAAACAAGGGACTCCATCAGTGAGACCAACTGCAAGGCGGCAAAACTGGTAAAGTCGACCACAAGCCTCGAAAGCAGTAAAAAGTATATCCTGTTCTCTCAAGGGAATTTGATGATAGGCACTTTTGAAGTCTACAGTACTGAAAAACGAGAAACTTTTGACACTATTTGTTCAAGATCAAGCAGGGGGTAAGCATCCAATAATGTGTAACGATTAATTGTTTGGGAATAATCAATGACCATCCTCTTGTGGTTCTCGTTCTTTACTACAAACGCTTGAGCATAGATGGCGATCTACTTTCTTCAATTTCACTCTTCATTAATTTTATAGTCTTCGTTTGAATGTCTTCGGGATTTTGTAATAATCGGTCTTATATTTCCGGAGAGGTAGTCGAAAAGAGGGAGTGATTCGACTTTTGCAGGAGCTAGATAGCAAATCGTGAGTGATGGTTTAGAGCCCCCAAAAGAAAATTCTATTTCTGAATGTAGTTTTAGTAAATCTTGACCAACATTTACGTCAGTGCATAAATCAGGCAACACATTCATTTTTGCATTATCCTAATGATGACCCAAAAATTCGAGTCGTACCAAGCAATAATTCATAATTTTTGAACTGAGGGATGTTGAAGCCATAGATAAGGAACCTGTTGTTTGGAACATCTCAAAACCACAGCTATCAGCAAATTGCTTTGATATGAAAGTTTCTGAACTCCCCGTGTCGATTAAAGCGTGAGTAGGTATATTATTAACTTTAACGGTTATTGTAGCCTTATCTAGAGGTGATGAGGAAGCAGCGATTAGAGCTGAGGATTTAATCTTCGGAAATTTTCTAAAAGATCTGCATACGGTGGCCCAATGTCCAATATTTTTGCAGTTATTACATACGGTTAGAGAAAAAAGTACGTCTCACAGCGCCATCTATGGATATATCCCAACTAAACTTGGGACTACGGATGCAATTAGCAGTACACATCCCGTGATTTAGACAACTTAACAAATGCGTCATAGTCCTGGGGCTAGATCCATAGTAATACTATACAACACACCTTTTCAAAAAATGTCTTATTCACGATCGAAACAATAGTTCAGAGAAACAGTTCACTAAATAACACCCAATTACCTTTATTATGGTACCATTAATTCTCGTTAACTTTGCATGAATAGTTTCTAACACAACTTGTCTTTGTTTATTTGCTTAAGAACATTTTGTAGATGATATTTAAATCGATAATCAACACAAAAATGATAAATTAAGAATTTAAACGAGAGCTCTTTCAAATCGCCGTATGTAGACCAAACAAGTAAATGTTATACTTACTTCAATATACCCTGTTTAACGAATGAATATACGACTGTAGTTATAGTTACACATCTAAAATAACTAATATAGAACACTTTAGTGAGTTTGTAGATTAAAAGGAAATGATATGTGGAAGTCATTCTAATTTTTATGCTTCAATATTAATAATACGTTTGAATTACATTAATTGCTAAAACACCTGTCAATCTAAATGATCACGTAAAGCATTTCAATCTACTTTCCCTTATAAATTAATACCATACTTCACAATTACACTTCAAAAATGGACATCTGTATAATATTGATGCACGTCAATTTTCTTAGATTCGTGAAAGTCGTCTAATAGGTGAACAAGAAATCTATTTCATCAATTACCAACATTTATTAGTAGAACGCTGAATTTTCTTGTTATATTGAATGAATGTATGTAAAAGTGTTAAAACATGAAATAATATATCAATATATGGAATAGTAGTAACTTTTGGATGGAGGTAAATTAGTTAGATGGAAATAAAATCACATCCAGTATCTGTAGTTTGCGTTTGTATATTTAATACTGGAATTCATTTTACTTATACATTTAATCCCAATCCTAAAGAAATGTTGTAGGTAGAGTATTCCTAACCAGTTTAAATTTAAATGACACATGTAGGCTTCATTATTTCGAATGCAAGCCGTTTTCACCATCTAATTTCATATTAAAAACAAGTAGAATAAGGGGCTATTCATCAAGGACCAAACTGGATAATCGACGCTACAGTGGACATTAAAAATATCTTCACCACTGTTATTTTAAATAATCATTTATGTAAATTTGTTGATCCAATATTTTTAAAATTTAACTCCCCACCCTGCCCATATGGACGGCGCGTCCCAGTCTTTATGTGTCATGAAGTTTGTTCCAACTGGGCATTAGGAACCGTTCTGGAATCGTATCGAGTACTGTATAGTGCGCAAACTCGAATTAGGGATGGACACATCAACTTTATCACCCCTTCCTGAAGGTAATTTTTGTATCGTCCCATAAGAACGATACTATATCCAATCTGGAATTGCGCAAAACTAGTTGCGTACTTTATTCAGTCCTAAGAACTATTCTCGGACCGTTTGAAATTGGACAGAGTTTGAAAAAACCCAAACATCCCTCATGGTCTATAGAACTGAACTAACCTAACTAATTTGACTATTGACTTTTCTTTGGCTTGGATTGTGTATCAAGATAACTTATTACTGTATCCCTTGCACAAAGTTTTCGTTTTTGGCATTGATTTGTAAGACTTCTGGAATTATAACATTGTTGATCACATCTAGAAGAACATGATGAAGATGGTTTAGTCTACTCAAATATTTCCTTGAAATCATTAACATCCATTTCGTAAATATTTAATTTGAAAAGTAATAATCCAAAACAAACAAAAAACAATTTGTCAATAAAACATAAACCTCTAACCGCTTTGAACAAATTTTTAAAATAGCTCCCTCCCTACTCATATCAAATAATTTGAACATGCGTAAAAAATAATCCGAAAATCGGCCTTGCTCGAGACTGGAAACTGGTTTAGACGGTTTTCGAACCGTCCAAGAATTGTTCTAAAATAAACCCGAACGCCAAACTGCGGGTATCAGAACCATCCTGTTAAAACCCGAACAAGCCAATTTCGACTGCGCAAACTCCGGACAGTCTTAGAACAGTAATTGCATGAACCCGAATAAAGCTATTAATCAGTTGGATAGGTACCATAAGTAATATCCTAACCTCAAAACTGTGTACTTTATTTTTATAATT
Source organism: Lochmaea crataegi (assembly GCA_947563755.1). Lineage (NCBI taxonomy): Eukaryota > Metazoa > Arthropoda > Insecta > Coleoptera > Chrysomelidae > Lochmaea > Lochmaea crataegi. The sequence continues at coordinate 10,373,850 of OX387427.1, forward strand.
AGCTAGTTTTTAATGGTTTAAATTTAATGTAAGAAATCATTATTTAAGTCAGTTTAAGAACGGAGCATACACCGTAAAATTATCAGATTTATACCGTGACTTCGACTTCTTCAAAGCAAAGAGACTAATAAAATCCGTATTTGAGTTATGCCAACATTCATGTCGTTTTAAAAAAAAATCATGAACGGTGAACAATATTTCTGTTGTTGGTGAAAGCATCAAATACAGATGACATGTTTAAAACTGAATCCATTCAGTTTGACCAAAGTTTTATACACACTTTATTACATTTAGGGCCGATCTTACACCTGTTAAATCTTCCGTCTTGCAAACTGGCAGTTGTACCTCTATTTTAACAGGTATATATTGTTACCATCTCAAAGCCGACCCTGTCACTCAACTATAAATTTTGTCGAATGCGCTTTCTAGAATCTTCTGGCTACTGCATTTTTTACGCATACGAAGAGCGTGGTAAATTCAAGAATATTCCAGAATTGATAAAGACTATATATACGCGAGTTTTTTAGTGAGTTAACAGTTATTACAGAATTAGTTCACAGATAGTTTGCAGTAGTAATCGGACAGTGAATGAAAGAGTTAATCATTTAAGATAAATAGTGTAATATTCAAGTGGAAAAAATAAATTAATTAGTAGACATTAAGTGAAGTGTGTACACAAATTGAGTTCAATACAGTGTGTGATTCTATAAATAAATCAATAGTAATTAGCCATAGTAGTGTGTATAATTTTATCCCACCCCTAAAAACTATTTAAATAAATAAGAAAAACATTACAATATCAAGACAAGAGGCGGTAGGAATGAATTTAGAATTAACTTCTAGTTAACTGGACAATAATTTTAAGCGGTAGGATCGATCCTTACCCTCTCCATATTTTTCTGTTTTGGTGTTCAAATGAAGTTCAACTAATACTCGTGTACATGTAGGTCGTTAATTTTATTACTTTTCAATTTTGGTCACTCTAGGCTCACACATAGTAATCTCTTCACAAAATTCGAAAAATTGAAGATATCAAAGAAGGTACTACAGTATTCGCCAGCTAACTTGATGTCCCAGAAATTACCAACTAAGAGAGACAGAGTAATAGTGCCCTGCCTACTCGGCTGCTATTGGTGGTAAATTTTTGACAAACGCCAATTGCAACGAACCTTATCAGGTGTTAAGATTTTCAGTAGCGTAGCGTCACACAGTTATTGTTTCTGCTTTGTACAATAAATTTTTTGTAAAAATGTCAGCCGTTAATGAAGAAAATCGTAAATGTACTGAAGGACAAACTCGTCCGGTGATATATAGCGTGTTTAATTATTTTAAGAAATTAAAAAGTGATGAAGATACCATAATAAACGTGAAAATTAAAACATCCCAGGCAACAGGTAAGCCAGCTAGCTAGGAAGCCATCACAAGCAAGTTAGCACAGCTTATTTTATTTATCTGCGAATTTAATGATTCTACGATTAAAATGTTACGTGCCAAATTAAACCTTAATTTTTTGGATTCTAACAAATTTTAATTATAGTCCGTCCGGAAATATAAGATCCTAACTTTATAATCTTCAATTAGATAAATATCATGTTATTGTAATGGGTACCTTATTGTTAAAATATTATTTATGTACTCAGAATTCAGGTACAAAGCAGATCCGTTTCTATTAGAATCAATATAGCAATAATTATAACAAATAATTAAATATTATTTATTAAGTTAGGATCATATATTTCCGGACGGACTTTACTTTATTAATTGTACAAGTTGTGTTAATTTGTAACAGAAAGCATATCCTCAGAACTTGCACGGCACTGTTTACAGTTATCGGATGGGCGGCGTCAATAGCTCCCTAGAAAGCATTTAGGACATCAAGTTAGCTGGCGAATACTGTATTATGTATTCTGCTGATTACACCTTGTTAATAATGAATCAGCATTCCAATTAAGTAGAAATTGAATGAAACTGAAAGTAATTTTTGTGCTTAATATAAAAAATAAAAATGTCTATATAAGTGTAGCTATTTCTACTGAAAGTATGAAGGTATTTGTTTGATCTTTCACTAAAAGTAAGTGGCAATTAGACGTTATTGACTTTAAAGTCGCCCAGTCGCTAATTACAATACACATGCAATAATATATACGAGGGTCAACTTAAAAACCTTTTCGACTAGTTTTTAGGTCGGGAGAACATAGAAAAAGGGTATTAGAGATATTATTTTGGTCGAAAAGGTTGTAGCAAAAGGGTTTAAGAGAACTTAATTGAAATCTAACCATAGATATTCTATCGTTACAATACATCAACACGTTTGGCATAAAGTTGGCTTGAATTCAACACTTTTACTAATACGTTTACAAATTTTTGTTGTTGATATTGACAAAAAAAAATTCTTAATTTTGGTGTCGCCAACACAATTTTTGGTCAAATTTATAAGGAATTAATCTATTAATTATTGCTTACAGTCTTAATATCCGTATCCTTTTTCTAATTTTGTGTGTCGCTAGCTATGTTTCCGCGCGTATTTGTTGGTTTTGTATGTTAATTACATTCAATTAATTTTCTATGTATTGTTGTTTCATTGTCCAGAGAAATTTTCGGATATTTCTGTTAATCAATTTTTAGTGTTTGGCAAAAAGGTGAAAGTTTATTTGAGAACATAATTATTGGTAGACTAGCTAAAACCCGGCCACACGTTGCTGTGGCTCAGTCATACATGTTTTGTCGAGTTCAGATTTTCTTTGCGTCATATTTTTTGACGAAGCAATCAGTACGGTTATCGATTCACTGAATAAATAGAAAAATTTGTGTGTGCTCTGGAAAATTCTACATATCATATAACTTACCTAGATCGGCATCGATAGTAATAATAAAAATTTTATTTCTCCTTGTTTATGTGACTATTCATTAACGGAAAGAAAAATTAGCGATCGCACTAACATTGATTGGCATCGATGGTAATAATTTTATATTGCATTATTCGATTCCGCACTCGTCCGATGCGTAGGAAGCCGACGCGCGAATGAGCCGCGCGGCACATCCCATTTTATGGTGATATCTTTCGAATGGAATGTCCGAATTGAATAATTCAAAAAGTTATATAAAGGTATTGAAGCAGTATTGAATATGAAGTAGTAATTTATTTTGATAAATATAAAGGGCAGGTATTTCAATTAAATTTTTGAAATAAAAGAACACTTTTTGTAGACAATGATGTGTTCTGCAAAGTCCTAGTACATTATTTTGTTCTATCATCAATAGTTTTCGCAGCGCACGCGATGTAAGGAATTTTGTAGTTCATTTTTTACACCTCGGGTTACATTATTGGAGTTTTAGTAAGGATCCCTAATTTTTTTTAAAAATATAATATATCCTATGTCACCCAGGGATAGTGTAGCTTCTCAACGGTGAAATAGTTGTAAGCCGGTCCAGTAGTTTCGGAGCCTATTCAAATCAAACAAACAATCAAATCTTTCCTCTTTATAATATTAGTTTTGATTGATAAACAATCTTACTGCCTGCAAATTGAGCTTCAAAATTCCGTGGTTCTTTACCAGCTGCAATCTACATTTTTCAATCAGTTTTTTCCAATGCTTTTTCGTTTTGTTTACCAAAGCCACAAACAAACTTCAGCTAGGCTGACGAGATAGATCATCGGATATCATTCGTGACTGAAATAGCTGGAGATTAAAAGCAATTAATGTATCTTCCTCCAAAAAATGTTAATATTACTTTTATAAACCGCATAAGTCAATAATCTTTTCACATTTCTAAGACAATTTTTTTTTCTCACCCTGTTATTCTTAAAATAGTTTTCGTTTCAAGTAAAATGAATTATGGGTATACCCTAATATTTCAGAAATGCATTTCTCGACAAAACAACCAATTGTCTGAAACAGATAAGTAAAGTATCATAATGTCACGTCGGCGATAACGTAGTCTTCGAGGCCACGAAAGGGGAAAGAAAATTTTAAGAACGATTTGAGTTTTAGTTTCTAGAAAATAACTAAAGTGTTCACTTGAGCCAAATAAATCTATTAAAATATAGTGTGTATTGCGGTGCATATCAGGAGTTAAATAGGTGAGTCTATCTCACAGAGTAATTCATTTCTGCCTGTTATTTGATATTTGATTTTAAAAGTTATTGTATCACATAGAGTATATATATTTGCTAATCATTTTTAATAATTACTTTGTTTAAAGTTCTTCAATATTCAACGTTATTAAGAACATTAATTTGTTGTTGCATTTCCTATTCATCTAATCCTACTGTACTGTGGAGAGTTTGTGCCACTTGCAGTTTAACTCACATACCTATACTGTATTGTGGAGAGTTTGCGCCACTTGCGGTTTGTCCATTCCTGATACAGGGTGACTTCTCACGTCACCCATATCTCCTTCCACCCCCCTGTATTGTGGAGAGCTTGAGCCACTTGCAGTGTAACCTTATTTAGCTGTACTGTGTAGAGTTTGTGCCACTTGCAGTTTAACTCACATACCTATACTGTATTGTGGAGAGTTTGCGCCACTTGCGGTTTGTCCATTCCTGATACAGGGTGACTTCTCACGTCACCCATATCTCCTTCCACCCCCCTGTATTGTGGAGAGTTTGAGCCACTTGCAGTGTAACCTTATTTTGCTGTACTGTGGAGAGTTTGTGCCACTTGCAGTGTATTATTATTTTGCTGTACTGTTGAGAGTTTGTGCCACTTGCAGTGTAATATTATTTTGCTGTACTGTGGAGAGTTTGTGCCACTTGCAGTGTATTATTATTTTGCTGTACTGTGGAGAGTTTGTGCCACTTGCAGTGTATTATTATTTTGCTGTACTGTGGAGGGTTTGTGCCACTTGCAGTGTATTATTATTTTGCTGTACTGTGGAGAGTTTGTGCCACTTGCAGTTTAACTCACATACCTATACTGTATTGAGGAGAGTTTGCGCCACTTGCGGTTTGTCCATTCCTGATACAGGGTGACTTCTCACGTCACCCATATCTCCTTCCACCCCCCTGTATTGTGGAGAGTTTGAGCCACTTGCAATGTAATCTTATTTTGCTGTACTGTGGAGAGTTTGTGCCACTTGCAGTGTATTATTATTTTGCTGTACTGTTGAGAGTTTGTGCCACTTGCAGTGTAATATTATTTTGCTAGACTGTGGAGAGTTTGTGCCGCTTGCAGTGTATTATTATTTTGCTGTACTGTGGAGAGTTTGTGCCACTTGCAGTGTATTATTATTTTGCTGTACTGTGGAGGGTTTGTGCCACTTGCAGTGTATTATTATTTTGCTGTACTGTGGAGAGTTTGTGCCACTTGCAGTTTAACTCACATACATATACTGTATTGAGGAGAGTTTGCGCCACTTGCGGTTTGTCCATTCCTGATACAGGGTGACTTCTCACGTCACCCATATCTCCTTCCACCCCCCTGTATTGTGGAGAGTTTGAGCCACTTGCAATGTAATCTTATTTTGCTGTACTGTGGAGAGTTTGTGCCACTTGCAGTGTATTATTATTATTTTGCTGTACTGTTGAGAGTTTGTGCCACTTGCAGTGTAATATTATTTTGCTGTACTGTGGAGAGTTTGTGCCACTTGCAGTGTATTATTATTTTGCTGTACTGTGGAGAGTTTGTGCCACTTGCAGTGTATTATTATTTTGCTGTACTGTGGAGGGTTTGTGCCACTTGCAGTGTATTATTATTTTGCTGTACTGTGGAGAGTTTGTGCCACTTGCAGTTTAACTCACATACCTATACTGTATTGAGGAGAGTTTGCGCCACTTGCGGTTTGTCCATTCCTGATACAGGGTGACTTCTCACGTCACCCATATCTCCTTCCACCCCCCTGTATTGTGGAGAGTTTGAGCCACTTGCAATGTAATCTTATTTTGCTGTACTGTGGAGAGTTTGTGCCACTTGCAGTGTATTATTATTTTGCTGTACTGTTGAGAGTTTGTGCCACTTGCAGTGTAATATTATTTTGCTGTACTGTGGAGAGTTTGTGCCACTTGCAGTGTATTATTATTTTGCTGTACTGTGGAGAGTTTGTGCCACTTGCAGTGTATTATTATTTTGCTGTACTGTGGAGGGTTTGTGCCACTTACAGTAGTTATAATATTGTTTGTGGAGAGTTTGTGCCCCATATTCCTTACATGCACTGGGGAGAGATGCGCCCATTGCACTTTTCATAATAACCCTAAATATTTACTATTAGGCATTTATTTTTGATCAAGTGAAGTTTTAACTTTACTTTAGTACTGATATGCATAATCACAGTTCAAACACATAAGATGCACCTTGTATATTATTAATACTTTCATTAATTTTGGGGATTTCAACTATACTAATCGTTAGTTAAATAATTAATTATTATTTATGGCAAATTGAATACTCAGAGTGTTTTTCTATCTAATGCCAGGTACGTCATCTCGGTTGTTCAACCTACTTGGACCATGTCCACATGGACTGTTCAATTAAATCTAGGCATCACGTCCAGTGTCTTGTAAATAGTTATATTCAACATTTAGATTTGTTTTATTATCTATATTATAAACAATATAATGTAAGTACACAGTAAGTAATTAAAAGTTAAATTCTAATTAAATATATCAATCTTTACAAATCACTCATTCTCCTCAAGTCAAGTTTTTCCTTCCTTTCACATTTCATAACGCTTTGTGTGCTTTTGATTAACAATTTCAGATAAAACGACGGTGAACTTTTATGTATATATTTTTGGTTATTCAATAGAATTAAGTCCACTGATCTAAATATTACATAAATAAATACTCATCGTAACAAAACTGTTCAGTTACGTATGAAAAAATAGAATCGCTCGTTTTTTTTAGTGACACGCCTTTGTAAACAGTTATGAATCAAATCTTTGGAGTATACAACACGAACATGTCTATAAACTTTTTCGTTTCAAAATTGTATGTAACAATAAACGCATTTGTAATAAATAAGTGAAATTTATAAGTTGGGTATTTGATTATATAATTATTTTTCTCTGCACAATTAGGTTTGGAAACGAAGAAGTGAAAACAAACCTTCAAAATACTTTTATATGAAACGAAATGTTTGGAATATTTATATTTATATTAATTAGCACAGTTGATTATTTTTTATTATATTTGGATGGCAAACATTTTATTCAGTTTCGCTGTAATAATATATAAACACTTAACCTACAAATTAACGCACTAGTTTGTCACAATTTCAAAATTAGTTTTCTCGTGATGCCTCAAATCTATTCTAACAATTTTTTTTAAATGTACATTTATTTTTCAGTAATAAGTCTGTTACAAAAATGTGTATCCAAGGAAACGTTAAGAGTATATAAAGGGTGTTTTTTTCATTCATTAATTCGTTTGGGTTGTGCTCAATAGCCCAGGCACTTTAGCTGAATCTTTGTACCATTTCCCAAGTTATCTGCTTCCATTCCAGTAGCTTCGTGTCTTCTATAAAGGCCACTAGTTTGACTGAAGGGATTTTCAGTAGTTGTAATGGTTGTATTAATTCCTCTCCGAAGTGCCCCGATCTAAATTCTTGTAAGCAGAGTATGTGAGTAGGTGTTTCATCATCAAGCTCACATTTTCTGCACATAGGCTCCCTAACTTTGCCCATTTCGTGCAGATGTTTCCTCAGGGTGCAGTGTCCAGTCACCAGGTCGGTAACTCTCTTCAAATGTCTCTTACCCAGTTTCAATCCCCTCATATGCCGGCACCCATATTAGAGACACTTTATTGTCTCTTGTCAGTCTGTTAAGGGATTCTTTGCAGTTTTTCACCAGTCTAGACCTAGTTTCATATACTATGGATAAGAACATCTAAAAATGGCAAGTAATTGTTATTATTAATACCAATTTCAAATTTTATAAATTTTTTATATTGCGAAGATGTCTACATATCTCCGCCTGTCTACCTTTCAGGAAAGGCCTCAAAGTACTTTCATATTTTTTGTAATACAAAACTCATCTTTTAATTTTCATTCATTCAAAAATTTAACCTAATTATCTATTCAATAGCTCATTCAAACTGACACTCCACGTATTTTCTGCTCGTGATAAATGAGGTGCAATTCTTAAAATTTGATGTACCTAAATTAGCACATTCAAATGAGATAAAAAAAGAAGAGCACATACGAGTAAGATTACCGGAATGCTTTCTTTTTATTTAAGTGAATGTTATGTATATTTAGCGTTATTGTTTGCGGTTCAGTTGTGAAAGGTGAACTCACATAAACTCGAATCTTTCTCTTGACTTTAGAGATGAAAAGGTTATTTTTAAAGCTACAAAAAAAATCTACGAGATATTAGATTTGTAAATGAACAAATTATTAAATTAATTCCTTTGAAATAACAACCATCGCAATTTGAATTTATATTATGAAAAAAGTGCACAAGTCATTCAAGTCATAACAAAAGACAAATAACAACTGGAGGAAATGTAAAAAATATGTCACAATACATCGACCTGGCGCCCGATTCTCGAATCTGTAGGGAAAAATGTGATGTTTCCTATGGAAATTTCAGATAATGTATTCTCGAACCATAGTATGGGAACATATTCCTTCACATTTCAGAAGAACTGCTTCCAATGCCATTATCCATGGGAATAAGCAATTTCCAATGGGAAACACAATAAATTTGAGGTTATAGGATCGTTTATGTTTACACTTTCGTTGTTTCGTGAATCACTATTTTAGTTTAGAAAGTTAAAATATTACATTAGTGGAGATGGCAAACTTAGATGAATTGGCTCATCTAGAGGTTCCACGAAATTTGGAGGTGGCTGAAAGATTAGCCAGAAGGCCCTGAAGAAGGTTCATGTCTAGAGAAGACCCATTTGAGTGTTTGTCAGAAAATCTCTTCATTACAGTTTTTCGTTTGTCAAAAGACGTCACTAGAGAGTTGATTGATATGCTGGATCCATTCCTGGAAGCACCTTCGAGAAATTCAGCGCTGAGTAAACAAATTTGGGTATCAGTTGTTTTATTTTTTTGGTCCTGGTTGCTCTGAATTTCTAAGCAAGTGAAAGTTACCAGACTTCAGTTGGTCACAATTTATATTTTGGCATAAGTCAATCTTCTGCAAGTCGGTATATAAGGGAAGTGACAATCGCTCTTAACGAAGGTCCAATTTTTAATCAGTGGGTAAAATTTCCACGAACTCTTCTTGAATTGCAAAATATTAGACATGAGTCAGTATTTTCTTACTAATATTGCTGATCATTAATTTCATACTCCTATATACACATTCTAATTCAGTCATTATCCACTTACAGTTTCTATAATTCATTTGAATTCCCAGGTATAATAGGATGCATTGATTGTACCCATGTGACAATTTACCCTGAACACATATATGTTAATAGGAAAAATTATCATTCCATTAATGTTCAGCTGGTGATGGAAATATTATTACATTCTAGATTATTTTTCGTGCTATAACTACATTTTTTCAAGATATGTGATGCTAAAATGAAAATTACCAATGTTAATGCAAAATATCCAGGAAGTAGCATGACTGTCATCTTTCAGGATGCTGACATACATTTGAGTAATGCTTATCCAGAATTCTTCCTCATACGTAGGTATACATTTAATATGATTTAGTTGTGAATATCCATTATTAATATATTTGTTCTATAAAGGAGACTCTGGATATCCCCTAAGGCCATGGTTGTTAACTCCACTTCAAGATCCCTTGCCAGATACACCAGAATTTAATTATAACAAATCATTCAAAAAAGCCAGATGTACTATCGAGAGATGCAAAGGTCTACTTAAAATGCGTTTCAGATGCTTGCTGAAACATAGGGTTTTACATTATGCTCCAAATGTATGTTCCAAAATAATTAATGCCTGTGTAGTTCTACACAATATTCACACAACAAAACTATTATACAATATATAAATAAACAAAAACAAGTAAATAATAAAAAACAACAAAAAATAACATCACAGAAGTCAGTAAAAAATATTATAAACCAAAAAAAAACATCACAAGTCAGTCAAAGCCAATGGCTTAGAACGAACAAAGACGAAGAAAAGAACGAATATGACAAGATAAGAAAATAAGCAAAAAATGCAGTGAGGAAAATTAAAAGAGATTGGGTGGATAGCATGCTAGAAAAAATAGATGCCGAAAATAATAATAAGAACTCGAAATTATTCTACCAAAAAATTAAAGAGCAAAATAGGGTATTCAAGCCCGAACAAATTGGAATAAAAGACAAAAATGGTAAAGTGGTAGAAGACGAAATAGAATATAAAACAACATGGTTGGAACATTTTAAAAATGTCTTAACAGAGACGGAAATATTGGAAGAATTTTCGGAAGACGAAGAATTAGAAGTAGAGCAAATACCAGAATCAACGCTAGAAGAAATAAAAGAAATCATTAGTAAAAGCAAAAACGGGAAAGCACCAGGAAGTGACGGAATAAATATTGAATTGATTAAATATGGAGGAGAAAAACTGACTGAACAGATATACGAATTAGTAAGGTGCATATGGAGGGATGAAAAGATGCCGGAAGAGTGGAGATCAGGTCAAATAGTAACAATACATAAAAAAGGGGATCAACGAAAGTGCACAAATTATAGAGGAATTACGCTACTTAACACGACCTATAAAATACTGTCTACACTCATCCAAAAGAGACTGGCAAGTAGTATAAGCACAATATTAGGACAGTATCAATACGGATTTAATAAATACAAATCAACCATAGACGCAGTTCATATACTGAAGCAAATATTGGAAAAAACTCACGAACATCAAATCGGAACAGAGATGCTATTTATTGATTTTGAACAAGCCTTTGATTCAATAAAAAGACAACAACTAATGAGAGCACTTCAAACTATGGAGATAAACAAAAAACTGAGAAAATTAATCTGGATTACTATGAAACAATCAACAGCTACGGTAAAAACACAAAAAGGTGAAACAGACATATTCGAGATTAACAAAGGAGTCAGACAATGAGATTCTCTGTCAACAACTCCATTTAATCTGGCGCTGGAACATGTAGTCAGAAACGTAGACAAAGGAAACATAAGGACAAGAGGCGGACAATTGATAGCTTATGCGGACGATTTAGTCTTGGTAGCAAAAAACAGAGAAATTATGAAAAAAATGTTTCAAGAAATTGTGGAAGAAGGTAAAAAAATGGGCCTTAAAATAAATGAAACAAAAACAAAAATAATGACTGTGAACAAACACCTAATGAACAATAATAATAGCATCGGTGACTTCAAATTTGAAGAAGTTGATGAAATAAAATATTTAAGAGTTACAATAACCAACAATAGGGATGGAGAAATGGAAATTAAGGAGAAAATATTGGCAGCAAACAGAGTTTTCCAGGCAAATAAAAATTTATTAAGAAGTAAATTTCTAGGCAAAAACACCAAAATGAAAATTTATAAAACAATAATTAGACCAACAATAACGTATGGAGCTGAAGTTATGATAATGACCAAGAAACAACAAGAAGACCTAAAAATTTTTGAACGAAAAATACTAAGAGTCATATTAGGACCCAAGAGAACAAATGAAGAACTGAAAAAAGACATCCAGAGGGACATCATAAGTGTAATAAAAGAGCAAAGGTTAAAATGGTTGGGACATGTGTGGAGAGCAGGCCCAAACAGCACAATTTGTGCGATGACTGAGTGGAAGCCAAGTGGCAAAAGAAAAAGAGGGAGGCCAAAATCAACGTGGTTACAGGAGGTTATAGATGACATAAACTGTCTTGGTATCCGAAACTGGAAGGCGAAAACAACCGACAGGAAACAGTGGAGGAACATAATTAAATTGATTTAAAAACTTGGAAAAGGGGCCCGATCCCCCCAAAAAATCTGGATCTAAAAAGCCGCCCCGACGACTAAACCCCTTGGGGTATATAGTCACTATATATATATATAGAAATCCTATGGTTATTACCAATATAATTTGCACCTTTTTCATTGGTGTATTCGTTAAAACACAAGAAACCATCAACGACAAACCCCATTCCATCAATAGTCTGGGAAAAACTATTCCATCGGATTCAAGAATAGGTGACATGCCAAAATAGAGTTTCCTATAGGAAATAAAAGCATGGGATCATATTTCTATAGGATCTAAATCCTACAGATTCGAGAATCGGGCGCCTGTAAGGAAGTACCGTAAGGTTGCAGTTTCCTATAGGAAATAAAAGCATGGGATCATATTTCTATAGGATCTAAATCCTACAGATTCGAGAATCGGGCGCCTGTAAGGAAGTACCGTAAGGTTGCAGTATTCTTGAAAATGGCTTTTGGAAAGCTTTATATTTTCTAGCCCGTTTATAGTCAAACATATAAAACAACAACATTATTTATTTCGGTTTTACCACGTAACCTCTGAGTGTTTAATAGTGATTATTAATATTTTTGGCATAAATGTTTCTATTAAGATATAATTTTTGGTAAGTTTCAGCGTGAATGATCTCAAAGTGATTGCATGGATATCTAACTTTAATTCGACATATTTCGCTGAAGCATCACATTTTGATTTAAAGCATCATCGAACAACCCTCTTAAATTTAGGCTAAGATAATATCAACTTATTTTATAACTATATTGATTGGTTCGACACCACTAGTCAGAGGATTAGAGACCTCAGTGCTCTTGGTTATACCGTTTATGTGAAGAGACCAGTAGCCCATATTCTTGGAGAAATCCTCCCTTGGATACTCTAGTCCTAGGAGTCTATATCTCCAATGAGACAGTGCTTCACACCTCTTCCATGCACAACCGACGGATAGGTTCCTTCCTATATATGCCAATTGTATGCATGTGCTTCCTTAGGGTACAGTGAGTAATCCCATCACTTTCCTTATCTGGCCCCTGCTAAGGTTTAATATTTCGTTAGTCAGCGACTCCGAGGGTTTTTCGACCAGGAGTTTGCTGTGTTCAAGTTTTGGCATGTGTCTCCAGTACGTCTGATGTTTAGTTTGAATCCACCGAGATGTACAACCACGTGCAGCATTTTTTTATATTCCAAATACTCGTTCAATACCAGTGAATGTACTTCCATACCCTAGCTTTGGTATGGTGTCTGCCGTTTTATTGCCTACAATACCCTTGTGCCCGGGACCCACTTAAGAGTTACTCTATGGTTTGCCAGGGTTAAAAGTTTTTGTAGGCAGTCCCAGGCCAGTTTAGATCTGATCTGGGGACATGCTAAAGATTTCAGTGCTACCTGACTATCTGAGAGTATGAGGATATTTTGGCCTCTATACCTCCTTTCGTTGTTAATTTGCAAACACGTGTCGGTAGAGTAGATTTCTGCCTGAAATACAGATGCAAACTTCTTGGGTCTGGTACCATAGACTCCAGCTCCTGTTTTTATGTCAGTTTTAGATACGTCTGAATACCACACCAACGTTCCTTCCTGACTGAATGCTTCCAACCCATCCCAGTTTAGCTGGATATGGTATGGTTGGTTGTCGTTAATTGTGGTCAACTTGTTGTCACTCCCCATTTCAAGAAGCGAGTTTATGATAACATCTGTGATTCTGGAATCACTATGGGTGCTGGTTCCTTCGTGCCAATTCCAGCCTGTATACAGCCATTCTCGCTTCCGCCTTAACATGCAGAGCAAGAGGCGAAAGATTGAGAATGGCTTCCATTGCCGCAGTCGAGCTGCTTCTCATCGCACCCGTTATGCACTGACAGGCAAGCCTCTGAAGTTTTGATAGCTCCAGTTCGGCTTTTGGCCACCAAACTAAGGCTCCATAGGTAACCATGGGTCTCACCACAGTTGTGTACACCCAGTGAACGATCCGAGGATTTAGTCCCAATGTGTTTCCTATCGCCTGTTTGGCAGCCTTTAGAACCATTTTTCCTTTATTAACAGTTATCTTAAAATCATTGAATTTCTGTATAAACCAAGAAAACGAATCACCACTAAATCTTAGCTAGAACAGACAACGTAGTAAATTTTTCTAAATATTCTTCTACTTCTTATTGGTGCATTGTTTCTTGCAAAAATATATCCGGATGATCCTTTTATTTGGTATAATTGTACTTGGATGGATAATAACGAATCTCACGATTTTAAGATCACCTGCTAAGACCGGAAATAAGAAATCTTCATTTAAAGTAAATAAGTTTGTGGTTGTTAATAATATAAATTTGTGGTTAACATCAATTTGTTTACAAAGCGAAAATATAAATAAACTTTAATTTGGCGGTACCAGCTTCTTCCACCTCTAAGCAACTGATGGTCGAAGAAAGGAGAGCTGTAACCACACAGTCAACCTCGACAAACATCAAGGCAACGAACGACTCGAATTGACTTGAAGGTCTAGGTTGGTTCACGTACTGCCGGTACTTAACATACATCATGCTCTCGTGAACTAGATCACCGCGTCTTCGGCGAAATTTTTACATTAAATTAATTAAAACGAACAGGAAATTACAAAAGGCATTTAAAGTGCGTTCTATTGTCGGACAGAGCAGGAAATTTCAAAGGCGTGTGATTTTTTTCTTATTATTATACTAAATTATATTTAACTATTTATTTAATAGAGTTATAAAAAAATACGGTTTTAAAGTTAATTGATGAAAATTTTATATTTTATAAATTGTGCAATAAAGAAGTTCTTTTGTGCACAAGCCCTCGGCTAATAGTATCCTGGGAGGTTGATCTTTTTTTATTTTTTTTCATTTAAAGGATGTAAAAGAAATATATTTATGCAATTTGCTTCAACAACTGAGGTAATTAGCAAATATGCATAAATTGGTACAATAATTACAATTTACATAGGTGTTATTTACAGAATGTGAATGATGTTAATATTTTGAAGGAACATAATTAAGTTTCCGATATTACAGGAGTCTCCAAGCAGATTTATAAGATTATCGATAAAATTGTGCACTTTTCGCTCATTACTATATTTAGGGCACTCAACAAAAATATGTTTGACACTTATTTGCACTTGACACACACTGCGTATTGGGGCGTCTTCTTTCTTCAGCAGATATTGATGTGTAATACTAAGGTTCTTCCATGGAGAAATAACTTGCTTTATTTGTTTTAACTTAGCTTCGGATGTATTCCATAATTTTTGCCACACATTCTTATGCCTTAAAAATTGCATACAGTTCCCATGTCTCATAAGCAAATGATTTTAGGTTGTTGTTCAGACAAAACACGTTTTAACATTTCTAATCTAGCAATAACTCCATTTAAATTCCACTGTAAGAGTGGAAAAATTTTATTTATGGTGTTGAAAATGATAATAATAAGTTTCTTGTGATGATATGTCACTATCAGTATCCGATACAGGGGGTGACTTTTGTTTTCTTGTGCTATGAGGAGTTTAATTAACCTTTTTCTTATTTTTGTAAAACGAGACTTATAAATTTTGTCTGTAAGAAAAGGATAAACTTTAGTCATCAAAGTAGTTAGTGAATGGACGTCAGATGTATATATGTGAGCTACATTTAACGGGTCTTTGTTACCTTGGACATTTTCTATAAAATCTTTGAACTGAAGATAATTTAATCCATACATGCTCGAATGCTCTTCAATAAAATTCTTGGCTGGTAAGAGTTGTTCTTCAAGAGAGGATTCTACTGATAGTGGTTTTTTATTTTGGTGTTGAGTTTTACTTGGAGCAATTGGTCTTACAAATTGTGATTGTGATTGCGATTCATCTTCGATTGCGATTGTGCTAGTTGAAGGTTCTTTAGTAAATGTGTTTGTAAAACCTGGACTTACTTCGGTATTCGTTGAAGTTTTGGTCTGGTCCTGTTCGGGTTTTTGTTTTTTAGATGTCTGAGTTTTTTCCATAAATGGAGGAGTTAAAATTGTTTCGTTTTCTAACGGAAGGTGTAACAATCTCATCCGCTTTTCTCTTACCAGTTACGTCTACATCTGGATTTTCTATATCCATATTTCGATTTTGACGGGGTATATCGGGAAAATTGTTTTCGTCTTGTGTTTCAGATTGTCTAATTTCTGCTGTACAGTTGGTTGATATGTGTCCAGGCTGGTTACATTTGGAGCAGAAAATATCTCTGGATATATATATCCGGTATTGGGTATTTTCAAAGGTGATAAGCATAGATTCAAGGATAACAAGGTTGTCAGATGCAGATATGTAGATTTGTCTGCGAAAGCTCATAACATG
The DNA here is from genome assembly GCA_947563755.1 of Lochmaea crataegi. Lineage (NCBI taxonomy): Eukaryota > Metazoa > Arthropoda > Insecta > Coleoptera > Chrysomelidae > Lochmaea > Lochmaea crataegi. The sequence continues at coordinate 10,390,017 of OX387427.1, forward strand.
GGAATATTCGGGATTTGGAATATTGACTCTTGAAAAGGATATAGGGGACCATAATGTTAGGTTGTTGTCAGTTAAACTCTTTTCCAGAATTGAATTTGGTATAGAAGGACAAACGTTGGACAGGATTAGACGCTCCGAAGGAGTAATAAGGCGTCTTGCACTGATGACTCTATTATTAATAGTGATTGCGCCATGCTGACGTAGAAATTCGTCGACTATATTTGCACTGCTTAAATACATACATATTCTGTTGTGTGAGTTTCGGGAACAGAAGAGAATATTTTTTGGTTTGACTAATGGTCCTGTGGCTAATATATATTCATGAATTTTGATGTCATCGATGGAGCTAAATACGATTGCTTGAGATTGTGACGGAAATTTTGGCGTGGCTGATTGGCTTACAACTGATGAGTAGTTTCTAGTTTGGTTCTGCATGGTAGTTTGTGAATTGGTATGGTTTTCGGTAGGGGATTCCATTAATTCAGATGTTTAGTGAATCTGAATTCGACCCTGTACTCTCATGAAATAATGATAAGTGGAACCTTAATTGCTTGACAAACCACAAAATAAATGGCTAGTTTTTGTAGATAATCCGAATATTTCACTTTGTTATGGATCAAGTTATAATATTATATGATTCGACTTACAAGACGTGGACTTCTTTGAATCGTTGTTTACACTTTAATTAAAATATCTTTGATTTTTACCACAAAAATATTTAGTTTAATCTGGAGCTGAAGTTTTCAACTGTTAGCTGAATATCGGTCAGGACCGGACTCCGAGGTTAATCTTTATTTTAGTTAAACGATGTTTTGCATTTGAGATTCTCGGATCTATCTACTTTATGATATATGATATGTCGTGTTAATTTCCTAATTTCTTTTCGTCTTTCTTTCTACTTCTGTCAAATCCTAGACCGCTTCAGTCTGTGAACTTATTTGAACCACTAACCAAAGAATACACCAACTAACAAGTAACGAAGCCCGACACAATCTCTTTGATGTTTTGGTAACAAAAATGTATGATCTTGAGAGACCGACGTTCACAAATGAACATTGAAGTTTCCTACAAACATACTATACTCTTGATTGCAGCAGTTACAAATTTAACGTCTGTGGCGCTGGTGATACATTTCTTACTTGACAATATTTCACCAGACCGAAAAGGAATTCTGATTGACATTATAGTAAAGAATACACTAACTAAAAAGAAACGAAGCCCGACGCAATCTCTTTGATGTTTTGGCACGGTGCATAGACAAGAATAGTAGGTTCACTCTAAGCTCCTCCCAGTGCAATGTCTATCTCACTCGGTCTCCTTTTTCGGGATCTTGAAGCTCCCAATTGAGCGATAGACAGATACCGTGTGTCTTTTGTATTTTGAAGGTTAGAGTATACAGGCTGGACTTTCTTTGCAGTGAATTATTTAAATTTAATTATTATTACGGGATATTTATTAAAAAGAAAATGCCACGAATTGAGGACGGTTGTAGGAATAGACTTGGATCACAAATATCTTTCTTCAGATTTCCCAAGGATGAAACTAGGTAAAGTTTACAATTTTGTTTAGCAAAGGATATTAGTAATTTTGTTATAAAAAAAACCAGTGTAGTTTATTAAATGAATCACCTAAAAGTTGTAGGTACACAGACTATTTTAATAAGTTTGCTTTAAGCGTTTACTTTTTAGGACCTAAAGCATACAAAAATTTGTCTACTTTGTACCGGTTACCTTCCAAAAGCACACTCAACCGGTTTACCCGTCGTTGGGCAGTAAAACCTAACGAATTTATTTTTCGTCTTATAGATCTTAGGTCTCGACTATTAAGTGATAAAGTAAAATATTGCATTATTTGCCAGGATGAGATGTCATTGAACACTCATTTATCTTATTTCATCATCATCATCATGGCCGTTCAATCCCGAGGGATTATGGCTAGCTCAATAGAGCTGTGTTTAATCATATTGAAGAGGTGGATCACTCCTCTTATATCAGTGAGACTATAATCTTTTATCTGTCCTGGTCTCATTTGTTATAGTTCTCCATATTCTTCTGTCTCTGAATTTTGTTACCCAGTGTCTGATTTTCAATGCTTTTATGTCTTCCTCTACTTGATCCCACCATCTGCTTCGTGGCCTTCCTCTTGTTCTCGTCTTCAATGGAACCCATGTTGTTATTCTTTTTAATATTTCTGTTGGTGCTCTTCTCATAATGTGTCTCATTCATTCCAGTCTCCTTGCTTTTATATATCGGACTATATATTCTACACCTGCTTCCTTTTCTATTTCTATGCTTCTTTTTAATCTTATTTCTCCATCTCTTGTTATGTCTGGTCCAAGTATTGGTCCCAATATTTTACTTTCTATTATTTTTAGATCTTCTTCTTCTTTTTTGTTTATAGTTGTTGTTTCGAGTGCATAAGTAATGACTGGTCTTATCAAAGTCTTATAGATTTGTATTTTTGTTTTTATGCTGATCTATTTAGATTTTAATAATTTCTTATTTAGTCCAAGAATTTGGTTTCCTTTCATTATTCTTTCTTTTATCTTGTCTTCACAAGTTTGTCCTATAGATGTTCCTAAATAATTGAAGGTTGATATAATTCCAAACTTGTAATTTTTGATTCTTAAGTATCATTGTTCTGTTTTTCTTTCCCCACTCGCAGATATTTTGTTTTGTCTTCATTTATTCGTAGCCCGAATCTTTGTGCCTCTGCGTCTAGCTTCTCTACTGCTTTTATTAGACCTTTCTTAGTTCTAGCCACTATGGTGAGGTCGTCGGCATAAGCAATTAACTGGGTCTCGTTCACTATAATATTTTTCTCGTTCAAGTTTGCATTTCTTAAAATGGATTCAAGTACTAGGTTAAACAGTGTTGGAGAAATTGAGTCTCCCTGTTTCACACCTTTATTCATTTTAAATTCTTCTGAAATTTCACCTTGGAATTTTATTTTCCCTTTAGTGTTTTGTAGGGTTATTTCCACCAATTCCCTAAGCTTCTTTGGGATTCCTAGTATTTTTAGTGTTTCTATAATCTTGTGTCTTATGATTGTGTCAAATGCGTTCCTGAAGTCTATAAAAATTACGTGTAGAGCATTATTGTATTCCAGGGATTTTTCAAGGATTTGTTCGATGGTGTGTATTGCCGTTACTGTTGATTTTCCTGGTCTAAGACCGTTTTGGTAGTCTCCTAATATTTTTTCTCTGTATGCCTTCAGTTTTTGATTTATTATGTGCGCAAGTATTTTGTAGGTGGTATTAAGTAGGGTTATTAGTCTATAGTTTTTGCAGACTTCCAGTTTGGATATTGTCTTCTGAAGCGGTTCCCCGCCATACTTCAACATCTCCGTTGCTATTTTGTCTTCTCCTGTGGCTTTTCCGTTGATAGTTCTTTTTATTTCAGTCACTATTTCTTTTCAGAGGGGCAGTTTTTGTAGAATTGTTTTAGGTTGTTGTTACGCCTATCTTCCTCTATTTCTTACATTTTTCCATTTAACCGGTCATTTTTTTTATTTTTGTATGTTGCATTTGCCCCATTTCTGATTATCTTGTATGATCTTCTGTCCGATCCTTGGTTTGTATTTATCCACTTTAATCTTGCCGTGTTTTTTTTTTGTTTTCTTATTTCTTCACACTGTTGGTCATACCATTATTTTTTCTCCTTTTCTTTACTCTTCTTTCCTATTATTTGCTGTGCTGCTTCCAATACGACGTTTTTTATTATTTCCCAAACTATTTTCGATATCTGACAAGTGATTTTCAACATTTTCTGTAATGTTATCTTCATATTGTTTCCTTATTTTTTCAGTTATTAAACTCTCCACGTTAAGAGTGCTTGTGTTCATTGGTGCGTTATATTTCTTTGCATCTTTTAGTCATCTCATTTTTGTCATCACTAGATAGTGATCCGTGTCTGCGTTTGCGCCTCTGTACGTTCTTGTGTCTATTATTTTTTTACATGGCTAATACGTGGTCTATCTGGTTCTCAACTTGTCCTCCTGGGTACCTCCAGGTTACTTTGTGTTTTTTGGGGTGTATGAACTTAGTTGATAGTATTGACAAGTTCATCATTCCAGCTAACTGGCCTTTGGTCTTTGACCGTTATCGTTAGTTTTGTCATGTATAATTCCTTTTTCGTTACCTATTATTTCTCTTAAGTATGTTTCTTTGCCCAGCTTTGCGTTTGCGTCTCCTAATATTATTATTTCGTCTTTCTTTGGTATTTCTTCGCAAACTTTTTATTTTATTTATCAAAGGATAAAATTGTAGGCTTTGGGCATGTCTTTATCAGCGCTACATGAAAGTGCCGACGACGAGTGAACCTACTATTCTTGTTTATGAACGGTGGTTTTGGTAACAAAAATGTATGACCTTGAGAGACCGACGTTGACAGATAACTTAGTAAATACACTGAGAAAAATGATCAAATTTTTAAATATTGGCGACATAATTCGCCGACAGCGTGAAGTATGACAAGCATCTTGGCACCCTTCAAACATGCGCATACGAAAAAAAGATAGACAGCTTCGCTTCTTGTTTCCTGGTGTATTCTGTGTGGGATCGGTCCTAAAGTTTGCGTCTTTTTACAACCACATTCTGCTTTGGTAGCGAGGAATAAGGTATCATACTGGTCAAATGAAACAGAGAGACAGACTGAAACATGACTGAATAAATCGTATAGACATTATAACAAAAATAAATCCATTGAAAAATGAAGTAAGCACATAATGCGATATTAGTACTATAAGTGGAGAAAAAATTAATACCTGTAGTACAGTAGGAAGAGTACTAAGGAACTGAATAATATATTGTGCATTGATGTATAAATATACTCTCACTCTTCACCTGTAGAAGAGTTCAGATTTTAAAGAGGTACAGGTGTAGATATTTATTCTAGAATAATTAAAAGTGAAGCTATTATACAATTTCAAGATTATTTAAGCGAAATTTAAGTTGATATCTATACAACATTATTTGTCATTTTCCATCTCGGAATCTCGGAGGAGCCAATATTTCACTTTCATAGTGTTTAATGTATCGATGATTGGGTTATTAATTACCTCACCTTTCACTTTGTATTTCACTGGAAGTACTTTAAAATGTATTAAAACTCCACCTGTCGTATTTCACAACGATCTAAGCTACAATAAAGCAATAAAAACAGAACGATGGAACAATTTTAATTTATTAAAACATCATATTTGTCATATTTATGGTTTGATTATTTCCAATTATGCGAGTTTCACATCGTTAATCGCTTAATAAAACGATTGCCAGGCTTCAGTGACATTATTTTATTGAAGTGAAAACTTCTTTAGGCGCGTTGAGCACTTTTTTTGGTTGGAGAAAAAAACATGGATTTTTCGTCATCGTCACGCTTTTATGCATCACACAATACTTTTGGTCATTCGTCACGCTTTTATGCAACACACAATACTTTTGGTTACACAAAACAATTAACAGTGAAGGGTATGTAGTGTTGCATAAATCATCGTCACGCTCTCCATGAGCTATATGTATAATGTGTATATATGTGTACTTTTTTGTAAAAAATTCCATTTACGATGGGCTTACGATAAAATTTTTGAAAGGGATTCATTTATTGGTGTTTTCAGTTCTGTCGGCAGTCTCATGACTGCACTCTACGTTTTTCTTTATTTGTAAATTGATAAAAAATTTGTTTTCTTATGTTGGAGATTACTAACGATAAACGTGTATGAAGTCGGGAGCAAAACTAAGGACAAATAATTACGACGTTATGTGATGAACAATTGTATATTTTGTGGCAATGAATGAAAGAAGATGATTTTAGATGAGTTACCTGCCCGAGGAAAGTTGCGAGTTTCAATGTTTGGATCCATCGAAACTATTGAAATCAATACGTAAACTTACTTAAAATTCGACTTTTCTATTGTCGTTAGCGTTTTAGATTTTTTTTAAATTCACGTTATACAAAAAATGACGGTAAATTAATGATACTCTGTATATATATCGATACACCGAATTAAACGGTGTCTGAAGTTTTCTCACGGATGAATCTTGTGGTAACAAAAACATCGATTGCATTAATCTGAAATTGTTTGGTTTCAGTTGGCTCGACAAAGAAATGAAACTCGCATTTTCAATGTGTAAGATTGTTAATAGTGGTCAACTAAATTTATTCTGTATCGAGAGTGTTTAAATAGAAAGAAAATTTTTTTAAATCATTCATTCATATATTTGGGTTGTGCTCATCAGCCCAGGCACTTGAACTAAATCTTTGTACCATTTCCCATGTTATCTACTTCCATTCCAGAAGCTTCGTGTCTTCTATAAAGGCCACTAGTTTGGCTGGAGGGATTTTCAGTAGTTGTAACGGTTGTATTAATTTCTCTCCAAAGTGCTTCCGTCTAAGGACTTGAAAGTTCTTGCAGAGTGGGTGTTTCATCATCAAGTTCACATTTTCTTCATATAGGTTCACTAACTTTGCCGATTTTGTACAGATGTTTCCTTAAGGTGCAGTGTCCAGTCACTAGGTCGGTAACTGTTTTCAGTAGTTTCAATAGCCTTGTTGAGAGTTCCTTGTCTAGCTTGTTCAGTAAACTCTTTGTATGGAGGTTCCCTTGCGTCAACCTCTATTTGAGTTGGTGCTCCCTATCTCGCCAGTTCCCCATTTTCCCTCTTATGCAATCTTTTGTGATTCCACAAAGCGGTTCCGGATCTATTAAGTCTCCTTTAGAGCCTTATGTGCCGGCACCCATATTAGAGACACTTTGTTGTCTCTTGCCAGCCTGTTGAGGGATTCTTTGCAGTTTTTCACCAATCTAGACCTAGTTGTTCGATTACTGATAGCTTTAAGCAGATCCTGGCTATCCTCTTCTGACGTTTTCATCAATACAAGCTATAGTGGCAATCGTCCCTGCTTGAAACACAGTCGTATGTCGACCAAGACTTAAGAACATTCTCTTTCTAGGTCCTTTTATACCAGCCCCAGTTCAATAAATCACATTAGCAACCAAAGACTAACCACCATAACAGAAATATCCTGCTATAGTTACGCCATTGATTTAAAGGATTTCAGCATCAAGTTTTTAAATAAAAACATGTCCTGCAGTTGCCTTTAAATCTACTGTTAAAAAACTTCGAAAATATTGAAGAATTACCACTCCTAACCCCACTTTTTGTTAATTTCTTAGACAACGGGCTTTAGGGTGGAAGATAAAAACGAACTCAAGCATATGGAAATCCTTTATTTGCAAAAATGGTGTTTGTTGGAGAAATGCACGGGACAAATCCATAACTTATAGAAAGTACTGTACTGAAAGCTTCTGGAATATTCCTGAAAACTTTGGAGTGCGGTTTTTATTTATAAATTATTGGGACAATTAGCGGTTTTATAAATAACATGAAAGATTAATAGTGCATGAGACTTTTAAATGTACTTAAGTGAGAAAAGACTAAACAGAAAATTTTATTGTTTTATTGTGGCTAGAACTGTAATAAGCATGGTACTTGACAATGATTTTCCAATTCGCTGTTCCAATTTTAAAACAATTAGATATAGAATGTTTACCGACTAGGTAATTTAAAAAATAAACAATTATCTGCTTTATCTATTGCGGTCATTCTTGATTCGAGAAAAATAATTTTCAGGTAATAAATCAGCAATTGTGAACATTAGAAACGGCTGCAGATCTAACTATTACGATAGTGAACTGATTACTAGGAAGTTTATTCTCGTAATAACGGTTTGGCGTAAAGTTAATTTGCAACATAATTTAGATTAACTGAATTATAGAAGTTAATTTAATGATGATATTCCATTAATAATTAATATTTGCTAAGCTTTCTATTAAACAAGTGGCAATCGTGAACGTAGCAATGATCAGTTATGTCTAAAAGTTTAAAAATATCGTTGTAATTATTATAATTGTTATAGATTATAGGTTGTAATTTTAGAGAAAGTTTAATTTATAGAAAATGCTTTAATATATTTTTATGCGTCAAAATTAGAAATAGGAAAAAACTTAAAAAACAGACTGATGAAGTAACAAAACGAAAATGCATTTTCTTCTTAGAAAATAGATATTAAGATGCGGTTTTTACTATTGTTTTAAAATTCCATCCTTTTTCTAGTAAATGATTAAAAATGATAGCATCGCATTCGAACATTCTCAAAAAAAGTTGAAAACAAAACAATTGTTCAATCTCTGCCACCTAGCGACCGTTAAAACCACTGGAATAAAACAATATACGAGGGCCTAGCTGCAGAAAGGCCACCAATCAGAGTGTATATATTTTGTGTAATGTAAATTATTCCCTTCCCCTTCTTGAAAAAGTATCAAAGAATTTGTATTCTACGTAAAGTTTTCCAAAAAGGGGAAGTGAATCCCTTACTATCCCTTCTCCTTCTTGGAAAACTTCACTGCAGAGAGGCTCCCACCAATCAGAGTGTATATATGTTGTGCAATGTAAATTATTCCCTTCCCCTTTTTGGAAAACTTCACGCAGAATACAAATTCTTAGATATTTTTTAGAGAAGGGGAAGGGAATAATTTACATTGCACCTTTCTGCAGCTAAGCCGTCGTAAACGATATAATATTTTATTAGGCATTGAATTCCCTTTCAAATGATACTAGGTTTGTCAAAATCCATGTAGCGGAACGAAAATTATAACAGTTTTATTGAGTCATCTTTCCCACTTACCTCTACCAGTTATTTTACAAGATAGAGGAAAAAGTACTGGAGCAAACTTACGTAAAATGATCTAATGCTAACGAATATTTAAATTTTCTGGTAACAATAAGTTTATTATAGAAAAATGATGTTTTTTTTGATATTATTGTGAAATACGCCCTCTAGTGGTGGAGTGGGAAACTTGAAAATAATTTCCAGCAGTTTTTCGTATGCGAGTTTGTAATACAGATTTTTTTCTCTAAGCTGTACGATGAATATTTCATTATTCCACTAGTGGATAAAGTGGATATGCTTGATAAGTGCGGATAAAACTCCAATTATAATGTGATTGTGGATAAAATTTATATTCATATCTTTCAAATTATGTCCACTATACCACAAGTAATTTCATTAATATACAGGGTGTTTCTAAATTCATGCGACAAAAGCTAGAAACTTGAAATTCTGTAATTTCCGGCATTTATTATGAATCGTATTACGTTTTACATCTTTATTGTTTTCCACTCAATTTATTTAAAAAATTATAAATTATGGTGTTTATTTTTTTTCTCTGCAGCTATTGGTTTTGGGAAAAAAATTTAAGGATAAAAAAAGTTTTTAAATAAAACAAGGATTTCAAGGTAAATTTTATTTCATAAAACTTCATCTCGAAAAAAAGTTTTGATATGAAATAAAGTAAGGGTTGCTAATTTCACCCCCGTATAATGTAACAGGAATATTGAAAAAATACTTCCTGTTAGTCCTTTGCGAGTGCACGAAAATTACAGAATTTCAAGTTTCTAGCTCTACTGAAATTTTAGAAAAAAAATAAAATCTCAATTTTAGTCACCACCTTTTAAGGGTGATATCTCGGAAAGGGGTGGGCTGAGGAAACTTTGTTATAGGAAAGACCCATCTTAATTTCATACGAGCAATCACCTGAATTTTGTCGCATGAATTTAGAAACACCCTGTATATCACCCTGTATAATTATATTTTGTTGTAAAATGTAAAACTTTAAAATTCAAAATCGACGTGTTTCTATTGTTTCCAACCCATACGTCCTCACTGTCTGAATATATAATGTATATTATTTATTTGTTTAGGTAGATATTTTGAAAGTAGGTACATTTATAAAACACAATAATCATTTTTATAAAACAAGTTTAAGAACTCCCACAACAAATCGTTTTTTTATAGTAGGTCAGCAGACGTTTGTATTAGTTCACTATTAATAACCACGGAATAAAAATTATAAATGACCACAAAAAAACGTGTATTAACATTAGGAAACGGTTTTGAGAAAATAACTGATTAATTCGTAGTGCATACCGATGAAACTGAATAGTAATAACTAGGAATATAGTCACTTGAAAATTAATAGATTCAAGCTGAACGATACAAAATTTTGTAATTGCGATGATAATGCTGATAATATAAATTATTATTATATCTTATAATAATATAATTAAGTTTTTAACGGCATCTCTAGCGTCTAGTGAAATATCGAGCTAAGTCACAACATATGAAAATGTTGGGTTCAAAGGAAAAGTATGTCGGTTCATTAATTCATTCATTCGTTTGGGTTGTGCTCATCAGCCCAGGCATTTGAACTTAATCTTTGTTCCATTTCCCAAACTTAACTTCGTTTCTTCTATACAGGCCACTAATTTGACTTGGGGGGATTTTGGTTGTATCAATTCCTCTCCAAAGTGTTTCCGTCTGAGTCCTTGTAAGTTCTCACCGAAGCAGAGTATGTGAGTAGGTGTTTTATCTCTTAATTCACATTATCTGCACATAGTTTCCGATTTTGTGTATATGTTTCTTCAGGGTACAGTGTCCAGCGACCAGGCTGGTAAGTGTCTTCAAATGTCTCTTACCCAGTTTCAATAGCCTGGTTGGGAGTCCCTTGCCTACTTTGTTCAGTAAACTCTTCGTATGAAGGTCATCTTCAACCTTTCAACCTCCATTTGAATTGGTGTTCTTTATCTAACCAGTTCCTGATTTCCCCTCCTATGCAATCCTTTGTGATTTCACAGAACCGTTCCAGACACATGGAGTCTCCTTTAGAGCCTTCTTTAGTTAACTAGTCCACCAATTCATTACCTGCAATCCCCTCATGTGCCGGCACCCAAACTAGAGACACTGTGTTGTCTTTTGCCAGCCTATTAAGAAATTCTATACAGTTTTTTACCAGTAAATACTTAGTGGTTGGATTGCTGATTATTTTAAGCAGAGCCTGGCTGTCAGTAAATATTTTGTAGTCGTGGTGTTTCGATGTAAAAGACACCAGCGTGAAGAATGCTCATGTTTAATTCCTTATGGATCCTAGGATCCTGAATAAACAGTTTATCTATACACTGTGTTCATTTGAAAAGGACCCACCGTTAATATTTCAAAAATGGGACATATTAAAAAGAAATGCCGAAACACGTCAACTTTTATCTTGAGGGGGACAGTTTTTGGCACTGATGTTATAAACGTCAGATTCACCCCCTCCCTACTGGGGACACCCCTTACATTTTTTTCAAATGGCATTATGTATCAAGTCACACCTCATTTAAAAGGTCTGGTAAATCTCTATACAATCATTTTGTTTTGTCTTTGATACCAGCCTTTCATTGTTATTCAATTGTTGTTTAAAATTGGCTCTTTTTCAACTTTTATTGCCTGAATGTTAATGGTGGTCACTTTGAACACATGATTAAATAGCAGATTTTTCTTGTTAACAGTTGTCTTTTCACTATTTGTGAATTTTTTATTCTTCAAAGAGTCTTTCCATCATAACACAATACGGGGGCATACGAAAAGTTGAAAAAGAGCCAATTTTAAACAGCGATTAAATAACAATGGAAGGTTGGTATCAAAGGCAAAACAAAATAGTTGAATAGATATTTACCAGACCTTGCAAATGAGGTATGACGTGATACCTAATGCCATTTGAAAAAATGTAAGGGGTGTCTCAATTAGGGAGGGGGTGAATCTGACGTTTATGACATTAGCGCCAAAAAGTGTCCCACTCAAGTTAAAAGTTGACGTGTTTCGGCATTTATTTCTAATATGTCCCATTTTTGAAATATTAAGGGTGGGTCCTTTTCAAATGAACACAGTGTATATCATTCCAGTGATTCTAAAATTTCCTTATATTAATAATTAATGTGATAAACAGTACAATTCATTGATAGATAGTCATGGCTGCATTGATCAATCTATCCAAAAATTTAAAAAATAAAACTCAAAAGTAGAAGAACCTAAATCAATTTTTCTATTATTAACATTTTGTTTTTGACAGCAGCATACGTCAGTTTATCAGTGAAACGAAAAATTTTTAATTGTAATATTAAAATATGCCTCTATTCTTTGTTTGGAATTCTTCATTCTCGTGGAAATTGATCTATTAGCAAACAATTAATGTTTTTGACAATCAGATCAGGACAAAATTATCAATACTTTTTAGTTTAAATTACTATAAATGCGAGTTTTTAAAAGTTTTATTTTTCAAGCTATGCCTATATTTTTTATCTCAAAGTATTTGGCAGACTTAAGTAGGTATTAGAATTTTTCATCCTAAATGATTCTGATTAGGTAGTTCGGTCAAAATGATGAATTTAATATTTATTATACTGCCATAATTTATTAATAAACATAAAATTTCAGAATATTTCTACGTCTGGAAGTGGATAAAAATTTATTTTAAAAATTCCCTTTCACTATAGTGACATTTATATTTTTCATAGTACTGTCTAGATGTTTTTTTACTGTTATTTGCATCATTATCACTAACACAAGACGTTCTCTCATACTCACAATAACGGAGCTACTTCATTATCAAGATTGTTTGATAATTTTTGAATTGGTTATTAAAAGATAGTTTGTGAAAAAACACACAATGTATATTATAGATCGAAGATTATAAAGCCTTTTTAAAAAAAAATACGCCGAAACCAGTCTACAAGTGATGTTGTCTCTTCTAATTACAACCAGAATGGTTGGTTATATCTTGCAGTTATACCAACCTCGTTTAGCTTAGAAGTATAATTCAATGTATGTCGGGGCATATAGCCCGGGAAGTAGTTGTTCCTTCTTAGTGGAACGGTCATTTTTTTTTGAAAAATATTTTTCAAATCTTTGATCTATTGGTAACACGCTTTACCAAAATATGACAATTTTACAGGAAACTGCAATTAAGTAAATGTATATTATACTTAAAGGTTGTTATTGAATTCAGCCGTCAATTATTCTTCATATTTAACTTCGTAATTTACTTTCAATATTGGAATCCTTACAATTTTGTACCTACTCTTTTTTGAAATATCAACACTACTGAAGTCTAGAAAACGTTTACACCCGCACCAAAAAATTCCTTGCAAAAAACCGTTATTAGTTTGTGGTTATGTTTTCTATGAAATATATGTGCAGATTGTTATTTTTAGAAAATATATTTTCAACATTATACTAGTAAATATCTCTATAAGTATCTCTTCGGATCGAGCACTTTTTGGACAAATACCACTAAAAATACGTTTAAGCTGTTTCTATGGCAACAAACCTTGAAATCAGTTAATTTGGGGTCATCTGACTGTACGAAAACTGCAATCAGATCTCTATAAGGGCCGGTCGTACCAAAACTAGTTAACCATTAGTTCAACTGAAACCCCAGGCAACGTTGAACGTCGTTCAAAGAAAATGTTGTTGAGGCTAACTTCATTCCATTTTATTTAATGTTTCATGATGTCATGTCAAAACTCAAAAAATTTTTGATTGTTGAATAAGCAAGTGCTGCGTCTGTCATGTTTGTAATTTAAAATGATTAATTCACAAAAGTTTGCAAGAAGCTAAAACTTCACTACAAAAGAAGAGAATGTTTTATTGGGGGTTGTAAAAAAAGTAAAATGCAAAAAGTCTGATGCAAATACCAATAAAATAAAAAGTGAAGCTTGGGTTAAAGTAGCTCAAGAATTTAACACTAGATGTGGGGAAATGTGCAGAGACGTTAAAACGTTGAAAAATAAATATGAAAATATCAAAAAGCGGTCCAAACAAAAATTTGCCGACGAAAAAAGGTTTACTGGTACAGGTGGTGGAGCTCCTATATATATATTGTTATCACACAGACGGACAATGCAATGTTAGATATTATTGGACAACAACTAACTGGACAAGAACCTGAATTTGACGAAATATAAAAAGAGTAATATATGAATAATTTGAGACATATTTTTTTAGGAAAAATTTAAATAGTAATCTGATGAGGAGACTGAGTTCCAAATGATGGATGATGATTTTATAGAAGGTAATATAATACTTTGTACTATTATGGAATTATTATGCTATTTACATACTTTTTTAAAAGTTGCCACTGATAATGGAGTACCAATAAAAACACAATGGTTGCCCTGTAGCTCAGTATCACTGCTCAGATCACCAAAATCTTCAGTTTTAAATACTGATCCTAACTTTTGTGAAAGTGATGTAAATTCCAAGAATGATTCAACAGGAAGAAGAAGGCCTACTGCAAAAAGTGCAGCTCTAGGATTCAAATTAGAGGAATGGGCAAAAGCAAAGGTATCTCTAGCAGAAGTGCAAAAACATTGAAGAGCATTCACTAAAAATGAAGCTAATGAAGGAGAAGTTTGAAAAGGAAATCAAATTACTTGAAAAAGGTCAGAAGAAAGAAGAAAATGGGCACTCAAAGAGCACGAGGCAAATTTAACACTGAAGAACTTGGAACAAAAACTTCTAGTTCAGAAACTTAAAGAATGTGACTAATTAATATTGAAACCAAACCAATAAGTTGTTATTTTTAAATAAAAGTGTGTTCTATATTTAGTTAATTTTTTTGCATTATTTCAATAATATACACGAAAATAAATTAGATTTCACATAACTCGTTTGATAATTTGTAATGAAAAAATTGTTAATTCAACAATAACTACTCTATACTTCTGAATCATAATATTTGGTCTCTATTTAATATATTTTCAGAATAATCTGTGATTAGGACTCTTCTTGTGGCATTGTTGATTATTCCTACAGTTTGTCTCAAGTTTGGAGTGTTTAAATAATTATTTAGGTTATTTGTCAATACTACTGCTGCTTAGATCTCTTCATCTCTTGGTAGTTCGTCATCATAGTCATTATTTAGCACACATATATTATTCAAGACTGCACAAGCAACCACTACAGCTTCAACTTTACATATTTTTGCAATCGAATGCCTAAAGCTAATATAGGAAAACGTCTTTTTAAAGGCCCAGAGTCTCTCTATAGGGTTTCGAGTTCTTATTTGTGACTTATTAAGGAAATTTTCTGCATTCGGGGTTTGATAAGGGCGTTATCAAATAACCACTATCACCCACAAGTAAGTCTTCACCAAATATCCCATTTATAAAATAGTGTGTGAGCCTTGAATTTCTAAAAATATTCGCATCGTGTGCAGATCCTGGCCATCTGCAAACAATATTCCTTATTGTCAAGTTAGCATCTCCAACCATTTGTACATTTAGAGAAAATAATTTTTTTCGGTTACGATAGATTTCTGCGTTTGGTCCACCAGGACTAATAATTTTCACATGAGTACAATCTAGTGCACCTATACATCTAGGGAATTTTGCTATATTGTAAAAACCCTCTCGTACACTTTGTCTAACAAACTCGGTCATGGGCATTTTAATGTATTGTGTATAGTAATTGTCCTGCTTCCTGTAGATTTATCTACTCCGCAAAAATCACTTACTACTTATATAAAAGAGCCTGACGCCAAGAAGCGTAATGTCAGCAAAAGCATATTCCTAGATGACGTTGCTTGCTTAGTTCATCCATTAAAAATTGAACAGTTTGTTTTGACATTCGAAATCTGGTTTTAAAATCCTTATCATTCCATTTTTCAAAATGGTCCACCCTTTCTCGATAGGTTTTCGGTAATCTCGGATTATCAACTTGAGCAATTAACTCCAAAAAGTCTTCATCATCTGTTAACTCATGTAAAAGATCCATTCTTTTTATAAATTCAATATATTATTATTAGAAAACTATTTCACTTTACAACTGTCACACGTCACAGTAACTTAAAATGTTAGGTTATATCTCCACGTTCAAACCGTTGAACGGTCAAACACAATCGTTCAGTTGAACCGAGTTTTGATCTGCAGTTCAGGACTGATCCAGTCTGATACAACGTGTCCAAAACCGTGAACGGAGTTCAATCTTGAACTGCTGTTGAACTTATTTCGTACAACCGGCCCTAAAAGGAAACTAAGTTTAGCAGCATCAAGTTCAATAAAAATAACCAAAAGGAATAATTTGTATCGAAACAAATAACGATATTTACTGTAACAAATCCAGTTGGATATAACCCTGTATAAAGTTTTTAAAATTTGTTATAAAATTTTTTCGAACAATTATCAATGTCCTTGGGTTATTATTGCTTCAGAGTAAAGGTTGGTAATTGAATACACTCTCTGCTTATAGTTTTTAATTGATAGACTGAAATTTGTTAAATAAAAAAATGGATTAAATGTAAATAATGGTATTCAATTAATATAATAATGGAGAGTAAAAGTTTCATCGTCCGACTTCCAAAGTTAAACACGATCAAAATCTACCATACCATTGTTATTTTCACCAATTTGTGTCCGTCTATTGTTTTTATTGCCCATTTTATAATTATGTAACAAATCAAACTCATCAAATAACCGCACTGTATCTACCATGATTTATTACCAACAATTTTTAAGTACTTTTTTATGCAAAGATACTTTCCCTGGGTATTATTTTACAATGGCTCTTTTAAAAATATGGTAATTGTTATTCTAATTTCGCACAGTGAGACCTCGTTCATTTCAATATTTTGTTTGTATAGTTTTTAATATCCATAGACATCGATGTTAATTGTGAAATTTTGAAAAATATTACCGTAACAAAATTTCATTACACTTTAAAGCATTCAGCAGTGATCTTTTTATATTGGTTAAAGTGCTTTTCCACAGCAATTTTAACTAATTACCAGCAATAAAATAAATCATTTATTTCTCTAGCTAAAGTAGGTGCCTCGTAAAAGAACATTTTAAAAGATGGATAAAATGTGCACAACCGTTTAAGCACAATCAATTCGGAAGGTGTATGTGCAATTTAGGTGCACTTGTTACGATTTCTGTGCATTTATATTTTTAGTTTTATTAAAAGTTGTGCTACCTAAAACTCAAGCTAAAATTTACCTATACAGGGTGATTCATTAAGGGTGGCGACCGATCGTATCTCGGAAACCGTTTGTCCTAGAATTTGGAGACAAAAATTCTTATAAGGAGGTCGGTCCTAAAAAAGCGATTAAAAATGTTTTTGAGTTCATATTTTTGTGCTAGGTTGCGCAATCTATCACTTACAAAATATAATTGGATTTTTTACAAAATATTCCTCAATTTAGGTATGTAAAAAATATCCATTTTAGAAACTACCGAACTTATTCTACAATTTTTGTGAAAGTCATTTTTCTGTATTACCCATTTTGAAGTGGTGGTGGAAGTATTCTTTCGTTGACATGAAAAAGACTATAACTTCCATATGCCTGAACCGATTTTCAAAAATATAGACTCAATGCATAGAGCATTTTTAATTTTTCAATCGGCAACTAGAGAGCGATATGTAACACCTACCTCTATTTATGATTTTTTCTGAGAAATTTAATATAAATTTCCTTATAGGAATTTTTTCCCCAAATTCTAGGACCCTTAATCAATCACCCTGTACATTTTTCATAAAGAGAAATTACGTTTTTACAACGATTTGGTGAAATTGAACAGTGTTAAATAGGCAATTTAATTAAATGGATTTTCCAGGTAAGACGTTTAGAAAGCTGATTGAAAAAATAAACAGATACAAATACGTTTATTGTTTGTTTTTTCTTTTGATTAGGTATTTTTACTCTTAAAATTTAGTTTTATATTTTATAGCTTTTGTAGGTAACTAGAGAACAATAATATACACTGCGCACCAAAATGAACGCATAATATTAAAATTATAATTTCAGTCGCAATGAATATTTTTTTGTTTTTCGTAAGGTTTGTTTTGGGCGTCGACCCAGCACTCTAGTGGAACGCCTCTGATGCGATAATTACAGTGAAGCAGAGTCGAGCGCAGTTAGTACTTGGATGGGTGACCACTGGGGAAACACCGTCGTAGAGCCCGTAAGGCCTACAGCGAAACACCTTAGATTACTATCATTACAGCTCGTAGGCATTATACCACTGATTGGAACACTATTGGATTCGGCAAAATTTCCGGTTAGGGGTAGAGTGTTCCAGACGTCGATGATCAGCCTCAGTTTTTTACGTTCAAAATTAAACTAATTGCGAGTATTGCCTCCTCTGGTGTTTAATACTTCTTGAAAACGATTTCTCATACTAAGAATTACCGTTCTTATTTGATCCACTCGTCTCCTTACGATATCCAAACGTCTTATATTCTAACTTCTCGCAGACACGAATTCCATTCTTCTGTCGATATTGCTGGTGTCGATATCGCTTTGCACTTTGCATCACTATATCTCTAGCTCGTACTATAGGTTTAAGTTTGCCTTCAATACCCACACACGCATGCACTATAATTTTAAAATTATATTCAAACATTTATTGTCAATCGAATTTCTCCTCGAAAAAAACAAAGTAAAAGAAATTTTTATAATTGTCTTAAACATCTGCTTGTAACCGTTCTTTGTTTTTTAAAATATGGTAATCTTAAAAGTAGAACGTAGACATAATAGTGTAGTTTATAACTAATATACGCATTCCTATTCAAATCATTTTATCGATTTCATAGTCGTAGTAAAAATACAGGAATTATATAGCGTAATTGAGAAGAAATATTAAATTGCATCTCCTTTGAAGGTGGTAATTTACTGTAAGATAATCTCGATTATAATAAAATTTTATGCTACCGAAACTGGCACAAAGCTTTCTCCTGTCATTTTGCAAGGATAGATGTAGTCGCAAATTGCTTTAAGTGTCGTTAGAAAAGAGAGGTTAAGCCTTATGTGTGTTACTATATGCCGTAATGTCATAAAAATGTTAAAAGCTATAGATCAATACCATAATGAAGTTTATCTAACTTGAGAGCAAAAATCAAAAAAAAAATCAAAGCACTGTAATGTTTTTGTTATTTATTTAAATAGTTTTTATTTGTGGGATGAAATTATATAAACTTAATTTATATACACACTCTACTTAATGCCTACTAATTTATTTACACTCGGTATAATAGTTCTAATTTATCTTTACCACTTGAATATTACACTATTTATTTTTACTATTTCATTGCCAGATTGTGTACAAATACTGAATATTAATAGTACAAAGAAGGGAAGTACTTCCGAGGTGTTGATCCGAGTACAACCCTTATCTATCAAAATGGAAAAAATAGAAGAAATGTTGGGGCGAATCGAATATAAATTGCAAGAAATGGACATGAAACTGGAGAGTATTACCCAGGAAATGAAAGCAGTTAAAGAAGAAAATCATAACTTAAAAGGACATATTACAAAACAAGGAAATAGAATTGAGCAGTTGGAGAAAGAGATCAGAAAGAAAAATTTAGTAATAAAAGGTGTAGTTGATGAAGACAAAGAAGATAACGAAGAGAAAATAACGCAAGAAAAAATAATAACAGAACACTGATTTTGAAGAGTAGAATTGGAAGATTTACCGGAAACCGTTCCAGACCAATTCTCGTAAAATTAAACAAATTCCCTATGAAGATGAGAATATTGAGAAATAGATTGAAAGGAGCAGACATCTGGATAGACGAGGATTATCCGAAAGAAATACAAGAAGAACGTAAACAACTAATACCTCAACTGAAAGAAGCTATATCGCAGGGACATATAGCACATATTAAATATAACAAGATAGTAATTATTAAGAATAAAGAATATCACAAAAATATGATTGACAACCAAATAATAACAGAACCGGATAATGACAGTAGTAAAAAGAAAAGACAGTAGTAATAAGTAAGAGATCACCAGAAGAAGACCGTTCGGAAAACCAAATAAGAAAAATAACAAAAATAACGAAACAAAAAAACTAATAGGAAAAAACAAGAGAGGGAGCAGCGATAACAATGAAGGCTATGAGCCAGGACATGATAAGATAATATTAAACACAACAAACGAAAGAATAAAGGGTGACACAACAAAAACAAGCGAACAGCAAATAAAAAATGAGACGAACATATGGAAATTAGGGAAATGGAATGTTAGAAGCTTACAAGGAAAGGAAATCGAATTAATACAGGAATTTTAAAAGACAAAGCTAGAAATTCTAACAATAAGTGAAACAAAAAAAAAGGACATGAGAAAATATTCTTAGAACATGACCACATCCTAATATATAGTGGAGTACCTATAAACCAAAGAGCTGCAGCAGGAGTAGGTTGCATAATACATAGAGAATTGTCGGACCAAATTATATCATGGAGAGCTATCTCTGAAAAAATCCTATTAGTTGAGTTGAGATAAAAAGGAAAAAATAAGAACAATTATTTCAGTCTATGGACCGGATGAAAGCGAAAAAATAGAGGAAAAAGAAGATTTCTGGGAAGAACTAACAAAAACTGCAGAAGAAACCAAAGGAACTATATACATTGTAGGAGATTTTAACAGTAAGGTAGGTAAAGAAGATAACGATTATAAAACTACAATAGGAAATCACGGAGAAGAAATACGAAACAATAACGGGAAAAGACTATTAGAATTCTGCTCTACTCCAAAATCTATAGTAATCAGTAATACCTTCTACCAACATAAAGATATTCTCAAATACACCAGAGTACAACCAAACAGAGGAGAAAAATCCATTATCGTCTATATATTAGTACAAAAAGAAGAAATTGGATGTAAGAGTAAAGAGAGGAGCTGAACTCTACAGCGATCACTACCTATTGGAGGCAAAAATAAAACAGGACAGTCCAAAATCTGAAAAAATAACAAAGAAAGAAAGTCATATATCAATAAAAACATATAAATTAAGAAATAGAGATACAGCTATCAGATAACAACAAATAACAGAAGAAATATTAAAAAAAAAACACAAAGACATTAAACCACTTAATACAGAAAAAGGTTGGAGCATCTTCAAAGATATAATAATCACCGCAGCAACTGGAGTATGTGGAACATACAAGATAATAATAAGAGAAAACAAAGAGCATGGTGGAGTAATGGTATAAAAGAAGAAGTTAAAAAGAAGAAAAATGAATGGAAAAAATACTTGAAAAATAATACGCCAGAACAATATGAAGTATACAAGAGGCAAAGAAAAAAAGTTAAATAGTTAGTAATCGGAGCAAAAAATAGTTCATGGATAGATTTTGGAAATAGAATGGAAAGGGATCAAATCAAAAATTTTTAAATCATTAAGAACAGAAAAACAGACAAAAAAACCACACATAAAAAACAAAAACGGAGAAATACTAACACATGAAACAAAAATAATAGAAAGATGGAAAGAATGGAAGATGGAAAGATTATTTTAAAGAGCTACTAGAACAACCCTCACAAACAACTGAATACAACACTGAAGAAGCAAAAACCGAAAATCAGGGTGAAGATAAAGAAATCGAAATAATACAAATCGACGAGTTACAAAATACAGTTAAAGCCCTAAAGAATGGAAAAGCACCTGGGAATGATAAAATTACAGCAGAAATGATTAAGAACCTAGGAATTACAGGATTAGAAATATTATTAGAAATAGAAATATCAGAAATATTATTAGGAATAGCATTAATTGCACCTATATACAAGAAGGGAGACCAAAAACAATGTCACAATTATAGACGAATAACGAATAATACATATATGAACAAATTATAAATAACAGAATCAGAACAATACTAGAAAGCCAACTATCAGAATCACAAAGCGGATTTAGACCAGGAAGGAGTCCACAAGATTACATATTCACGATATTCAGATAGTAGAGAAAAGACATCTAGAGGACAAAAGTACATATCTAGCTTTCATAGATCTTGAGAAGGCATTTGATACAGTACCTAGAAATAAAGTATGGGAAGGGTTGAAAGAAAAAGGAATACACGGTAAAATAATAAAAGTTATCCGAATCATATAAGACCAACAAGAATTTCATAATACGTAACAACTTAAAGTCAGAAGGATTTAGAACTAGCGTAGAATTGAGACAAAGAGGAGGACTAAGTCCGACTTTATTCAATGTACATATGGACACCATTATAAAGAAATGCGAACAGAAAACCAAGAAAATGTTCATTGGACACAGACATTTAGGGAGAGTAGAAATAGCGGAGGGAGTTTTTGCAAATGATGTAGTACTAATAGCAGGAAGCGAAAAAGAATTACAAGAAAACGTAAACATCTGGAAAGAATCAATGGAAGAAGAGGGCATGAGAATAAATACAAATAAAACAAAGATACTAATTATAGGGGATCAGAATATTAATACAGACATCAAAATAGATAACATAAAAGTAGAACAAGTTAAAGACTTTAAATACCTAGGAGTAATGTTTGACGAAACGGGAAAACAGGACGCTGAAATAAATGAACGAATTGCAAAAACAATTAAACTGTACTATGCTATGAACAAAAACTGTACTAACTTATGGATGCGAATCTTGGACTCTCTCAACCAGACAACAAAGTAAAATTCAAGGAGCAGAAATGAAGTATCTTAGAGGAGTGGCAGGAGTAAATAGAATGGACAAAATAAGGAATACAAAAATAAGAGATGAACTGGCAGTACACAGAATGAATAACAGGAGGCAGGTAAAACAGGTATATGAGGCAAGAACACAAATAAAGAAAAAAAGAGGGAGTGCAAAACAGACATGGAGCAAAATGGTGGGTAAAATATTACAAGAGAGAGACAAATCATGGGAAAGAGCGAAAACATTAACAAAATATAGAAAAGCATGGACAAATTTTATATATACAGAGTGAAATATAAACCTATAGGTATAAGGGTATAAGATTACTTCACATCTCTTTAACGAAAGTCTGGTTCTAGATAAAAATCTGATTCACTTACCTCAAAATGAAGAACCCCCCCCCCCACTACACAGTTGCAGAGAGGCGTTAGTTAGATAATAGCTATCTCAAATAATATATTAGAAGAAAGTCTATTGAGAGACCACCTATACCATCAAACTTACCATCAGCTGATTAAAAGCTGTATTATTGCTATTTTTTACGAATTCATAACTCATTAAGTTATATGCTTCTTGTATAGTTCTACACCCTGTAAAATGATACTTTATACTAGCGAAGAGATGATCAGTTTTTAATAGATTCAGAAACGGTGTTTCACAGCTGGGGGATTCCCAACATTTTTAGTTTACCAGATCTCTATGAGTAAATTGGTGGTTAACATTTTTAGTTTACCCAACCTAACTTAACCTAAAAATTTGTGAAATTTGGATGATTTATTTTTATAGTGACCTAATTAAGGATCACGTATATAGTGCTCTGAAGGAGCTCAGGGAATCAATACATCAACGACCTTTTTGAGACTGGAAACAAATTTACATATTAACAGACGTCTTAAACTTTCAGCGTGAGGAATTCTTTGTTATATTCTTTCTATCCTAGAACCATTTGGAGCTTTTTTTCTATGTAATTATTTGTTCATAAAACTATCACTTTAACTATAAACAAAATTATTATTTATTATCAATTTATTATGATGCTGCGCTTAAATACCGAAAATAACAATCAACGATAATATCCTGTTGACCTGGTCACAGTAAATTAAGGACGATTATCAATTTTTATTGCTTGTGAGTCACGTCTCCAAAATCAGTTTTCGCTTCTTTAAAATAAACATGAAATTACGGTATTTTTGGAAAAGAAACCACAATGCACAACAAAACTGAAATACTGTTCGACATCAATAATTTAGGCTAAGGAGTCTTTCCATGAAGGCGATCAGTTTAGATCCGTGAAATATGCTGTTATACAGGGTGCGACTGAAAAATAAGTTTAAGCGACTCTAGGTGGTAGGCTAGAGCAGTTTTAAGATTGAATTAAAAAGATATAAAAGAATCGTTAATTCGAACTAATATAAGCCAAATGAGTAGCTTAGAGGAAAAAATGTTGATGACTATGAAATAACCTTAGTAAAAATGTGGGACAAACTGTTGCAGCGGAGGACTACCACAAGCAAATCTTTATACTAGACGTTCAGTCTTCAATCGAATTTATTCTTCTCAAATCTCTGTCTCAGTAAGAGACAAATTGAAGATTTTGAGAACGAAGCAGATTTCGTAACAGAGAATAGAATCCATGAAAATAGTGAAGACTGAAAGAAGAAAGGAACAATAGTGACATACGTTTCGATGGTATGAATTTCATTGTGAATATGATTTTTTCTTTTAATTTGCTCCCATATATTATTTTCGTGTTCGTGTTTATATTTTGGTTGATTTAGGAAATACAAATTTTATTATTTTTGGCTTTGGTGATTCTAGTGAAAAATCTCAATCTTAATAGGGTAAAATTGGGGCCTCCAGGGGCTCACAAAATCATGATCCGCCACTGAAGAGATATCTTTTAAGGGTGTACTAAATTGTGAAAAAATCCATAATTTGTTTATTGTAATGTTTGTATCCTGTAAAGATAGTTGATTAGCACCTGAATATTTTTCTAAATTATCCTTAGAAAGTGGCAATTTCCCCGTTACATAAAATTTTATTTGGTTGAATCAATTAATATAAATCTTTATTAAGCAATAATTTTTCTTGTGTATTATGTGGGTAACCACTAGCTCAAAAATAATTATATAATTTATATTTATTACAATATAAACAATTAATAATCAGCTGCATACGCCGCTCCGCCGTTGTCCTGGCTCCACTAGTACGAGGGTTGTTTTTTAATTGTTGCCTATAACAACATAGTTGGCGCCTGTCAACAAATATCAAATGTCAAAATTAACTGTCATGTTTAGTTAACTTAACCCATCAAGGACGGGAATTAGTAGTTTTCTATTGCTCAAAAATAAATTAATTAAACATTTAAAACATAGATGGCGGCATACTCGGAAACAGTTTGTTGCAGTCTTAGTCGACAGAACCGCTTATAGTGTTGATGTGTTTACTTTATAGTGATATAAAAACAGGATTTTGTTAGTGAATGTCAAGAAGACTTCTCAAAAATGGACTTCAACTGGCGTAAGTATAAATAAAAAGAGATTGTTACAGTGTTTTAAAATGAATTCATTACCATAGCTTCAGGAATATATTATTAACGTGACGGCGACAGAATAACGGGAGTTTGCAAAAAAACTTTGAAAACATGAAGTTTTGGAACCCGATGTTGCCATATGGCAACACGAGTCCTTTCGGTGGACTACTTTTTTACATTTTTCTTTTTTCTTCTAGCGATGGGCTAACTCTCGAAGAAGCTCTTCAAATTGCGTATAACGATGATTTAGATGTCGACCAAATTTATATTGAACCTCCGAGCGAGGGTGCGATCATAGTCGAGGATTCCGGTGAGGAAGACGAAGGCAGACTCATTGATAATTTATCCCGGAATCAATTGAATGCTCCAGTTCCATGTTTTACATGATGAAGATATTGAACCAGAAATGGAAAATGTTGAAAAAGTTGCTTATGAGGACATTGAATGAATCAAAGGCGATCTGGTAGAAAGTTGGTAGTTCTGATTATGAAAATTTTAAAACATTAACCTCAACAGAAATGTTTGAGTTATTCATAGACAATTGCGTAATATCTTTACTGGTAGAAGAATCAAACAAGTGCGCGCAATTTAGAAACATGTCATGTCCTCAAATTACTTTGGATCGTGTGAAATGTTTTACCGCTATTCTGATTTTATCGGGATATTGTCAAATTACCTGAAAAGAAAAGCTACTGGAACACTGATGGAGATCTTGGCAATCAACTAGTGATAAGTGATGGATGCAATGAGGAGAGACCGTTTTTTAACAATTTGGCGGTGTCTACATTGCGCAGATAATAATGCACTAGATCCGAATGAAAAATTCTATAAGCTGCGACCTCGAAGTGATCTACTACGACAGAAATTTTTAAATTTTTTTGTTCCAGATAAAGATTTAAATAACGATGAGTGTATGGTCAAATACTATGGGGAGCACGCATGCAAGCAATTTATCCGAGGCAAACCAATCAGGTTTGGATACAAGATATGGTCGCTAAACAACAAATACGGATATCTTGTAAATTTTTCCTTATATCAAGGCAAATATAGGAGCGCGAGAAGAATACCAAACTGTGTTCGGAAAATCTACTGCTCCATTGCTGATGCTTTTGGATGAGTTACCAGAAGAAAAGAAAAACAGCGATATAACCTTTTCACAGACAATTTATTTACAAGCTTTCACCCTCTTAGTCATCTGAAAACAAGAGGTTTCTCTTCAACAGGAACCATTCGCGACAACCGAATCCCTGAAAATTGCCCTTTAGTGACCAAAAAGGATATGAGTAAGAGACAACGTGGTGACTTTTTTCCTTTTGGATAGAACCAACTGTATTTTGCTCACGTCTAGGACTGATAATAATGTAGTTTCTGCAGCTTCAACCAAATATGGGGTAGCTCCACTTGCTAGTGTCAAACGGTATTCAACAAAGGAGAAAAAAATTGTTCAAGTAGCAAGACCGAACTTGATCTCCAAATATAATGCATCCATGGGTGGAACGGATATGATGGATGAAAATATTGCACGCTGGAGGATTAGTCTTCGTGGACAAAAATGGTGGTGGTGTCTTTTCACATGGCTAGTTGATGCCGCAATCCAAATGGCTGGGTCCACTATAAAAAGTCTGGCAACAAAATAACTCAACTAGACTTTCGTCGAGAAATTGTCAAAACGTACTTCAACAAGTACAAGAATCCACCAAAAGGAATATGTAGACCATCTGCAAGTAAATCAAGCAGATCGTTCAGTCGTGTTTGCGATGATGTGCGATATGGTAATATACGGCGGCACCTCCTCACACCAATTGAAAAAAAAATCAGTTGCAATGGCAAGAATTGCAAATCAATTATGCGCACAAAATGCATCAAATGTAATGTATGAGTTTGTTTGTCGTGCAATGTTAAATATCTTACACAAATGTAGTTTTTTCGATCATTCAATAATTTTTTTTAACGAACCATAGCAGTGTAAGTTACTCGCGTTGCCATATGTTATCATCAATTTTTGAAAAAAGTAAGGTACATTTTACTATATTTCTTTGGGCAAATATATTGGTTTTGGTCTGAAAATACAGTTTGAAAATATACAATTGCAAAAGTTTAAAAAAATTAAATCCGTCCTTAATGGGTTAACGCTAAAGTTTCAGGAAGCTTCGTTTAAAGCGAGAAAATCTCTCAACAAGAATGCCTTGCCGAATTGGTTTCTGTTTTCGGCAATGAAGCACCACATCAGTTGACAATTTCTCGTTGGTATGGAGAATTTAAACGTGGACGGATTAATCTTAGCTACGATCCAAGAACATGTCCAACAACGGTCACCCAGGAAAACGTCGATGCTGTACGTAAGCTGATCCAAGAAGATCGACATGTCGCATATCCTGAAATTGGAGCATCATTGGACATTTCAAATACCACAATCCAAAAAATTTTACATGACGAATTATCTGTAAAAAATTTGTTTCTCGCTGGATACTGCATCTAAAACAGAAAGCAATTAGAGCCAATTGGTGTCAAAAAAACTCCAAACCAGTTAAACGCAGTAAGCTCAAAAAATTATACAGTATTGTCAGTGGTGATGAATCCTGGATTTTCTCTAATGAACCCGAAAATAAACGTTAGTTGGCTATTTGGGTGTTCCAGGATGAACCAAAACCGGCGAAAGTTATCCGTTCTCGAAGTGTTTCCAAAAAGATGGTGATGACATTTGTCTCAAAATGTCCCGTTTTACTGGAAAGCACATCTGACATCACTTACGTTTACGTATCTACCTGTTACCACTTGTGCAATGTAATGGTATATCCTTGTTCATTTATACTTGAGAAATAACTTTAGTAATAAAGTAATATGAACGTCAACATTTTATTTATTTCTTTATATTTCTTAAAAAACCTGAAAATTGTGTGCTT
This sequence comes from Lochmaea crataegi, assembly GCA_947563755.1. Lineage (NCBI taxonomy): Eukaryota > Metazoa > Arthropoda > Insecta > Coleoptera > Chrysomelidae > Lochmaea > Lochmaea crataegi. The sequence goes on from OX387427.1 coordinate 10,417,784, forward strand.
TGATAAGCTTAAAAGAAAAGAAAATTCACGCTATAAAAATACACTTGATTTTTATTATTTTATAATATTTTCTTCAGACGAACATTAAACCAGGATTCTGTAGGCGCTATTCCAAACGGTTCCTTGCAGAATCGCATTATCGGTGAATTATGGTCAGTTAGGATCTATAATCGATCCGTCCGAACTAAACAGCTTACATTACCTCAAAGATTATGTTGTAATTGTAATGTCTATGAAAAGCTTGAGAAAAACGGTCGAGAGTCGCAGTTATTTGGTTGATAGTTATTTACAAACATTGAACTAAACTAAATACAAAAACAAATATAATCGAATAAAACTATTTTAGTTTATTGACTTACTGTATTCATTTAATTTCTACACCGATGATTTTCAATTACTACCAAGCACAAATGAATTACCGCATGGTCGCTTTCACATTCAAGGTAAATTTTACTGATGTTAACACATTATGGGTTTTGTCTGTGCTACATTATGCATTTCCGCTGCACAGATACTAAAAAGAAGGGCAGACAGATAGAACATTGCATTTACGGTTTTTGCGAAGATTGACCGCGATATTCTCTAAAGAAAAAGTGTTATGATAAATTGATTTTGTTATGCATTCATTCTTTTATTGTTGTACTTTCTTTTAAGATTATTTCAATGTGTTGCACTACAATTAGTGATATTTTGTATGGATACATGTAGGAAATTTACAAAATAAAACCAGAGTTCGAAATAACTAGAGAAAGTCATATAAGCATTAGGTAAGCTGTATAAGGAATTTCGAAATTAATCTGGTTTGTAGCTTCTATAAAGCTTTATATGTCGATACAAACTGAAGTTATATTGCTTTTTGACACTTAGGAATCGTTCCTGGCTCAAAAAACGATCAACGGTGATTCTAGGTCTAGGTACCCTTAAAAAGTACCCAGCATAATTATCATTCAATACATACACAAAGAAGCAAAAAACAAAAGGTGCTGGGACCTGGGACTGTATTTTTGACAACTATCTATTCAGAAGTTTAGTATTAACTAACTAAGATTGGGAATTTATTGAAATGAGTCACTTATTATAAACTGAATCAGCCCCCTGGAAGCAAAAAATATATATATATAATAATATACCCTTATACCCTTAGGTGTCGGGTTTGCATTTAATTCTCGTATATAAATTTTTTCCATTCTTTCCTGTTTCTTGTCAATGTTCTCGCCTCTTCCCATGATTTACCTCTCTCTCTTAGTATATTACCCACTATTGTATTCCATGTTTGTCTTGGTCTTCCTTTTTTCTTTTTATTTGTATTTTTGCCTCATATGTCCTTTTAACTTGTCTATTGTTATTCATTCTCTGAATATGTCCCCACCAGCTGAGTTGTCTTTGTTCTATAAATTTTAGTACGGGTTGGACACCTAATTCATCTCTTATTTTTGTGTTTCTGATTTTGTCCTTTCTTGTTGCTCCAAATGTTCTCAAATATTTCGTTTCTGCTGCCTGCATTTTGCTTTTTTGTTTACTTGTAAGAGTCCAAGATCAAAACAGGTCGATATATTGTATTATACACTTTTACTTTTGTCTCTTTGGTGATTTCTTTTTTGTTTATAAATTTTTGGCTCATGGCATAGTATAGCTTAATTGTTTTCTCTATTCTTTCATTTATCTCTGCATCTTGTTTTCCTGTTTCGTCAAAAGTTATTCCTAAGTATTTGAATTCTTTTACTTGTTCTATTTGTACATTATCTATTTTAATTTCTGTGTTGATCTTCTGTATTCCTATTACAAGTATTTTGGTTTTATTTTTGTTGATTTTCATGCCTTCTTCTTCCATAACATCTTTCCATATGTTCAGGTTTTCTTGTAATCGGTTTTCACTTCCTGCCATTAGCACCACATCATCTGCAAAGACTCCTTCGGCTATCTCTACTCTTTCTAAATTTTTATACCCAACGAACATTTTCTTCACCTTCTGTTCGCTTTTTTAAATAATACTGTCCATATGTATATTAAATAGTGTTGGGCTCAGTCCCCCTCCTTGTCTTAATCCTATGTTGGTTCTAAATCCTGCTCATTTCATGTTGTTTTTTATGATAAAATTTATGTTTGTTTCATATGTATCTTGAATAATTCCGATTATTTTTTTGTGTATTCCCTTTCCTTTCAGTCCCTTCCATACTTTTTCCCTAGGTACAGTATCAAATGCTTTTTCGAGATCTATGAACGCTAGATATGTGTTTCTATTTTCTAGATGTCTCTTCTCTTCTAATTGTTTTATTGTGATGATGTGATCCTGCGTACTTCTTCCTGGTCTGAATCCACTTTGTGCTTCTGAATGTTGATTTTCTAGAGTTGGTTCAATTCTGTTGTTTATAAGCTGTTCATATATCTTTATAATGGTATTTAGCAAGGTTATTCCTCTATAGTTTTGACAGTGTTTCTGGTCTCCTTTTTTGTGTGTATAGGTGTGATTAAGGCTACTCCCCATTCTTCTGGGATTTTTCCATCACACCAAGCTTTATTGATAATTTCTAATAACACTTCCAGTCCTATATTTCCTAGATTCTTAATCATTTCCGCTGTAATTCTATCGTCACCCGGCGCTTTCCCATTTTTCAATTTTATAACAACTCTTTTTAGCTCTTCCAATTTTATACTCTGTATTTTGGCTTCTTCGTTTTGATTTCTTCGTTCGATTTCTTCGTTTTGGTTTTCCTTTTCTTGTTCGTTATTTGGGTTTCTTTGAGTTTGTTGGTCTAACATCTCTTGAAAATACTCTCTCCATCTTTCTATAATGTCTTCTTCATTTGTTAGTATCTCTCGATTTTTATCTTTTATGTACTGTTCTTTTCCCTGCTTTTCTGTTCTTTCAGAACTTTATAAAATAGTTTTTGATTCCCCGTACTATCTTTTTCCATTTTGTTCCCAAAATCTATCCAGGCATTTTGTTTTGCTTTTATTACTACAACTTTGACTTTCTCTCTTTGGTTTTTGTATCTTTCATATTGTTCTTGTGTGTTGTTTTTTAAATATTTTTTCCATTCTTCCTTCTTCTTTTTAACCTCTTCTTTAATTTCATTGTTCCACCATGCTGTTTGTTTTTTCCTATTATCTGTTTTGTAAGTCCCGCATAGTTTAGTGGCAGTGTTAATGACTACGTTTTTAAATATGTTCCAGCCCTGTTCTGTGTTAAGTTTTTTTATGTCAGTGGATTTTTCTTTTAGTTGTTCTTCTGTTTTTAGTTGATATTTTATTGCAACCGTTTTGTTTCTTAGTTTGTATGTTTTTATTGATATGTGCCTTTCTTTCTTTACTGTTATTTGTTCAGTTTGTGTACTGTCACCTTTAATTTTTGCTTCCAGTAAATAGTGGTCACTGTTAATTTCCGCTCCTCTTTTAACTTTAACGTTAAGTATATTTTTTCTTTCTTCTTTTTGCGTTAAAACATAGTCGATAATTGATTTTTCTCCTCTGCTATGTTGTACCCTCGTGTATTTATGAATATCTTTGTGTTGGTATGAGGTGTTACATATTATCAAATTTTGTAATAGACAGAAGTCTATCAGTCTTTTTCCGTTGTTATTTCTTGTTTTTTCTTCATATTTTCCTAGTACATACTTGTATTTGTTGTCCTGTTCACCTACTCTACTGTTAAAATCTCCTGCAATATATATAATTCCCTTTGATTCTTCTACCGTACTTGTTAAATCTTCCCAGAATTTTTCTTTTTCTTCCGCTTTACCATTTTCATCCGGTCCATATACTGTTATGATCGTTCTAACTTTTTGTTTTCCGTTTCTTAGCTCTACAAGTAGTATTCTTTCAGATATCGCTCTATACCTTACAATTTGTTTTGTTAGTTTTTCATGTATTATACATCCTACTCCTGCCGCTGCTCTCTGATTTAAGTTTACTCCGCTATATATTAGAATGTGGTCGTTTTGCAGCAAAAAAATTAATCGTTATTAAATTTTTTTTGACCTTTTAAATTTGAGAATTGACTGTGGTGATGTGAAGCTAAAGAACTACTTGGATAGATATCGAAAAAATGAAGTCTACACTTCACCAAAAATTCATAATGAGATTATAAGATTATGTGGTGAAGTTGTCAAAGAAAGAATTATTGAAGATTGTAAACAAGCAAAAGCTTACGCTGTAATGGCCGATGAAACAGCAGATATCGCTGGAAAAGAACAGCTTTCTATCGGATTGCGTTTTTATGATAAGAATAGAGTAAAAATCGGAGAGAAATTTGCAGGCTATGTTGAGCTGAAATCTCAAGATGCCCCTACAATCGCTAGCTCAATTCAGAGTTTTTTAGTTGATCAGAATCTTTCAGCAGAGAATTGTGTTGGATTTGGATTTGACAGATGTTCTACGATGGCTGGAAAAAAGGTGGTGTACAGGTCATTTTGAAGAAAAAGTACAATAAAAATTTTTATTGTTTCATTGCTCAAGCCACAAACTATATCTTGTGGTTAATGATGCTAGCAAACTACCGGAAATAAGAAACTTAGTTGTAACAGTTAAGGATACAATATTCTTCTTTCGTGAGTCGCCAGCCTGCAGGACTTCGGCTCCTAATTTATCAAGGCTCTGTGAGACCAGATGGTCTGAGAAATACAAGAGCATTAGAAAGTTTTCAGACATCTTCCATGAAATCGTCAATGCGCTAGAACATCTCTCGATAGAAGGAAACTATGCTACAAGAAAATTTGACTATCAATTGCACTGTGCAGTTATTAAACCAATTTTCATCGTAGGTTTAGTCATGATTGCAAAGTACTCTGCGTTTTTGGAACCCGTTGTGAACGTTCTACAAGGTAAAAATATGGATTTGATTATGGTGAAGAAACACATTGATGAAATCCTGTGAAATTTCATAAAGAAGGATCGAAGAAATTGAACATGTTTCTGATTAAATCACATGATATCGCAGAGAAAGTCAGCGTTGAGTTAACAGTTCCACGGGTTGTCCAAAAGCAAATACACAGAAGTAATCCACCATCTGACACTCCGATTGAATACTGGAGATGATCGTTGATTATCCCTTCTATTGACTCTTTAACTTTATCATTGAATGTTAGATTCTCACACGAAAATACACCTGCTTTTGCCTGATCCCATCTTCATCCTTCATACATGCTACGAGAGTTTTGAACAAGTTTCCTAAAAATCTAAAACAAAAGAAAATAGTATAAGACATGTAACTAGAATACATTTTCTTAGAATTTTGGTTTCATTCACTTTTTCCGTGGTAAAATGTTACAACCTGAACGACCATAGTTTGCCCCCCCCCCCCCCGGGTACGTCCTTGTATCTCAGTAAGATCAGTTACGACTTAAAAGCACAATCAAATATATTTTTTATATCCGTTCATATATGGTACTGATTTTTTGACGATCACTGTATGTACAGTTATTTTTTTTTAATTCCACTTGTACGTTTACATGTCATAAAAAAATGTAATTAATCGGGTTACAGAGTTCACGGAATTATCAAATAACAAATGTATCACGTTTAGCGTGTCATGAATATATAAAAAAATGCTTTGTTATTGTTATTGTTGTGTCAGTTTATTTTCTCCTATTTAAATCAGAACGTTTGATAAGGTAATAAAAACGTTGAAAGGTGAGAGTAGAAAGAGACGTGGTTGATTTTTAAATTGACATTTAACATTCCAGAAAAACAGTTAACACATATTCCATTTATAGAAAGTCTCTACAAACATACTTCTTCTTCATTTGCCTTCTGTGTTGTAATAATGAAGTTATAGTCGGGAAACAAAGTCCGTTTCCAGATATTTCGCTTTGATTCAAGTCGTGCATTGAATAATTCATGGATATCAGTGTACTATTGCTTTTAATTTAGGTTAAAAGAAGTACAAATAGATCTGTATCCTTGGAAAGTGTATTTAATGATCATATTTTTTTAGTCGTAAACTTTTAGATTACTTACACTTGATAGACTTTTATTTTCATTCTACCTTCACTAATTTCTTACAAATGTTGTTAATATTCCGAAACAATCTTTTCAATTATTGTATGTACGTGTAAAGCAGTAACTAACAAATTTGTACATCATATGATAAAAGAATACAAACTAAATGTGTCAAATATTTGAATTCATGATACATTTGCTTGTGAGAAAGTATTTATATAATATATTACATGTATAAAAGTCTTTTGAACAATTCCGTCATATTTTTATTTATTTTTACCAATCTCTGGTGGATTCTCGTCGTTGTCAAAATGTATTTGGCTTTACTCCAACTTCTCCAGTTCCCCTTACTTCAGTTGTCCAATATTTGGGAAAAAAATAAACACGCCGTAAAATCCTTTATGATACCATCAGGTCTCGCTTTGCAAGTCAGCGCCGATGGCATTCCAAATGTTGAAGCTATTATTAGTAATTGTACAAGTGTTGCCAAACTTTATCCAAATCTCTAGCAATCCAATGCACAAAATACAGAGCAAGAACGACTTGCTCCTTGTAGCCTTGTTCAACCTAAAGACTCAGCTAATCCAATGGCCAAAGGTTGGTAGTGATAGACTCAGCTAATTAAATGGCCAAATGTTGGTAGTGATAGAATCAAAGATTCTACTATTAAGCTCGAGCTATAACAATCTTTCTACATATTCCAGCCTCCAACTGATATACATCCACTTTAGTAGCCTACTTCTTGGTCCACCGTAGCATGATGATCTTGCAAACAAACTTCACTACCACCACAATCCTTAAGAATAGTTTGGGTCAATTATATCAATTCCCAAAACCTCCAAACTTGTTTTTCAATTCTCTGCAGTGTAAATTGTCATTAAAAGGAAAGCATCTAATCTGACTCATTTCTGATCTGCTTGAGGTATTTTACAGCTTTTGAATTTCCCATTTCAATCATACTATGTTTTCTGGGCAAACTGGAGCAATTTGGAAAAAAGGTGACTTAAATGTTTAATTTAGACACCATGTAGCTGTTTTTTTGTGCACATAGGTTCAACGAACTTATAGTTTCTGAATAATATTTGCGAGAAATGAATTTATTCAAATTTCAAACAAAACCATCCGACTGAAAAAGAAAATATTAATTACTGTTTGATAGGTAAATAATATTAATTAATAATAGGCATAACAAGAGCAGATGGTACTTTCACCGTTACTTTTAATATTCATGAATACTTGGGTAATGATAAAGTACCCTGTTACATTACCGGAAGCAAAGCGTATCACAAACGTAAAAAAAGAAACCATTTAAAATAACTGTTACATTAACAGCAATGCTGCAAACAGGAGGTGTTACGATGAACGATAATTATTTTCTTGGAAACTGTAGAAAAGAAAATATGAAAGTTTGTAAACTCGTGTCGGAAAAACAATTTACTGATAAAGGATAAAATCATAGTGTCTATTGCATTTGATGTATTTTTTCTAAATTTTAATGTCTGGCCAAATGTAATGCATAAATTAATAGTTAATTTTAAATAATAAATATCAGATCACACGTGTACACGACCTCTCATTCATAGTTCAAGGACAAACATGTAATTTCACATTTTACATACATAATTAAGTTGTTCATAAATACCGTCTTAAGTAATAAACCTACCGAAATATAATAACCAAAGAACTACAGCTGCTATTAATCTGTAATACTTATCTAAACATTCCAAACTCAGTAATTCACTCTTGATTATACGTCACGGACCGTTATCTCGTTTTCCCCAATTACTTTAATAACACAAATCAAAGACGATGCACTAATTTGTGACACCTTTAAGGTAAATGTACAGTTTTAATTTGGAGGAAGTATACGAATAATTACTTGTCGAGTGTAACGATTACTTTATATTAAGTGATTAATTCAATTCACTTAACCAAAAAAAACCTACTGTGACCGAGTATATGAATAAGAACAACTATATAAGTATAATAATTCCTGAGTACTCAGAAATGCCAGAATTACATCAAGAAAAAATTAACAGTACAATAACAATATATACAGATGCATCAAATTCATCGAAAGGTGCAGGCACAGCTTTCTATGTGCAAGAAACGAAACAAGGAAAAACGTTTAAACTAAGCAACTACTATTCTATATTTTCAGCAAAAGCTGCAGGCATAATGAAGGCACTATAGAACATACAACCCAACAAAGAAAGAAAAATGTATCCATCCTAACGGATTGAGTATCTGCCATCCAATGTTTGATTAAGAAGGCAGTTCATCATCACACCAACTTACTAAAGAGAGTGACGTTCATATGAATTTACGAAAAAGCTGATCAGTTATCCAAAACAAGTGCTGAAAAAGATGAATGTCAAGATTGCATAAATGTATAAAATGTATATAAAGAAAAGTCAAGCAGCATGGAAAGAGAAATGTGATCTAACCTACTAGATACACACTACTGTATAGGGAAATACCTACTGGCACTGAATAACATCAAAATATAAGATTGCCTAGTAAAATTTCTAAGGATTACTAACATATTGATATAGTTAGGTTAGTTAGAGCTCGTGACCTTTGTTACCCTAATCCAAATGTTTATATTCCTTCCATCCGTGGTCTACCTTTGTAACCCTTTGTACCAATCCTTTGATAGTAAAGCGATACTAACTTGAATTGCAGATGGCTAAATTAGGGCACTAAGTAATAGGATACATCCACAAAACGAAAGTCGATAATAAATACAATATCGATTCGGATTGATAGTTACTTCATTGAAATTATATTCAAATACAAATATTATAATACCTCTATATACAGCGTGTCCACGGATGGGGTATCCTATACTGAAAAATGTTTAAATATTAGTTTTAGTGAAAAATGTCATTCTTGATAAAAAGTTTTGCTTGTTCTGAAACCCCATAAAATGAAATAAAATTCAAGTTTTTCAAAACCCGTCTCATTTTATAGCCAGTTTTATGAAAACCGTATGAATTTTTGCAGTTCGAAAATAATGTATTAATCTAGTGAGCGACGTTTACGATGTACCAAGTAACTGTCAACTTTTATAAATAATTTTCAAATTGTCACAATTGTAACAACAATGTTAACTATTCAAGAATTATAATCACTATCAAAAATAACAATACAGAATAATAATGTAAGAAATACTAAGTAAACAAAAAACACAGAAGATCGTCAATTATGAAAACGTGCACAATGAATCAAATCTAAGCGATTTTTTTATAATCACATAATCTTTGTGTAATTTACTCAATTATAGACGTTACTTATTCTTGTTTTTATTTAAGTATTTTTTCTATAAATTGCTCTGGAGAAAGTTCCGCTTATTCAGTTTTCTAAATAGGATAAATATATATTTGCGTGTGAGGATGGTTCAAGAAAGAGCGACTATTAGCCAAAAGTGCAAAAAAATTATTATCAAAATTTTATTGATATTTAGGTACACGATAGTCAAAAATAGGTGTGTTCGTAGAGCAATCACAAACGGTTGGAGAAACTGAACGACTCACGCACAGTGAATACAACCCGTTCACAGAAAATCTCCGCGCATGAGTCGTCCAGTTTCCAACCACTTGTGACTTTTTTTTTCGGGTCGATATGGGAAACTAATGTTCGAATGGGTCCAGGACCTAAACAGTATTGGACACATCTCCAAGGGGATGCCTACCAACCAAACCCACCTCAAACTCGCCGTTACCCCCTCCTCGGAATCACTACCCTAGCATACTTCGAGACGGACGGCGGTCCCTCGTACACTCTCCGCTCACACTGTCGTCTTCTCCCTAACTATCACTCCTACCTCTCATGCCATTTCTCCCCCTAATCATGCTCTCCACTACGCCACTTACCTCTATCCATTCCCCCTCCCCCCTCAACATTATCTCCGCCATGTTCTCCCAATACACCGCCTCCCCTAGTTTCCTGTCCAACTTCTTCAGCACTTCCTCGTTCTTCCAGCATCTAAACACATGCCCCACATCATCCTCCACACTCCAGTCTCTCTTTTCTGGATCTTGTGGAGGTACCCTACTCTCGACCCATGTCCAGTGAACACCTGTGTCAAGAAGTAGTTCACCCCCCCCCCCCGAATTTCCGGTCCATTCTATTCCCAATCGCTCCTTTTAGCGCACGCTCATTCTCCTCCTCCCACCTTCTCTCCATTTCCTCATTCATCCATTCCTGTACTTCCTCTCCGGTCGCATCCCTCCAGCGTTTTTTCCTGGCTCTAGCCATCACGTCCAATGGGTAGGACCTTGCCAGCACCGCTGCTGCCAGTCCACCCACTGTCCTGTCCTCTGCACCACCCTCAGCAGTATCACTCTCTGTGGCTTAGTCCTCGCATTCACCCCCGCTCTTTCACCCCACACCTCCGCACCGTACAACATACTCTGCTCTACCGTCCTACCAATTACCCTCCTCTTCCACTCTCCCGGCCCTTTCACATTACACATCCATCTCCCCAGCCATGCTGCCCTTAATTTCCCCTTCTCTGCCGACTTTAACATGTGTGTTTTGAAGGATAATTTGCTATCCAACCACACCCACAGACTCCTCCATACGAATTCCCATTTCCTTCGTCATCACCCCCACTTCTCTCATCGTACTCCGATCTTTCACTAGCAACTTCCAAGTGGGTATATAATGTAGTTATTAATAACTAATAAGAAAATAAAAACTATGTACTTTTTTCCTTTGCTCTATCCTGCACCCCCGGGTCAGATCATTGGCACTCCCTTTTGTTACTTGTTGTAACTAAAATAATATTTGTTTTTGCAGGACCAGTGAACTGATAGCACTAATGGCGTTATCAACGACACTCTTTCTTTATATCCACACCAGAGATTTGCATACAAAGCTTAAGGAAATGGAAATCAAAATTCAACCAGTCAGCATGATATCTGCAAATCAGTTAATTTTAGGTAAGCACTTTAATGTAAAACGAGTTTCATTAATTATTTGTTTACAAAATTAACAGATTCCTTTCCTTATCGTTTTTCAAATTTATTTGGCATTTGACGGAAATTCATATACAATGTGAATGCGAAGCAACAAAACAAAAGAAGAGATCTATTATTCGGCAAATAATTATCTTCTGTGAGTGGAAGAGAGGAACCTATAGAATAGCTGAGAGACAATGTTTAGAGAAGTGGGTGATTTGTGGAGAAGTATCGCGTGCAATAACTAAATATGCCGCCCCATGTGCTTTGACAGCGGTCATTTGAAGATTTTTTGATTGTCCAACCAAAATCTTATAAACTCCATAAGAGAAAATCGGCCGTAACAATCGATTAAATATTCACTCCCAGATTAAATTCGAAAATTACTTATTAAAATAAAATAAATTGTTGAATATCACTTGTGCCTGTTCGTTTCACAATAAGTACTCACTCATTGGTACCTATATGGCCTAATTACATTTACGTAATGCAATGCAATTTGTTAAATTGTTAATTAAGGATAGTTGCACCGAATCATATTTCACATTCTTATTTCAGAATAATTAGAGTATATCAGTGTGCATGTATACCAGTATCCAGTATATAATTAATCATGTGCCATTCAAAACGTTTTACTTCACACATGTACTCATATACATTAGTCACGCAGCTACTGTAAATGCCAAATAAGTTCATTTTGTGATTTAAACAATTATTTGCGCTTCAAATTATTTTCATAGAAGAAAGTATGAAAAAAAACTGCAGTATGACCTCTTTTAAGGAGAGTAGCAATGTAATAAATATTTTAGCATTTTTTACAGAAAATTGTTTGCATTGTATTATTTCCGGGTACTTATACGAATAAATTATTTAATTTTGGGAATATTTCAAATCAGGAAACGGAAGTGTTTATTTTGCTATAGAATTTGTATCGCAAAATGGTATGTGTGTATTATTTCATATATATATATAGGATAGTCTTTGCCGACTAATTAGGTATAAAACCAGAAATATTGGGGAAACGGCAAGTTTATAAAAGTGAACTCTTCTTACTAATTTAACAAGCTTTCGGAAACTTTTATTTCCATTATCAAGTTACAGTAAATTGAGGATTGATATAAAATGGTAAATATATATTAAATGCTAAAATTGGTATTTGAATTTTTTAAAAAATATTGAAATATTGTCATTATGACAGATAAACAATTTCATTTTTTTCCTTCTAATAAGTTATAAAAATTATGTCAAAAAATTGTTTATCTGTCATAATGACAATATTTCAATATTTTAAAAAAAATTCAAATACCAATTTTAGCATTTAATATATATTTACCATTTTATATCAATCCTCAATTTACTGTAACTTGATAATGGAAATAAAAGTTTCCGAAAGCTTGTTAAATTAGTAAGAAGAGTTCACTTTTATAAACTTGCCGTTTCCCCAATATTTCTGGTTTTATATATATATATATATATATATATATATATTATCAAAAACCCAATTACCATAGTGTATGGTGTAGGGTATACTTTTACAATTATACTTGTTTCAACTACATCGTATTATGCTTAAGACATATATCCATTTTTTCATCGATGCTTTGGTCCAGATAGAATTTTATTCATGTACAAATTTAGCCCATTGTTTTTTATCTTTTGCCATTGTTTTTGCCTCTGTCCATGTTTTTCCTTTTTCTTGCAGTATGCCTACCATAACACCATCCCATGTTTGTTTTGGTCTTCCCTTTTTCGTTCTTTTTTGTATTTTTGATTGCCATACTTTTTTAACTGGTCTTGTATCGTTCATTCTTTGTAAATGTCCCCACCAGCTTAATTGTCTCTTTTCAATAAATTTAAGTGTTGATTCTATGTCAAGGTCTTCTCTTATTTTCGTATTTCTTAGTTTGTCTTTCTTTGTGACTCCTTTAACTCGCCTAAGATACTTCATCTCAACTGCTTGTATTCGACTCTTTTGTCTCTTTGTTAATACCCAAGATTCACATCCGAATGTTAATATTGGCCGGTAAATTGTTTTAAATACATATTTAACTTCGTTTTCTTGGAAATTTCTTTTTTATTTATAAATGTCGAATTCATCGTGTGATAAAGATTCATCGTTTTTTGTACTCTATTGGTAATTTCGACTTCCTGCGTTCCATTTTCTTCTATTTCTACTCCCAAGTATTTATATCTTCTAACTTGCTCAATTTTTATTCCATCTAATTGTATATTCAAATGTTTTTGTTGCGGTCCTATAACCATAACTTTGGTTTTGCTTTGATTAACTGTCATTCCAAATTCTTCAGATACCGTGCTCCATATTTCCATATTCTTTTGTAAATCCTTCTCTTTCCCTGCCATAATTATTAAATCATCTGCAAAAGCTGCTTCTGCTATATCCACTCTTCCTAAATGTCTGTATCCAACGTGTAGTTTTGCCATTTTGATTGACGATTTTTCAATTATTTCATCAATAAAAATTGTAAATAATAATGGACTTAGTCCCCCTCCTTGCCTTAATCCTTCTTGTGTTGAAAATGATTCTGATGCTTTATTTTTGTATATTACACAATTTCTATTATTTTTGTAAATGTTTTTGATTATGTCTATTATTTTGTAGTTTACCCCCCTTCCTTCTAGTACTTTCCATAACTTCTCCCTTGGTACTTTGTCAAAAGCAGCTTTTTCCATATCTATAAATCCCATATATACCTCTTTTTCTTGTTGTGAGAACTTATCAATTATCTGTTTCACCGTAAATATGTGGTCTTGTATGCTTCGCCCTCTTCTAAATCCACTTTGCGATTCTTCGAGAGTATTTTCTATCAGTGGTCTTAGCTTACTGTCTATAATATTCTCGTAGACTTTCATAGCTGTACTAAGTAGATTTATTCCTCTATAATTATTGCAGTCTTGTCTATCCCCCTTTTTATATATTGGAACTATTAAGGCTGTCTTCCAATCTTCTGGAATCTGTTCTTCACTCCAAGCAGTGTTGTATATTTTCAATAATATTTTTGTTCCTGTTTCCCCTAAATTCTTGAACATTTCTGATGTTAATTTATCAATTCCTGGAGATTTTCCATTTTTCAATTCATCTATTATTTCCTGTAATTGTTATAGTGTTACAATGTCTTTATTTTCTATTATTGCATCCTTTTTTTTGTTAATGTCCTGAACTTTGTTGTCTGCTCCTAGTAATTCCTCAAAATACTCTTTCCATCTATCAATTACTTCGTTTTCATTTCTTAGTATATCTCCTTTTTTATTTTTTATCCAGGTTATTTCTTGTGTTTTTTCTTTCTTAATGACTTCAATGTTTTGTAAAACAGTTTTTGATTTGATTTACTATTGCTTTCCATTTTTTCGCCAAATTCTTTCCACTGATTTCTTTTAGCTACTGCTACCATCTCTTTTACATTTTTCCTCTTCTCTTTGTACATTTCATAGTTTTCCGTTGTTTTGTTATTTATATACATTTTCCACGCTTCTTTTTTTAATTTTAATTTCGTCCGTCCACCAAGCTGTTTGTTTTTTCTTATTAGTTTTCTTGCTACAACCACATATTTCTTTAGCGGTTTCCAATACGGTTTTTTTGAAATAATCCCACATTTCTTCTAAATTACCATTTTTCATTATATCACAATTATTTAAGAACTTTCCTGATAATGCTATTTTGTATTTTTCTGCCATATTATTTCATAAAACATTAAATTCAATTCAAATAGCATTAACTATGAAAATTGGGATGTTCAGTTGAATTACTTTTAAATAAACATTAATATTTAATGCTTTAATTGATACGTAAAGTAATGTTTTGGCAGTTGAAAAACTTGGGAGAGTCAAATATACTCTTAAAACTTTACCGAACTGCAGGCTCTAGAATGTGACTATTAATTTTTTTACTTATATTTAAATTATTGGTACTTAAAATCTGGCAGCGATATAGCCAATATAATATACTTTCCTACTATCATATACCTTTCATAAGTATAAAGTGCGGATCCAGGATTTTTTCCGGGAGGGGCACGCACCAGGAGCGGACGGGCAAAACTATCAACAATAACTGTTAGAAATAAACTTGAAGTACCATACTTCAAGTTTATTTCTACAAGTTCAAGTATGTATAGGAAGGTTTATGAAAGTGTCAAAACAATAGAAAGATTAAATGTTTAATAAAGACAGTTTTCTTTTATGTTTCCTGCTAAAGATGTCCAGCAATTCATTAGCGTCCATTTTTGCCGCAACGTCTTGATGGATATGCATTAAAGCCAAACCATTCAAACGCTATTCTGTCATCCTGTTGCGAAGATATGTCTTTAATCGGCGTAAGGTGGAGAAAGATCGCTCAGCAGTACTAGTAGTCACTGGAAACGTGCACAGCAATTGTCAAAGAGTTCTAATATTTGGCAGCACCGTTTGCTCTTTTGTAGGCACCTGTTGGAGATACTGGGATATTTTCTCTCATCCGTTGCCAAATTTTTAGCCCTCCCTTCTAAGCTAACAAATAAGGAAGGTCTTCTTTATATACTTCAGCACCTTTCAAAACATCCTCTACATCTTTGTCGCTGAAGTTATGGGACAGCAACTTTTGCAACTGTCCGATTCTTTGCATGGGAGCGCTAGGGAACCTGGATGACATTTCACTTAACATATAATCTAGAAAAGGAATATATACTGTCTGAATGTTCGGCCGATTTGTCTGACGGCCGGTGATTTTGTGGACCGTGATTTCTGCATCAATTTCATTTGCGATGGCCTCAGTCTGATTCTGATTGAAAAGTTTTTTGAATGTCCGTCCCAGGGGCGGACTGAGGCCTAGGCAAACTAGGCACGTGCCTATGGCCCGTAATTTTTGGGGCCCGGAAATTAGGTTTTTAACTTTTATTTTTATTCGTTGATTGATAAATTCGACAAGTGTGTGTGTTCCGTTCTTATGCATTCACGCCCGCGAGTGTCGATGTGTGTAAATACGATCAAGCCTTTACTACTGCACTCTACCAGAGACAACCAAACTCTTCTACTGCAATCTCGTTGTAGTGAGACACTCTATTCCCCCGTCCTATCAACATTTAAGTGGAAATGAAAAAAGGAATCGAAAAGCAGATAGAGATAAAGTGGCAAAACAAATCAAAGGATCGTTGGACAAATTTTTAACTGTAGATGGAGAACAATTGTAACAATCGTCATCATTTTCACAAATTTCACCTGCTCAAACTCCAGAAACATCATTTGTGTCCAAAACTATTTTGCAAAAAGACCAGCAGGAAAAACTAAGCAATTCAGTGACCACATTAACTCCATTTTAATTTTTATAACAAGATCTGAAATTACCGGACGCATTGACGCTGAACTTGAAAAACAAATTATAAATGAAAAAAAATATTGGAGGGAAGTACTTAAACGTGTGGTAGCGACAATCAAATTTATTTCTTCATACTCTTTAGCGCTTCGTGGTAAAAATAAATTGTTATTTGGTTAAAACGTAATTCTGAGAATTTATTTTAACTTTTCAACAAGCAATGGAAGCGGTGAAAGATCATTCTCAGTAATGGCCATAATAAAAATTTTTCTAACATCCACATTAGGCCAACAAAAATTAAATAGTTTATAATTACTTTATATAAAAAAAGATCTATTAAATAACTGTATTAATTATGACAAACTAATTGACGAGTTTGCAGAATTAAAAGTGTGTAAAAAGGCAATATAACTAACCTATCTTGATATTATCATTTGTTTTCATAAATTAAATTGTTTATTTAATTTTTGTACATGTATATTATTTTTTTCCTTGGAATCCGATAATTAAATAGAACTACATACTATTTGCTTTAAAACCAATTACAAAGTTGCCTAGGATCCGCTTTACCTTAGTCTGCCATTGGTCCGTCCTAGTTTCGCCGATTATCATCTTTCATTTACAAATGCGTGAAAGGGATGCAACGAACAAAATTCGAAATTCCATGCAGCCAGAAATAGACAAGAGTTTGACTCATGTTCTTTCTATTATTTTATTCATATATTTTAACAACTGATAATTTGATTTGCTTTTAAGTATGTACTATGATGGAATCTCCATAGTACACAAAAATTAATTATTATATTATATTAATTAAACCCGCCCTTGGTAACTCTGAAATCACACAAACCAAAATGAAATTACTATTTTTAAATGAAATTCCAATGATTTACAATCTACTTCAATCTCCCTTCTTTATACCGATGTCAAAATAACGATATAGGTATAGGTTAGATAAAATCTTTTCATTTTTATTGATATTTTGCCAAGACGACGTCTTTATTTCAAACCACTTTCTAATGGATTAATTATGTAGTGTATATAGTAGCTAACAAAAAAAAAACATGAAAGTTTGAACAAGTATGCAAAAATTAGGAATATACATAATATGTGAGGGTTAAACTGTTAATTATATGCACTGACCTTCTTTTTATACACCAGCCAATAAATTCGCAAAAAACTGTTAAATATTCCGTTAACTTTAGGCATTTGATTAATATGGAATTAATTAGTGCTAATGTAAAGCTTATTTCATCCAATTAATGGAAGCTTTTCAAAGTGAAAGTTCATAAAGGTCACCTGATAATTTTTAGATAAATTGTTAATTGGTTAAACTTTAAAAACGGTTGTAGCGTCATTTTGTTGCTCGATGCCGCTTAGATGAGAATCGGCCTATAAAGTAGCTACTCATTATTACCCACAGAGAAGTTTGCCAGGCTATTAACTATTATAATGAAGTCACAATAAGTGTTTTGTTCAAATTAGCCAATCAAAACACGGTTAGAATCTAAAGATGATGACTTTTGTTATCCAACGAAGTAGTTTCATAATCTAGGCTGATGTTCATGTAAATTCCTCTTAGTATGATTGGAATCGGACTTTTCGTTTAGAAGTTACGACAAAGGGAATAAAAATGCCCAAAGCTTATTTTCCATGCGAAGTCGGGATGGATTTCTAGTGTTGAATGTAATAAAACCAATAAAAAACTACTAATTATATGTTTTATTACTTAAACCATCTAAATATGTACAATATATCACAGTGATTTTTTAGGGGTAAATATGGTTTTTTAATATAAAATTGGAAAAAATAATATATTGCTCCAACAAAAATGAGAAACATTTTCAGACATACAAAAAATAAGAAAAATTATTCAAAATCATGGTTTGATGTGAATAATGCTATGTCAAAATGCCTTCATCGAATTTGACAAATTATTTTGGATAAAAATATTTGAGCAACGAATATTATGGACTTTCGGAATAAAAACTTCATAAGTGAAGATTTTTTACAACACTGGTCTATTATGAAGTCTATTAAAATTAAACTTTTATATTGTATAATTTATAATATACAGTGTGACCCACTTAAGATCGCAACACCCAGTTATAGCTTTCAATTGACATTTGATAGTCTTCAAATTTTGAAAAATCGACGTTTTGAAGCCTCCTAAAAATGTACGCTACAAATGTTAACGGCGATTATTGTACATTCTATGTGTGTTATAATAATAACAATAACTATCATTTTTAGTTTATTAATAAAATGAGTTCGCGAAGTTTAAAACTTTTGGAGATGCTAAATCAAATCAAAATCGTACTGTCCGAACAATTAAAAACGATAATAATACAACAGTAAAAGATCAGTATCCCGTTAAAGATTGAGATATTTTGACACCATTTCCTTTCGAGACAGGCAATGAAATTCTATATCGGTTTGACGACAGCGATGCAGATCCGGATTATAAATAAAAAAGATGTCTGCAAAAAAAAAAAAGAAAGCGACGAGCGAAACCTGAAAATTGGAAATCAAATGTTGCAAAAAGAAAACGAAACCTAGGAAAAGAGTCTACAAAAAAACTTGTTCCTTCAAGAAAAATAGGAGCAGGATGTACAAAATGCATTCACAAATGTACGGCCAATATTTCTGAATATGAACGTTTTAAACTTTTCCAAAAATATTGGGGCTTCGGAAATGTGCAAAAGCAGCGAGATTTCATAAGCCGTCACATTAAAAACATTCCACCGCTTCTCCAGAATAAAACGCGACTCGGAAATGTCGCGTATTATTTTAAAATAAACGGAAAATGACATTCGTGTGTGCAAACGTTTTTTTGTGCGACTATTTCTATTTCATCAACAACAGTCACGACAATTAGAAAAAAACTTGTTGATGGTGTTCTTGAAACTGATAACCGTGGAAAACATGGTAATCATAGTAAACTCCAGTAGCATCAAGGAAGATATTCGCGCCCACATAAATTCTATTCAAAGAATACTATAACACTACCTTAGGGCGCAAACTGAACAGGTACTGCCTCTGCGTCTTTGACAATAAAAAACGATTGAGCATAAATTTTTGATTAAGGGGCATACCAAAAATGAGGGGGACAACGCACACTCGGTTATCGAAAAAGAAATTAAAAGAAGTTTAAAATCTGGTGGCATTTATGACCCTTCTCAGTATTTTCAAATCATGAGAACAGCAAAGACGAGCACTCCATACTTTGAGGTCAACGAAATGAGCCATCAAGATTTTATTGACTTCAAAACTCTTGAAAAAGAGCTTGGTGACAATTTTAAGAAAAACGAGAATTTACCATTTTCTGCAATCAAGGTTTTAAAGTTTTCGCAAGACAATCCCTTCAAATTTTTATACAAAACATCCTACCTCGCTCATGAATTTGGAGAACTAGATACATATAAAAACCAAGTCCAAAAAAATACAAGATCATCGGCTATTACCTTGTCTGTGCAGGAAAGGAAAGAAAAAATTAAAAATTGGACCCTAAAGAAAGCATACAATGCGCCCATCTCCATAGCTCCAAACAAAAAAAAGGGATATCATGTACTTGGTTGGCAATAACTACATTAAAAGAACCTACTACGAATTTTATAATAGTCTTAGGGTATAAGACAAAATCTGTGATCATTTTCAAAACGGCATTGCTATCTTTAGGACTGTGTTATTTTTATATTTTAAGGTTTTATTTAAATTACTCGTTTCAAACGACTAAAGTTACTTGGTCACCTTTATTAAACACTGAGATTATGTATTACAATGTTTTTCAAACCATAGGGCAACTAAAATCCGATATGAATTCTAATGACCTAGCTTTGTTATAGTTAATAGGTATGAAAAAGTTTTGTGTTGCCCTTTTTTAGAATATCACTCTGGTTTTTTTTCTTTAACTTATATACATAATAGTTTTTCTGTTTTTTTTATCAAAAATAAATTTTTTTTCAAATGTTCATTTGTTCACACTATATTACATCATTCAATGACATAAATGACTACAATTATTTGATTGATCCACGTGATAACTTGAAAATAAAATAGAATCGTCTTAGAAACACCCTAATATCCAAAAAAAAACAAAATAAATTTATTCAGAGAATACTATAACAACCACCAAATTTGAAATTTGTAAAATTTCATCATTTTTGATTAAAAGTGAATTAACTAATATTCATTAGCAAATCAAGAAAAGAATAACTGACACAGTAAAATAAAAATCCGGTTGAAAATCAATAACAGTAACCATTATACACCCTAACTAGAAAAACAAAATCTTTAACCTTCAATTTTCTAAAAACTGCTTTTTCGAGATGTTACATTATTCCACGACGGGTGCGAAATGTCAATTGAAAGCTATAACTGTAGAAATAAAATAGTTGTAAATAATCATCACCGGAAAGTTTTGTTACAAGCACAATTTAAAAAATAAATATATAAAATGTGTCAGTCGATAAAAAATAAATACGTCACAAAATCTTAGCCTAAACACTAAAATATTAAAATTAACCGGCAACTTCTAACGATTCTATATATGCATGGAAAACAAACTCTTCGTTTTTTTCCGTTTTTTGGTGGGCAGTTCGGTTTCGTTGACGCTGTAAAAGAAATAAAGTTTAAAATTAATTCTTCAACTATAATTATTCCAAACCTCTAGGATTTAAATCACATTCGTTTTTTGACAGACGTATAAAGTCGGCGATTACTCCGACTGATCTCTAATTTACTGCCGGCTAATTTGAATTCCATATCGCTTCTTAAAAACGAAAAAATAAGAAAGATCGGGATTATATTAATAATCATTTCCTGATATGCATATAGCAGGAGGAGTAGTTGTATACTATTTGGAAAACGTTCAAAATTTGTTTTTATTTTATTTTATCAACATAAGAAGTATATAATATTATTTTTAGATTATTACAGTTTCCTAAAACGCGTTACCAATAGATAGCGAATAATAGATTTATACTATTAACGCCTTACAAAGTTTTGAAAATATTTTCAAAAACAATGACCATTTACTTAGAAGAATCAAATATTACTCTATATGCTCCGACAGACATTGAATTACACTTCTATGTTAAACGGGGTCGGTATGATCTACAATATTTAACCAACCATTCTGGTTTGCAATTAGGGACATTATCACATGTAGACCGGTTTCGGCGTATTTGCGCCTCATCAGTACAAGGTAGATATTCTCCGTCCGAGAACTCTGTGAGCTTAATCCCGGACTAAAGATGATACTGAAATCACAATCAATACATATCCTCCAGTAAAGGAAATGTTAAAGTTGTGATAACAGCGACATCTTCACCTCCAACCGCAAACTAAATTGTAGATCATACCGACCCCGTTAAAATTAGAAGTGTAATTCAATGTCTGTCGGGGCATATAGCCCGAGAAATAGTTGTTTCTTCCAAGTGAACGGTATTATTTTTGAAAATATTTTCAAATCTTTGTAAGGCGTTAATAGTATAAATTTATTATTCGATATCTACATATTACTTTGCTTATTTTGATTCCCATTATATTTATAAGAAAATTGATATTACTGTGAATAATGTGCATAAAACATGTAGTCCGGGGAAATTAGGACTCAAACATCGAATGTTTCCGATAAGGAATATTATGTCCCTAATCGACCCCTAATCATTTCCACAAATTCTCATATAAACGAAACAATTACGAACTTAAAATTCCTTATAGAATTCTATTGGTACCGAGCGAACTTTGACTTTCGTTTTCTCGGCTTCTAATAATCGCATTGAATTTTTTTTTCAAAATTTGTTATTTTTAAAAGCCCATCCTTTTATAATTCGAAACG
The DNA here is from genome assembly GCA_947563755.1 of Lochmaea crataegi. Taxonomy (NCBI): domain Eukaryota; kingdom Metazoa; phylum Arthropoda; class Insecta; order Coleoptera; family Chrysomelidae; genus Lochmaea; species Lochmaea crataegi. The sequence continues at coordinate 10,439,829 of OX387427.1, forward strand.
GAAGTTGAAATTAATTTTTCAACAATCAATCTTGAAAAATTAAAAAAATATATTTATTTAGTTTAAGTGTTAAAATAATATGTAAATATCATACTCTGTCGATTGCAACAAACCGCATCTCAAAATTTTTAATGTTCATGACATTTACGAAAATGATTACCTAGTTGTAGATATGTTTTAACATCCCTTATCGGAAACATTTGATGTTAGGAAGATTTTTCAACCTTACTTTCCCGGACTAATACGGCATCAACTATTTACTTATGTACAGTTACCTGTAAAAAATTGTCATATTTTCGCTATTCTACCTTCTACTGATGAGGCGCAAATACGACGAAACCGGTCTACAAGTGATGTTCCTTCAAATTACAAACCAGAATGGTTGGTTATATCTTGTAGATGTACCAACCCCGTTCAACTTAGAAGTGAAATTCAATGTCTGTCGGGGCATATAGCCCGAGAAGTAGTTGTTGCTTCTTAGTGAACAGTCTGTTCTTTGAAAAATATTTTTCAAAAGTTTGTAAAGCGTTATAATAGTATTAAATCATTAACTTTGACGTCCCCGGCATTAATAGGTCAACGACTATAATATGTTGAATATTAAATTTAAGAAATTTAGTTTCCATCCAAGTGCCTTATATAAACTTATAAGTAAATTGATACTCTGAATATTAAAAAAAAACATGTTACCAAGATCACTTCACTATTTATTCCATTGAGCATACCTTTGAAGCGCTCTCATACAGGTTAGTATTATTATTAGAAAGACTGTTAGGGGCTGGCAGGGCCTTGAAGATACCATGGTTCAATACTATCTTGACTATTTATAAAACTGAGACGGGTCTTTGAAATACGCTTGAATAGATTTAAAAAATGCATCAAACGCCTGTGGAAACCCAAGAAAATTATTAATAAGATAACTATTCAAGCACTAACCAGATTCAGTTTATCAATTCTGCAAAAAGAAAGCATTAATCCACTCCTGCATTTTTTTTCACGAATTTAAAAGCTAGCAGTTGATTGACCGTATATAAAATTGGAAGGTTCACCCAGTATATACAGGGTTAGCAAACAATATATACTACTAATACTCTTTTTAAACAAATTTTGAATATTTTTCGAAGAGTCAAATGCTCTAGGGTTATAATATCCTGCCAAAGATGTGTAAATAATTTTTGGTTTGTAATTAAAATGAGTTACTTGTACAAGATTGTTACGTCATCATCAGTTTAACTACAAACCACAAGTTCAAAGAAAGGCATGAAAAGCACTTGGTGTGATAACAAAATCGAAATATCGAGTTTTAACCAGAAAAAAACAACAAAATAGCAAACAATATAAAAGACGAAAAGCCTAATAAATTAATTTTGTTTTTTGAAAGAAACACCCTGTACATTATTTTATTATTATTATTCAATACAAGTTTATCTCAAATGACATTTTTTAATTGTTTCTTTTGACACTTTCACAAATTAGCTACTGTGCTTCTACTAAGAATAAGAAAAACCTCGGAATCAGAATCTATCCCCAACTCAGCCACGAGCTAAAATCTGTTACTTTTTTGGAAAATGTTTAAATTTAGTTTTAAAGAAAAGTTACTAGTATATATTGTTTGCCATTTTTTCGTCGTACTCGATTATTGGTTTCACATCATACCATGTGTCCTGAATAATGGACATTATATGTGTATATACACTGTATCCCAAAAAGTTTTAAACAAATGAGAAAAAATGTATCTTACGATTCACAAGAAATTATTTTTGATAAAAAGCTCTACATAACTTAGATCCGTAATCGAGTACACATTTTTAAAACATTGGATGAAATACAGGGAAAATAGAAAATAATCATTTGGAGTAGGAATAAAACATGTTCAGACTATAGTGATATTCAATATAAATATTTTCTTCATTTGTATCAAACTTTTTGAGATATACTGTATATAGAATAGGAAAAGGAAGATTATTCAATAGTATAATAATGAACCCATCGACAAAATTAATGCAACACAAATTTGTATCTTTTGTAAAGAGAAAGATATTGGAATCAAAAAACAAAATATCGAGAATTAATAATTTGCAAAGAAAAAATGTGTAGCCTTCAGTTTACCCCGCAGGGTGTTTAGAATTTACGGTACATAAATATTGTTTCATTCCACGCGGTATAATAAATTGTCAAATTTATTTTTACAAAAATTCAAAATGCATGTGATAATTTCAATGAATTTCCTACAATGTGCCGAAAAAATCATTTTAATCGGTTGAAAATTAAAAAATCTAAATCAAAAATAACAAAATTTTAAGTGTTGCGTTAATTTTGTCCATGAATTTATATATTAATTTGTTTTTATCAATTGAAACTATTGGAGATTTCATCATGAAGTTTATATGTTGTATGGAACCCCTTTATGATTCCCGAGAAAATGACCAGCATGTGGTAAATAGTCATGATATGAAGTATTAAGTAGTTAAAACAATATAATTTGTTTAAAACTTCATTATATAGAATTTATTATAATTTCAAGCATTTGTATGAATGATTAATCATAAAATATCGAATACATTTTTTTTAAAACTTGTTAATTTTAAATCTAATTGTGCCTATTTTATTTGTAATTGCGCGCCAATGGTTGACTGGTTTAACTTAGTTTTAAACCTTTTCTCCCGATAGCCAAAGTACACTATGTTCATTTGAAAAGGACCCACCCTTAAAATTTCAAAAATGCGATATATTAGAAAGAAATGCCGAAACACGTCAACTTTTACCTTGAGGGGGATACTTTTTAGCGACAATGTCATGAACGTCAGATTCACCCCCTCCCTACTGGAAATACCCCTTAATTTTTTTCAAATGGCGTTAGGTATCAAGTCATACTTCATTTAAAAGGTCTGGTAAATCTCTATGCAATCATTTTGTTTTGCCTTTGATACTAGCCTTCCATTGTTATTTAATCGTTGTTTAAAATTGGCTTTCTTTCAACTTTTCGTATGCCCCCGTAATTATGTTATGACAGAAAGACTCTTAACAAGAAATAACTGTTATTTAATCATGTGTTCAAAGTGACCACCGTTATTAACATTCAGGCAGTTGCAAGAGAGCAAATTTTAAACGATTAAATAACAATTAAAGGCTTAGCTGGTATCAAAGACAAAACAAAATGATTGAATGATACCTAACACCATTTGAAAAAATGTAAGGGGTATCTCCATTAGGGATGGAGTGAATCTGACGATTATAACTAAAAAGTGTCACCCTCAAGTTAAAAGTTGCTTTCTTTCTAATATGTCGCATTTCTGAAATATTAAGGGTGGGTCCTTTTCAAATGTACACAGTGTATAGGTCAAAAATTCATTTTTAAAATAAAACATTAATTTGACCCAATGATTCGTAACACCAAAAAACCAAACAAGAAAAAATATTTTCAACAAATTATATTGTTTACCAAATCACTGCTAATAATTGGGACACCATGTATAATTCAAAAACATAAATGTATTAAATTCTTTGTACTTTTAACAGTGGCCTAGTGGCGGCGGAAACATACACTTCGCTACGCAACTCACTTTTATATCACTTTAAAAACTTGATAAAAGTAAAAAAACTTACCTTGGTTTTTTTGAATCATCCTCTAATTCTTTGAGTGATGAAGAAGAAGGACCCGCCTGTAATAAAAGAAAGTATTTACCTGTTATTGTTTTATTAGCAAAAAATGTTTATTCGCTAAGGGAAGGTTTAATAATCAATTTTAAAGGAGACTTTAAACCGAAAAGCATCTCAAGTCATAAATGGGTTTCATAATAGTCAAAACAATGTAAAGTCGACTTAAACCGTAAAGTGCATAATTCTGGCCTTTATGGCGGTAAAGTCTACTTTATAACTGTTTTTTGCGCCTTAATGCCGGCGCGGGCCATAATGTGTACTTTATGTAGATGGTATTTAAGGTATAAACACACAATAATGTACTGGTATCACATAATAGTTATTTTTCTACAATCATTAATAAAAGTGACGTTTTATTAATCGATTTTCGTACATAAAGTATGTATTTGTTTAACAGTTTAAAAAAGTGACAGAGTGAGATAAAGTGACATTAGGGTGAGATAAAGTAATTTTTTTAACGCTAATTTTAAATATTTCCGCTAATGGCTCTGCAGATTGCACTCATCTGACATTTTACTTAGCGTTCGGTCATCATGACAAACATAAACATTCAAATCGACGCAATTTTTAGTCTATTTAGAGCAATTTAAATAACACATTTTTTGGTTTTTGCTTGATTGTAGAAAAAATTGTGTATGCAACATATGCATAAATAACTATTATGCAGCAAGTGCATAAAGTGGTACTTTTTTTCACGAGTGGAAAAGACACTGACAGCGTGCGTTAAAAATTATACTGATGTTTGTAGAAAAAAATCTTTATGAAAATAAACTGACTTTACCTCAGTTGGAGAGGACATTTTACCCAAAAGCCTCCTTTTTATAAAGTCGACTTTACTAACATATTATGAAACCGGCCCTAAATACATTATTTGGTAATTATAATAGTAAACTGTAAGGCGAAAGACTCAAGTATGTATCGGTATAGAGTGGATAGAGTATATAGTTTATACAATAAAAAAATGCTTCTCTGAGATGAAAAATAAATCTGACTACTAACCGTGTCTCTATTTTCACAAACTGCATCACATTTGCAGGTTTCCCCGCAGGTTCTGCCTTGTTTTTTACATCCACAACGTGCTCTACAGGTTGTCTTACATGTACAGGCGCCATCGGATGATCTTTTCACAGGTTGATCTTTGTAATCTGAAAAATATTCGAATTATTTTACACGCAAACAAGAAAATATTTCAACTATCATAAAATAACAAGTAGAAAATAATGTATACTTACTCAATGCTTTTCGTTTTTCTTCTAAAATCCGCTTTCCTAGCGGCGTCTTTCTCCAATCTGGATCGGTTTTAATATCGTCAATATCATCCAGTGAACTCTGTTATGTAAAACAACGTATGAAAAAATTGAAATAAACAATAATTATTATATTATTAACTTACATCAAATCTATTTTCTTGGTTACCCTGGACAATTATTGGAATCTGAAAAAAAAATTAAATTGATACATATTAATCAACTAATTATTGCATTAAAATATTAAAATTCCATGTTCTTAAGAAAGATGACTGTTCAAAATTTTACTTGAAAACATTCGCTCGAATAGGACGAAACTGTTGGAAATACCTTCAACGACAAGATTTAGTCACAAAATTAAATCAAATTATTCAAAATTCATGGGACAACAATAAAGAAACCCTAAAAGATTTTTATCTTTAGTAAAACTTTATTACATGGCTCCGAAAAAAGGCAATTGGTAGCCAAGCAAAAGTAATTATAAACATTTATTTAGTTCATGGAAGCATTGAGTATACGTTAATAACAGTATCGCTAGGCGGAGTTTGTTCCAGCACGAATATGGCCGCGTGATCAGAATATTTATGAATTCCAAATTCAGAATTTAGGGGTATTTTAATTTTTTACACGTATATTGTTTTTATGTATTATAAAGATAGTTCCTTGATGTTGAGATAGAGTTACTTACATATTGAAACTACAATAAAACATTCAAATTCCAGTTCTGAACTTCAAACACAAACATTTAAAAAACAACCAAAATATGCGATGAAATCATAAATACTACGATCTATGCAATAATCTACACGATAGAGATAATAATGACATAAAACCTGCAAAAATATGGCGGACTTAATACAACTTCCGGTTAAGACATGTTGCCTCCTTGATACACTAACTAAATGGTATAAATATTTTATTCGTTCTTACCTCTGTATTTACGACAAAGGTATCTTGCAACATTTGGTCTTTTTCCTTAAATCTTGGCGTCTCCGGAGCCGTCGTAGATATTTGCTGAAATTAAAATTTAGATAAGTATATTTTTAACAAATGAAAAATAATTTAAACTCACCCCAACGTATTGAAGTTTTTCTACGAGATATTTGTTTTCCTCCCTCAGTTCTTCTAGTTGCTTTAGCCACTCTTGTTCTTTTGCTACAAATATAGAAAACTGTTAGATTAATGAAATGTATTCAATATCTAATTGAATGGTATAATATATAACGATACACACAGGCCTTGTACGCCTATAGCTCTGTGATCATTTTCTTCCATTGTTTCCTGTCTCTTGCTTTCGCTTTCCAGTCCGATACTCCTCCCTCTTTTAGGTCTTCAATGGCTTCATTATACCACCTTATTTAGGTCTTTCTCGTTTTCGCGTTCCTGCTGTCTATATCTATCATTTTTTTTTTGTCATTCTGGTGTCTGGCATCTGCTGTACATGACCTAACCATCCAAGTATTTTTATTCTTATTACTCATTGCTCTCCAAGTAAATCTCCTATTTTGTTCTTCTTTTCCATACCCCTTCTTCTTTTTTTCCCTCCTTTCCCATATGTTTACTTTATTCTCCTCCTCTTTTTTCAATATCCATGTTTCACTTCCGCATAGTGCCGTTGGTCTAATAACTGTTTTGTATAGATGTAGCTTGGTCTTTCGAGATACTCTCTTTGAAATTATTATTTTATTTAGGGCTCCTGTATGTTTACTTCCTTTTGTTAGTCTTGTTTCTATGTTCATCTCCTCATCGTCACCCTCCTTAATAACTACCTAGATAGATCTTTGATCTCTGCCCGTTTTCTGTCCCTTCAGCTCTACTAAAAAATTTCTCTCCATTTCTCTTCTTCGCGGGGTTGTCATTTTCAGAAACTTTTACTTCTCTTCATTAACTCCCAAGTTCTCTATCTCTACCATCTCTACAAAAGCTTTGCATACTCTTTTCAGTTCTTTTTCTGATGTTGATAACGTTACTATATCGTCTGCGTACGGCAGCAATTGTGTCGTTTTTGTTTTCAGTTTTCCCGAGCTGTTTAATCCACTTCTTAGCACTATCCATTCTAGTATCATATTGAACAACGAGTTGGACAGAGGATTTCCTTGTTTTAGTCCAGCATTTGTCTCAAAACTGTTTGATAATTTTTGTTCAACTCTGATCTTCGATTTTGTGTTTTCGAGAAGAGTCATTCTAGTGAGATTTATCAGTTTTTTTGGTATGTTGAGGTTGCTCATAATCTTGTATAGATGGCTACTATTAATAGTGGTCATATGCCTTTTGGAAGTCAATAAAAATTGCATATATTGCTATGTCCTATCCCATTCTTTGTGCTTGCTTCAGAGTGAATATATGGTCGGTCACTGATCTTTCTACTCTGAAACCACCTTGGTAGTCTCCAAACAGATTTTCTCCACGTTCCCTTAGCCTATACATTTTGCCATAATTTTATAAGCTGTATCCAGTAATGCAATCCCTCTGTAGTTCCCACATTCGTCTTTTTTACCTTTTTTGTAAATTGGTACTACTATTGCAGTTTCCCATGCTTCTGGTATTGACTCTTGTCCCCATATGTTGGCTACTAATTGGTAGATTCTTTTTGTTAATAAGTCTCCGCCATTATTTATCAGTTCTAACTCTATTTGGTTTTCACCAGGTGACTTGCAGTTTTTTTTGTTGTATTATCTAATTGAATGGTATTCACCAAGAAAGGTTACGTGAATTGAAAAGAAAATAATTTTAAGTCAGTACAAAATATCTCCGAACGAACTTTACTAAAGACCTGTTAGAAATCTTGTATTTTAGTTGATTCAAATCATACTCATGTGGCGACCAACGTAAGCCGGATCAGTCGGTCATTACATGAAATTGTTAAACAAAAAAAAAACTACAGCTCCATGAGAATTCGAACCTAAAGCTAAGAAATAAGAAGTATTAAAAAAATTGGCGTTACTTACTTGACCAATCACCGCTTCCGTCAAGTTTTGGAATGTGATTTTTCTCACATTCACGCAGTTTTTCCTGAGCCTGAAATAGTTTTTGTAAAATTTAATTGAAAATTTTCATTATAAACACTTATAAAACTTCATTATAAACACATACAAATTTGAAAAGAAATATCAATTACCTCATTATACATTTCCTGTACTTCGGTAAGTTTTATATTGATGCCAACTCTATCTCTAACAACTTCAGCTGTTTTAGCAAACAAAAATTTAATACCATATTTAGCCTCGGCCATTGTCTGAAATTTGTCAATTCTGGCTTTCGCTTTACCATCTAAAACGAAATATAAAAGTTCATATTATTAATAAAAACGCGACCAACAGGCAAAACTTAAAAATAATACAAATACGTATGCCACCAACTAATCAAGAAAACGAATGCAAAAAATAATTATTGTAACCTCCCTCATTGGAAGTGTGTTTAATAATGGCGACCCACCCCGCCAAGGCTTCGCCCGGTGACGCCCATACGACCATAACGAAAGGCCCGATTTTAATTTAAAGAAACCATCATGATATATATATATATATAATCATATACCCTTATACCCTTAGGTGTCGGGTTTGTATTTAATTCTCGTATATAAATTTTTTCCATTCTTTCCTGTTTCTTGTCAATGTTCTCGCCTCTTCCCATGATTTACCTCTCTCTCTTAGTATATTACCCACTATTGTATTCCATGTTTGTCTTGGTCTTCCTTTTTTTCTTTTTATTTGTATTTTTGCCTCATATGTCCTTTTAACTTGTCTATTGTTATTCATTCTCTGAATATGTCCCCACCAGCTGAGTTGTCTTTGTTCTATAAATTTTAGTACGAGCTGGACACCTAATTCATCTCTTATTTTTGTGTTCCTGATTTTGTCCTTTCTTGTTGCTCCAAATGTTCTTCTCAAATATTTCATTTCTGCTGCCTGTATTTTGCTTTTTTGTTTACTTGTAAGAGTCCAAGATTCGCATCCATAAGTTAAAACTGGTCGATATATTGTATTATACACTTTTACTTTTGTCTCTTTGGTGATTTCTTTTTTGTTTATAAATTTTTGGTTCATGGCATAGTATAGCTTAATTGTTTTCTCTATTCTTTCATTTATCTCTGCATCTTGTTTTCCTGTTTCCTCAAAAGTTATTCCTAAGTATTTGAATTCTTTTACTTGTTCTATTTGTACATTATCTATTTTAATTTCTGTGTTGATCTTCTGTTTTCCTATTACAAGTATTTTGGTTTTATTTTTGTTGATTTTCATGCCTTCTTCTTCCATAACATCTTTCCATATGTTCAGGTTTTCTTGTAATCGGTTTTCACTTCCTGCCATTAGCACCACATCATCTGCAAATACTCCTTCGGCTATCTCTACTCTTTCTAAATTTTTATACCCAACGAACATTTTCTTCACCTTCTGTTGGCTTTTTTTAATAATACTGTCCATATGTATATTAAATAGTGTTGGGCTCAGTCCCCCTCCTTGTCTTAATCCTATGTTCGTTCTAAATCCTGCTGATTTCATGTTGTTTTTTATGATAAAATTTATGTTTGTTTCATATATATCTTGAATGATTCCGATTATTTTTTTGTGTATTCCCTTTTCTTTCAGTCCCATCCATACTTTTTCCCTAGGTACCGTATCAAATGCTTTTTCGAGATCTATGAACGCTAGGTATGTGTTTCTATTTTCTATATGTCTCTTCTCTTCTAATTGTTTTATTGTGAAGATGTGATCCTGCGTACTTCTTCCTGGTCTGAATCCACTTTGTGCTTCTGAAAGTTGATTTTCTAGAGTTGGTTCAATTCTGTTGTTTATAAGCTGTTCATATATCTTTATAATGGTATTTAGCAAGGTTATTCCTCTATAGTTTTGACATTGTTTCTGGTCTCCTTTCTTGTGTATAGGTGTGATTAAGGCTACTCCCCATTCTTCTGGGATTTTTCCATCACACCAAGCTTTGTTGATAATTTCTAATAGCACTTCCAGTCCTATATTTCCTAGATTCTTAATCATTTCCGCTGTAATTCTATCGTCACCCGGCGCTTTCCCATTTTTCAATTTTATAACAACTCTTTTTAGCTCTTCCAATTTTATACTCTGTATTTCGGCTTCTTCGTTTTGATTTGTTCGTTCGACTTCTTCGTTTTGGTTTTCTTTTTCTTGTTCGTTATTTGGGTTTCTTTGAGTTTGTTGGTCTAACATCTCTTGAAAATACTCTCTCCATCTTTCTATGATGTCTGCTTCATTTGTTAGTATCTCTTGATTTTTATCTTTTATGTACTGTTCTTTTCCCTGCTTTTCTGTTCTTAGCGATTTTAGAACTTTATAAAATAGTTTTTGATTCCCCGTACTATCTTTTTCCATTTTGTTGCCAAAATCTATCCAGGCATTTTGTTTTGCTTTTATTACTACAACTTTGACTTTCTCTCTTTGGTTTTTGTATCTTTCATATTGTTCTTGTGTGTTGTTTTTTAAATATTTTTTCCATTCTTCCTTCTTCTTTTTAACCTCTTCTTTAATTTCATTGTTCCACCATGCTGTTTGTTTTTTCCTATTATCTGTTTTGTAAGTCCCGCATAGTTCTGTGGCAGTGTTAATGACTACATTTTTAAATATGTTCCAGCCCTGTTCTGTGTTAAGTTTTTTTATGTCAGAGGATTTTTCTTTTAGTTTTTCTTCTGTTTTTAGTTGATATTTTATTGCAACCGTTTTGTTTCTTAGTTTGTATGTTTTTATTGATATGTGGCTTTCTTTCTTTACTGTTATTTGTTCAGTTTGTGTACTGTCACCTTTAATTTTTGCTTCCAGTAAATAGTGGTCACTGTTAATTTCCGCTCCTCTTTTAACTTTAACGTTAAGTATATTTTTTATTTCTTCTTTTTGCGTTAAAACATAATCGATAATTGATTTTTCTCCTCTGCTATGTTGTACCCTCGTGTATTTATGGATATCTTTGTGTTGGTATGAGGTGTTACATATTATCAAATTTTGTAATAGACAGAAGTCTATCAGTCTTTTTCCGTTGTTATTTCTTATTTTTTCTTCATATTTTCCTAGTACATTCTTGTATTTGTTGTCCTGTTCACCTACTCTACTGTTAAAATCTCCTGCAATATATATAATTCCCTTTGATTCTTCTACCGTACTTGTTAAATCTTCCCAGAATTTTTCTTTTTCTTCCGCTTTACCATTTTCATCCGGTCCATATACTGTTATGATCGTTCTAACTTTTTGTTTTCCGTTTCTTAGCTCTACAAGTAGTATTCTTTCAGATATCGCTCTATACCTTACAATTTGTTTTGTTAGTTTTTCATGTATTATACATCCTACTCCTGCCGCTGCTCTCTGATTTAAGTTTACTCCGCTATATATTAGAATGTGGTCGTTTTGCATTCGAATTTGTCCTTGCCCTTTCTTTTTTGTTTCGCTTATTGTTAGTATCTGTAAATTTGTTTTTTCAAATTCATCTATTAATTCCACTTCCTTCCCCTGTAGGCTTCTAACATTCCAAGTCCCTAGTCTCCATGTTGTTGATTCATTTCCAGCTTGTTTTCCTTTCATTTTTCCCTTTCTCCTGTCCGTTTTCATGGCATTTTTGTTTTGTTCTTTTTGTTCCTTATCTGTCTTGTTTAGTTTTTTTTTGTTGTTTTAAATATTTTTTGGTATCTATCGTCGATGTTTTCCGGTGATCTTTCCCCTACAGTTCTTTTATGTCTGTCAGTAGTAGATTGTTGTTCCTCCTTGTGTTCTTCTTTATTTGGTTTATTTTTCTCAATTATTTCGTTGTTTATTACTAATTTGTTATATTTTATTATCGCCTTGTGTCCTTTACTCCTTGCTTCCTTTAGTTGGGGTATTAGTGCTCATCTTTCTTCTTGGATATTCTTTGGATAATCTTCATCAATCCATATTTCAGTACCTCTAAGATATTTGGCCTTTTTTCAAAATTTGAATTTTCGTACTTAATTCAATAATTTTATCATTATCGGTCTTGTTCTGTTTTCTGCATATTTTCCTAGTCTCCGAATTTCGTCGACCTCTGTTACCATATCAATATTTAATCCAATTTTCTGCATCACTACTTCTATTTTTCCTTTTGTTTCGGTTTCTTCTTCCATCTCTACGTCAGTAACTCCTTTTATTATAATATTTTTATGTCTGACCGTGCGTTCTAATTTTTCTATTCTGTCTTCCTGGTTTTTTATTTTTTCTTTTAGATTATTGTTTTCTTGTTTTACTTCTTGCAATTCTAGCACGATGTTATCCAATTTCTGGGTTATTTCTTTCATATTTGTCTCGATTTGTATGAACATTTGTTCTATTCTAGCCATATCTCCCATTTTTACTTCTTATCGCGGAAAAAGAAGACCCCGGTCAACCCGTCGGAAGTCTAACTTTTATCGATCTGAAGTTTATTTCAAATAATATTTCTTTGCCTCACTGATAGTTTTGAAGGTCTGGCAACATCGCTTTTTATCGATTCAGGTTCTATTGTAGATAATGTTCCAAGTTAATTATTTATATCAATATCTTTTCACATTCACTATATTGTTTTTTTGGGTAAATACATAAAATACGTGTTTTTACGTCGGGATTTTTTTGGTCAGCTGAGCCTACACTTCCACTACACTAAACAACTTTCCTTGTGATTGATTTCCTCTACACCACTCGAATTTTCGGGTTTAATGTAGGAGTAAAATTCAACCAATGTTTCTACACTCAGCGCCACGTTGCCGTTCCCTACCATCATGATACGAATGTTATAATCTTACGATTCTACCCGTGTTTTGATCGAGTAATAATGAGTATATACTCACTATACAATGACTTTTATAGCAAAATTTTGATTTATCTCTTAAACACTTAAACCTTTCTCATGTCTCACTCCGACCATTGGTAAAAACTGCGCGAAAATAAGTTCAGTAGTTCTTGTGTTCACCGCACTAAGACACACAGAAACAGACAAAATATATCTCACCTTCATTTGATCCCAACAACTTTTGTTGTAAATCCTGTATTTGTACGCTTCTGAGTTCCAAATCTTCTTCTATCGATTTTACTTCGTCCGAATCATCAGTATCGCCATTAGATATCAGTTGGTCTAGTTGGTGTTGGAGTGTTGCTCTATCTTCTAGAAGGACTTTGAGAGTCGCTTCTGCTTCAATCAAGTTAATACACAAGTCAAACTCTTGCTTAAGCTAAAAAAAAATACAAGAAACATTAGAAACTATTACTATTAATACGAAGTTGAAGACATGTACTCACCCACGGTTCAATTTTATCAGCTTTACCAGCATTTCTCGTTTCTTGGGCTTGTTGTTTTAGAGATAATGCCAACTTTAACCTTTTGTTAATTGCCTCAGCCTCTTCTACTCTTCTTTTAAACACATTTTGTTGTTTGGTATGCATCACTTTCATCTTGACTATTTCGTTTTCTTTCCTCATATCTTGTTGTTTTAATCTGATGCATTCTTTTTCTTTTTGCAATTTCCATTGTCGGAATTTTTCCGATTCCTCTCGCATGGCTTTTACGAGTTTTACTTTCGTTTGCTTCATTACGAGGATCTCTTGATTCAGGATTTTTATGCGATCTTCGGCTTTGGCTTTTTGTTTTATCAGTTGGTTTTGTTCTTGTACCTAAAAGTATTAATATCGTTTCGAAGCTTTTAGAAATATTTTATTTAAGAACGTTGTCACAGCGATCACACTGTATGCTGTGTATGACCATTTATGTAAAGTAAACATTTTTTATCATTTTTTTTTCTATGCATTGGCTCTTATCTTTTCAACTGAAAAATATGGGTATACTGTTTATATTATAGACGAAGAGAAAAGCTGATATCGGCTGTATTACTGTTGTTTTAAACACCCATTTTTATTGAAAATCAATTGGTTTATTGCTGTGTAATACCGAGCTTCCCAAAAATTCTGACCTATTTCAATTTAATATACAGAGTGGTCCATAAGTTAAGGTACAAACTGAAATGAAGATGCTTGGACACAAAATATTACGTTCTGGCGGTTGAACGGGTGAAATTTGGGAAAAGTAAGGAACAATTTAATGATGCCAGGAAGTCTGAAATTTTCCGACCGGTTGCGGATATATCAGACCTTTCTTCCCGTTTGACCGACTGTGTATATTTTACGGTTTAAGATTCCTGTAGTGGGATTTAAAATCCTAGCTACCCTATAAGACTTGACACTGAAAATAGATTTATATTGAAAATACTTCTCGTAGGGAGAGACATTTAAAACAGCTCAGGCACTTCAAGAAACATCCAATATTATTTATACAATAAATTATAACAATTAAACGTCGAAACTGAAAAATATTCGATATAAAACTTCACTAAATAGAGGAATAACTCACCTTTCTCTTTAAATCTATTAATTGTTGCTCTAATTCCTGTACTCTCTTTCTGCGTTGCTCAGATATTTTTCCAGAGTTTCCAATATTTTTCAATACTTGTAGCAATTCCTCCTTTTCCTTTTCCAGCTGATTAATTTTTTGTTCGTTTTCTGCCATAGCCTAAGATAAAAATCAGTAATAAGCTTATAGAATTAATTCGAATTATTTTGTATCTCACCTGATAATCTACAACATACTGGTTACTATTCATGTACTGTTTAGCGAGGCTCTCTTTGATGTTAAGCTCTTTTTCAATTTCAGTAAGTTGACCCTTCAAGTCCAATTGCCGGTTAGTATGCGATTCTTGTTTTTCTTCCAAATCTTCAGAATCTTCCTTTTCATTTTCTGAGGACTCTCTTATAAAGTGCTTATTATGATCATGAGTTCTGAAAGAAAAAATAATAGAAAAAAACAACATATCTCCATTTATAAAAGGTATTTTCCATTCTACAGGATGATTTAATAATAATTGGGAAGAATCCTGGGATCAAAATATTAAGATAAAATATGACTCCTTAAGCGCGGTTCACACGTCCCGGTATACCGGTGATGTTTACCTAAATATACAATATAATAAATTACTTACGCAATTTCATCTTCGATTTTCAACTGATCATTACTAATCTCTGTAAACTGTTCTTTAAGCGTTTGTAATTTATCGAAGTTCTCTCGCAACATTTCCATATCATTTGATTCTAGTCCTTCACTGTAATTTTTTAGTAGCATGTCGTAATTTGTCTTCAATTCTACTAGCTTGTTGTTCAAAAGCTCGTTGGCATTTTGGAGGATAATTACTTTTTCGTGTAAATTCGTGTTGTCAAATAGAGCTGCAGTCAGTTGGATATTAAGATCCCTTTTTTTTGTTTTCAGCTCAACGTTTTCGCGCATTAACGTTTCGATTTGTGCAGGACAAACGACCGGACCGCCTGAGAAAAGTATTTAGTTTTAAATTATTGTTGATAACTTATAATTATTTTAAATAAAAATAAATAACCCCTAGTAGGTAAATCCTGTAAATATTTTATGCATAATTCATCATTTTGAAACCAATCACCCTGACTGAGTGTGCGTTTGCAGATCACCTAATGATTTGTGCACCCAGCGAAGAGGACTTGCAGAAAAATCTAAAGATATGGGAAAACGAACTAAAGAGGAAAAACTTAAAAATAAACATACAGAAAACAAAAGTAATGACCACTGGATCAGGTGATAAAGAAATTAATTTAAGGATACAAGAGGAAGAAATCGAGCAGGTAGACGTATGAAGATAAATAAAAATGGAAATGAAGATATTGAAATAAACAAAAGGATCACCAATGCATCAAAACTTTATCATTCATTATCAGGAAAAAGGAAATCTGTACCAAAACCAAAATTACAGTATATAAAACAGTTTACCGGCCATTCCTTACAAACAAGAATGAACAACAGACCAGTCAGGGAAGTGTGGGAAACCCGAGTTAATACAAAAAGGAAGACCTAAGAAAACTTGGAACCAAGAAGTTGCAGAAATACTGGAAGGAAGACATATAAAATGGGAAGCAAAAACTAAAAAAAAATGGAACAATTTCATCTACGAACAAAAAATTTAGATATAGATACCGACCCTTAAACCTTCGGGTATAAAAAGGGTTTTTGTTTATATAGCTTGTTTCAAAAAAAAACCTTAATATACTAAAAATATTGTTGGAAATGACGAAAATAAAATACTGTGAAATTTTGAACTCTCAATATTTATATTGAGAGGTGCCGCATTATGGAAACATGGAAACAAAATTGTCCTGTGCTTTGGAATTTTATAGCTCACGTTGGGAGCAATACTTCGGAATGACTAAGATATAGGAAATTTGACGCACTACAAAAAAGGTCTCTTATAATTTTTTTTATATTTTTACTTCTTTCAAATTCCAACTTTTTTATCTGCGAAAAATCTTGGAAATGGCAAAAATCATTGACAAGTAGTAAAATAAAATGTTTAGATGTATGCCACAAAAAAATGTATTTAAAATTGATTTGAACACGACCATTTAAAAAATAACTTTCTGAGTTTACACTAGGTCAACATTCTAATATTTTACAGATAAATTAGGTTTACGGACAAAATTTATACTCATATTTTGTAGGTGCAAGTGCAATTTAGTGTTTTATAAGAATTTTTCTTAGTGTAATAGGAGTAAAAACTATTTAAATTCCAGTCATTAGGAAAAGCCAAGTTGTTGATTAATCGAAATTGAAAACCAAAACTTACCCAAGTTATCGGAGATATTGAAATCGGATACTTTGAGGTTAGAATGTGAATATAACCCAATCCTATCAAAATTATTGTTTGATTCGGCACAATGTTTATCTTTCAACACTAAACTTAGCATTTTTTTACCTCTGGAGCACATTTTTATTCAATTCTATTTGTATTTTTGGAAAAAGATAGAAGTCAGAACTAAACAAACCACCTTTGCAAAGTGCAATCACAAGATAAATGAAAATATTTTGACTAGAAACTAACGACTCTAACGAGCGGAAGGAATACACAGAGGTGGATTCAGATGAAATTTTTATATTTATATGAAAGCGATTTTATCATTTATAAGTTCTGTTTCAATATTAAGGATATAATTAAGCTTAAAATTTTCAAAAAAAATCAAAATGGAATAATGCAGGGCAACTAAACATAAAATAAACACAACTCAAAATAAATCAAAATGTTTCCACACTAACTGATTACTTTTCTGTACATTATTAGGTAAATACGGTACTGTTAAGTTCTTAAATGTGTAATTACATTTTAATTATTCAATTATTAGTCAATTAGAAATTTGGCAAATCACCGGAAGTGATAATATTGGTAATTTAATGGTTGTAAAAACAATCATAATCTACAACTATTCAAAAATTCTATATTTGGTTCCTAAGTGCGACAAAATTGTCTCTTCCATCGTCCTAAATACTATAAAAACATATTATAAAAGCTTTGAGATAAGAAAAACTTTGAAGGACCAAGAAGATTAATTAATAATAATTTTTTCTTACCTTGCCCTACGATATTCAAACGTAACTGCTGAATCGTCTTTTTAAGCATATTTATTTCGGCAGCTTGAGGATCTTGATTAACTATCGGCTTATTTTTAATCTTCCTTGCTCGATCAGCGTATCTCAGCGTAGATATCGTCTCTTCCAAATTATAGTCTGCCGGACTAACACAAGCTATCATCAGTGTAATGCTGTTTCCACCCAAAGAATCTAAAAATAAAAAATTATTATCAGAGGGAACATAATTATATTAAACCTTTGATCGAACCTTTCAGAAGTCTTGTCAAATTGCTGTCCCTGTAGGGAATGAATCCATGTTGTCCTTTTTCATCGCCTAAAGCACTAATAACATTGCCCAATACAAATAATCCTTTGTTAATTGTAACACCTTCTTTAAATGTGTTTCCT
Organism: Lochmaea crataegi; assembly: GCA_947563755.1. NCBI lineage: Eukaryota > Metazoa > Arthropoda > Insecta > Coleoptera > Chrysomelidae > Lochmaea > Lochmaea crataegi. The sequence continues at coordinate 10,457,561 of OX387427.1, forward strand.
ACAGCTCCAGTCTTTTTTGGCCTTTCGCTTCCTGCCAAGTCTACTAAATGTAGCTTGGCTTGTTTATTTTCATGACTAAAAAGTTATTTTATTCATTTTTTTTATATTTTATTTACGGGCATTACCCATTCATTTACAATAATTAAAATTTTATCAGTACTACAGTACATCATTTTTGTAAAATTATAAAGTAAAAATAAAAATACAACATTTAAATATCTTAAAACAAAAGTTGAATATAAAAAAAAAATTGAAACAAATATTTAAAATCATTAAAATATATGCTTAATTATACTGAGTAACATAAGTACAATACATCCATATCCACTATACCCAATCTAAAAGAATCAAACGTATTCCTACTCTTATTTATCACAAAGTGACCTTATAAAATGCTCTTAATTATTGAAGAAATCTAATTCTGGTAAGCTATTTGCCAAACGTGTTGTTCTGGGAATGTATGATTGATAGAATGTATTAGCTGATCTAGAGCTTCTTGCAGGAACCATGAAATTAATCTTACTAAGTAGGTATGGGCAGTTAGAAAGGGAATTTGATATTTTGAACAAATTTTTAAGATCATTATGATCTCTTCGGGTTTTCAGAGGAAATAGTTGGAACTTTTTGTAAAGGAGATTGAAATCATATCTATATTCATCTAAACGCGGAATATTAGACTAAATGCTAAGTATCTTAAAAATTTACGTTGGACTTGCTCTATTTTGTGAATGTAGCATGCATATCCTGGATTCCAAACCGAAGATGCATACTACAGAATAGGTCTGACAAGGGAATTGTATAGTAATCAGATTGCATAAATATTATCAAAATCTCTGGTAAATCTTTTGACAAAACCCAGCAATCTCAGTGCTCTCGATACCATATTATCAATGTGGAAGGAAAATGTCAGAGATGAATCAATATATACTCCCAGATCTTTGATTACTGATACCCACGATATAATGGAATCATTAATTTTATAATCAAACTTCTTACATGACCTACTCCTGGAAAAATATATGCAAAAACACTTATCAGCATCAAGTTCCATAACATTCAAATCACACCACTCAACCAGCCTGTTTAAAAATTAAAAACACGAGAACAAAATAAAATGTAAATGCGTAGACATATAAACTACATTCGACAAGTTATCAATATAAATATTCAATTGCCTAATAAAGTAAGATCTCACTGATCATAACTAATAATAAGAATAAGATTAAATATATTCTGCTCAAGTTGTAGATACTTACCAATTTTCTTTGCTATTCATCGCAATATTTACGGTAAGAATTGCGTGGCTTCTCGAGCTATGAGCATTCATAGCTGTTGAGCTCGTTGCTCTTCGAGAAGTACCTTTTTGTAAAGCCTCGAATATTGCTTTAACTGAATTAACTTCTACTTCTGTCAAGTTAGGAATATGGATTCCTGAAAACAATTTATACAATAAAATAGACATATAAAACTAGCAAAATTTCATGTTTAGCTTATAAAATGTTTCCTTCTTTACCTTTAGATGTATCTTCTCTTATTTCCAGGGTGCATTGATCCCTTGGTCTATCACTCAATAAGTCATAAAGAATTTCCTGGTATAGTTCCATAAAAGAGACTGTAATAACGAAGTCAAATGAAAAATTATCTTTTATAAAATCAAATAATTCAGAGATTGCTCTTGGTATCACACCCATCTCCCCAACACCCATATATGCTGTGCCCATGGTATGGGTTTTTCCCGATCCTGTTTGTCCATAGGCCAAGATGGTTAAGTTATAACCCTAAAACAGTTCATAATGAAATTCAATTCGGGACTTGTTCTGTAGGAAACAAATACTGAACACTGTTTACACTACCACTACAGAGACTGAAGGTAAACCATTCACAGAATAAGATAACTTGGTTATTAAAATGGGCGTAAAATAGTGTAAAGAGTTAGTGTAGTATCAACAGTGATCATTGTGAAGTATCGCCAACAGTTCCAAAATTCTTAACTTAGTAAACAAATACATTTTCCTTGCATTAAAACTTAAAAGTACCTTACGAACTCGCTTAAAATGACTAACAGAAACAAAGTTCCTTTTATACCTAATTAAAAAATAATACCTTGAATAAATTTCCCAACAGCGGTTGAACACATCTATTATATAAGGCATCCTGTGTAGAGCAAGTTGATAAAACATAGTTAAAAGTATAGGCTTTATCTTTATCTAGAGTTTTTATAACTATTTGCTCATTTTCTTCTATGACGTCCAAAACATCTTTACAACCTTTAGATTTTTCATTTTGAACTAATGGTCTGACTCGAACAGCAACTCGTACAGAAGTGTTATCAGCCATATTTGTAACTTCTACCTAAAATCTTAATTTTAATGGTAATGATTGAATAGATGAGGCTTTTACTTGATGAAGATCCATACTTAATGATGAAATAAAACAATTTAATTTGCTTAAATAAAAATAATCAATTTAAAAGCTTAACATACTTTAGAACACCATCCTTAAAAATCAAATCATTTTTAGAACCTTTAAACATGAATATTTGCTTTAAAACTGATTTCAATTTATCCAAATTCATTAAAAAAAACAAATCTAAATCTTCAAAATTAAACAAATCAGGAGTTTATAAATTAAAATGTGGTAATGACAACTGTGACAAAATTAAACAAACGTAGCTCTGACAACAACAAATAAGATTCTAACTATTCATATCCTTTATTAACAAACCAACACACTTTGGACTCAAATTTTGAAATTTTGCATGTAGAACCCAAATCCTTTAAATTAAATCTTTTCGAAGCCCTTGAGATTAATAAAAACAAATATTCAGGTAATCTTCTTAAGGACCTAATAGATATCAATCATTCTCCTTTATTAAACCTATTTACCTAGAAGAAAATTCAGGTGTGATTGTTGTGAATAAATTTCCAAGTGAACGTTTTCAATACCTTTGTTAATATTCGTAGAATTCCGTATTTAGGAACTTTTTGTACTTTACGTCTATCGGGGCATATAGCCCGAGAAGTAGTTGTTGCTTCTTAGTGGACGGTCTGCTCTTTGGAAATTTATTTTTCTAATTTTGTAAAGCGTTTAATAGTAATGAACTATTATTTTTTGATGTCTAAACATATTATAATACTTTTGTCAATATCCTTAGAATTCCGTATTAATGCACTGTATAAATTAAAATTTTTTCATTATATCTTCACTAGTTTGATAAAGCTATTGTGTAGCAAAACGCGTTACTAATCTTAAATTGAACGTTAGTTAAAATTATAATGAGATTTTGTTGAGATGAAAGAGTACACTCACTACTTCACTAGTTTTAAATATTTTTTAAATAGTGTGCTTAATATAGTTTTTGATGTTTATGTCAGACAATTAAAAATGTATTGTCATTTTAATAAAAAGTTACATGTTAAAAATATTAAATAGTTTATTATATTAAAGTACAAATACTATTATTAATAATCAATAGGTTATGGGTCTATGCAATTAATACGTAAAGAAAAAGGAAATTAAAAATATGGCTCAAGTTAACGCAAGTGCCCCTCTACGTAATGATAATTATGATACATGGAAAATTAATTCAAGCATAAGCGTTATTAATAAGATCTGGACTCTGGGATTACATTTCCGGAGAAGCAAAAATGCCAGCAGAAGACGATCAAGCTAAAAAAAATGGAAAGAGAATGATTTAAACGCCAAATTAGAACTAATACTAATCATTTCCCCATTGGAATTAAAATAAGTTAAAAACTGTATAACATCTAAAGATATATGGGACATATTGGAGAAAATTTACCAAAGCGAAGGCGAATTTATTAAAAAATTTAATTCTACATAAAATGCGAGAAGGCGATAATATAAGAACACATTTAAATAATTTTTGTGATACTGTAGACAAATTAGCCGATATGTAAATGACGATTTGTTAAGTATCATGATGCTATATTCACTACCAAGTTCTTTTGAAAATTTTCGTATTGCAATTATTGAATCTAGAGATGATCTACCAACGCCAGAAAATTTAAAAATTAAAATATTGGAAGTGAAGCTCGTAACAAAAATTCAGATAAAAATACACAAGAAAGGTGCATTTGTAAGCAGGAACTTTTCAAGAAATTTCTACAAAAATCGCAATGAAGAAAATACTAATGAATATCCTAATAAGCAAAATAGAATAAAATGTAGCAAATGTTTCAAATAAAGACATAAGTCAAAAAATAATAGTTCAATACTATTAAACACTTTACAAAATTAGAAAAATTAATTTCCAAAGAGCAGGGGCTATTCAGAGATTTCAAAAGCTTTCAGAATATGGATGCCACAAATTAACAAAATAGTAGTTTCAAGGGATGTAAAAATTCTTAACAAAATGACAAACGAATTTGAAGAGATTAATTATGAATATTTAAATTATGAAAGTTTTCCAGAAAATAAAGAAGAAACAGCCAAAAATAAAGTATTCATAGAAATAACCAGAAAAACAAATAGTTTACAACAAAATTTACAAAATGAAGAACAAAATTTACTAAATGAAGAAGAAAACGAGGAAAATGAGCTAGAAAATTGAGAAGATAATGTAGAACAAATCCAAATTCAAGAAGAAAACAGTTTTGAACAAATAAATTTTGAAAATGAAAACAAATAATATAATGCCAAGAGAGAAAAAAAATACCAAAATGGACCTAAGATTATTATATGTCTTATTTAGGCGAAGAAATAGAAAATGAAAAGACACAAGATGAAGAATATTGGAAAGAAGCAATAAAAAATGAATTAAAAGCACACATAAAAAATGAGACATGGGTACTAAAAGAAAGAAAATCAAATAGAAATAAAGTAAGTTGCAAAATGATATTAAAAGAAAAATTTAGACCAGGCATTGATTTTTTCGACACTTTTGCACCATTAGCAAAATTAAGCTCAATCAGGTTATTATTAGGAGTTGCTGCTGAACAAAATCTTGAACTCCAACAACTAGATGTTACCACAGCTTTCTTAAATGGAGAATTAGATGGAGAAATTTGTATGGAGTTACCAGAAAACCTTGAAAAATATCCACAAGAAATAGTTTTAGAAGAAAGTACAAATGAAAACAATGAAATATTTATAAAATCTGTAAAAATGTTAGAATACTTAAAAAGGAACAAAAATAACACTTGTTTTCTACAGAAAGCACTGTATGGTTTAAAGCAGGCTGGGAGACAGTGGTATAAGAAATTGGACACAAAATTAAAGGAAATGGGTTTCAGACCATCGACAGCTGATCCATGCATCTAGGTATCCTTCAAAGGGGGAGAAAAAACCATTATTGCCATTTACGTAGATGATCTGATCATAGCAAAGCAACGTCCAATAAAAAACAAAAGAAAAACGTTAAAGAAGAATTGGAAAAATATTTTGAAATGAGAGATCTAGGAAATTTAAATGACTGTTTGGGAATAGAATTTCAACAATATAGAAATTTCATAAGTGTCAGCCAAAGCAAATATATACAAAAATTACTTGAAAAATATGAAATGAAAAAATGTAAAAGTGTTTCTAATCCCATGGAAGTAGGTTCTAAACTAACAAAAGCGGAACAAAACGAACTGATTGATTTACCATATCAAAATCTGATAGGTTCTTTAATGTATTTGGCCGTAGCAACACGTCGTGATATATCCTATGCGGTTAGCCATTTAAGCCAATTTAATACTTGCCATGGTAAAATACATTGGACTGCAGCAAAGAATACCGAGGTATTTGCAAGGCACAAAAGAAAAATGTTTAATTTTCAAAAGAAAATCTTTATGCTGATGCAGATTGGGGTTCTTGTGCTGTAGATAGAAGGTCCTATACTGGATATTGTTTTTCTTTTGCAGGAGCACTAATAAGCTGGGAATCAAGAAAACAAAGGACTGTTGCCTTATCTACTGCAGATGCAGAATTCATGTCAATAACTGAAGCTTTTAAAGAAGCTGTTCACCTAAAACATTTAATAAATGACATGGGAATTGACCAAGAGCAAATATTGATTTTGAATGATAACCAAGCAGCACAGAAACTTATTACGAATCCAGTTATTAGTTCAAAATCGAAACATATTGAAATAAAAGAAAATTTTATAAAAGATTCCAATAATAAAGGCGAAATTAGGATCGAGCATATAAGGACAGATGAAATATTTGCAGATATCTTTACAAAAGCGTTACCTTCCACTCGTCACATAATCTTAACAAATTTAGTTGGTTTAAAAAATGAAGTAGTTCGTGAGGGGGAGTATTGAGAAGAAAAAGTACACTCACTACTTCACTAGTTTTAAATATTTTTTATATAGTGAGCTTAATATAGTTTTTGATGTTTATGTCAGATAATTAAAAATGTATTCATTTTAATAAAAAGTTACATGGTTAAAATATTAAATAGTTTATTATACTAAAGTAAATACTATTATTAATAATCAATAGATTTAAGCAAATTAAATAGTTTTATTTCATCGTTAATTATAATGTGTGAGTAAAGATTATTGGATTTGTAGACACATACACATTAAATTGTAAGAATTTAGCATTAGGTATAATATATTATATCAAGTTATTTGGATGCCAAAATAAAAGCGAAAGATTTATTATTTGTTTCGAAAATATTGATTTCTTATATTAGATGGGCTATTTACAGTTTAATTTTGAAGGAATGTTTTGAAAAACGGTAGTTTTTGTTGTACTAAAAAGTGGTTCTCCCATATGTTGCCAGTTGTCGTTTTTTATCAACCAGTTAATGAAGGAAAGGTTTGATTAGAATTTAAATCCAATGTTAAGCTTTAAGAATTCAAATATTCCAAGTGGCTCTTACTTCCTTCTAACCTCTCTATCTATCTTCATTTCTATATAATTCTAACATTCAGAAACTTAAATTTGAAATGTCGAAAGGGCATCCTTCAAGTAAGAGCCATGTTTGTAAAAAAGTTTTGGTAATTTGAAGATCACATATAATATAAACCTACAAAACTTTATGCTTACCTGTGAAATACAATAAATATAAATTACTGGAACAATGGAACGAAAAACAAAATCTTAAATATAAAAAGGCATTTTTAGTTAACACCATGAAAATGAAATTTATCAACTGATTATTTTAACTCCTAAGTAAATTCTTTTATGCGATACTGTAAAACGTAAAACCCCACCAAACATCCAAACGTCCGTTACAGTTACGCTAGTAAATTCAAACTGCTGTCAACAATGTCAAAATATTTTCGAAAAATGTGTGAGGGGAATTTTGGCGATGATATAGTTTCAACTTTTAACCACTTTATCTTATTCTATGGTTACAAATAATTTGCATAAATTTAATAATTAAGTCCATCTTGTTTTTATAATTAATATACGCTAGAAATACAAAAATTACTGTAGAATATTCATAAGAATTAGCAGCAGCTCACGATTTTTTTTATATCTCGATGATGTTATGGTGCAGTGGATAGGCAACACATAAAACATATATCGACTGTTCAAATAAACAATCAGGAGTACGTAACATTGGAGAATAAAGAAAAAGTTTGGAAATTGAATAGATGAGGCTTTTACTTGATGAAGATCCATACTACTGATGAAATAAAACAAATTAATTTGTTTAAATCTTCATTATTTATTTTGAACTGACGTTCAAATTAAAATTAGTGACGCGTTTCGCTACACAGTAGCTTTTTCAAACTAGTTAATTAACTAACCTAAACTAGTTTGAAAAAGCTACTGTGTAGCGAAACGCGTCACTAATTTTAATTTGAACGTCAGTTCAAAATAAATAATGAAGATTTAAACAAATTAATTTGTTTTATTTCATCAAAAAGTTTGGACTTTACATGCGACTCTTTTACTGTAAATAATTATATATTATGCTGTAATACTTGCAAATATACAGTTTTGGAATTTTTTGCAGATGATAGTGGACCTGCAGAACCTACTGGCGTTAAAGCAACAATGAAATTATTAGAAAGCACAGGACAGGTAAATGTATTCAAATATATATTAAATATAGTACCTCATTGCGCAAAAAAAAACGCAGGGGACTGCCGACAGAAGTGAAAACACCAATAAATGAATCCCTTTTGAAAATTTTATCGTAAGCCCATCGTGGAATTTTTTAGGAAAAAATACACATATATACACGGTATACATATAGCTCATGCAAAGCGTGACGATGATTTATGCAACACTATATACGCTTCTTTGCATAACCAAAAGTATTGTGTGTTGCATAAGAGCGTGGCGATGACGAAAAATCCTTGATTTTGAGGTTAAAACTTCCTTAGGCGCGTTGAGCACTTTTTTTGGTGACGAAAAAATATGGATTTTCGTCACGATTTTATGCAATACACAATACTTTTGGTTATGCAACATGTAACCTTAAATGCCCCTGGCTAGAGCACTCCACCTCAGGGAGTGGAATTCAGCACCAATTGAACTATTTTATATGCTATCACTGGATGGGGTGTACAATTAATATTAAATTGGACGCCACCAGCTTTTTATCGAAACGAAAGCAAAAGGTGGAAAGCTGGAAACACCTTGTAAAAATTAACGTTAACTTAAATAAAAAATTAAATCAAATTATTTATTCCTGAACCCGTTTATCCAATTTAATAATTATTGAATAATCAATACAAAGAATGAAAACAATAATTATTTATTGAAATTTAAACATTCAACATAAATTGGATACAAAAAAACCAAACGAGGAGAATACCAAATTGTAATAATTAACACGCCAAATCTCTAATTGTTAAAGAGAATTTAACAATTAATTTTCGATTTTAACAACATAAAACGTAAGCATATTGTTTCAATATGTAGCGACGTTTACTACCCCCATCAAATAATTATTCAATACTAAATCGCAGTTCGCACATAACTAACAAATTTTGGAAGGAGAATGGGCGGGGTTTCATACATTGGTTCTGAATCCAGCTGTCCAGATCAATACTTGATATTCTTTGAAGTGAACTTATAGAAATGTTTTGTTGGTGGACTATTTAGATCGGACAATACATTAAATCCCTATGTTCCGTTTGTGTTTGAATGTATCTGTATGTGTACCTACTTTTTTTTGTAAAAAATTCCATTTACTATGGGCTTACGATAAAATTTTTAAAAGGGATTTATTTATTTATTGGTGTTTTCACTTTCACTATCGGCAGCCCCATATGACTGGACGTTTTTTTCTTCACCCAAAAAAAGTGCTTAACGCGCCTAAAAAAGTTTTCACCTCAAAAATATTTTACAGATGTCAACTTTACAACCAGCTTTACTAAACAACACACGAAAAGCTGAAGTGGATCTTATTTTCTTTAATCGAGTACCAAAAGTGGGATCCCAAACATTGATGGAGCTTATGAGGAGACTTAGCATCCGTAATGAATTCGGATTTCACCAGGATATGGTTCAAAGAGTGGAAACTATAAGACTTTCTCCAGAAGATCAAGCAGTTTTAGCTGCCCTAATTTCCAGTTATGATCCTCCCGGTGTATATATTAAACATGTGTGTTTCACTAATATATCAAGGTATGCATTATTAATTGACTGACTTTCTTTAAATTACTTAGGTGGACGCTACATAAAATGAACGCCTGTAATGAGAATTGCATAAGTGAAAGTAAAGCTAACAATAATAATTTATCGCATTTTTTATTTAATTTTCTTTTCTAGCTTTGGTTTACCAGAACCAATCTATATCAATCTAGTCAGAGATCCAGTTGAACGAGTAATTTCATGGTATTATTACGTTCGTGCACCATGGTATTATGTAGAAAGAAAAATCGCTTTTCCAGATATACCCTTACCCGATCCTAAATGGCTAAAAAAGGTAATATTTTTGTTTGTTGTATGTTTTTGCTGGTTAACTCATAATAGGGTGTTCAACTTCAAATTTTGACCACATGTTTTATTAGGTAATATTAATAAGTGACAAATGGGATATTCAAAAATAAAATTATTTTAAATTCAGTCTTTAGATTAAAAGAAAAAAATGAAAACAAAAATTTACTGAAATTATGCAACCTATAATGCAGATACGTCACTAGTTTAAATGTGAAGTTGTCTAGAGTCTTCCTTTGCTGTTCCATATTTCAGCTTCTTCTTTCTCATTCATTTGGGAAGTTTGAGTTTGACAGGACAAAAATGTTGACATCTGACCTGACATCTATCACTCTGTTTACCTTGTTCAATTTTAATTTGAAGCATTATTTACAAATTCATTACTGTGCCGAAAACAGATGAGAGAAGAAAGAGTTGGTTTGCAGCTATTAGAAGGTCCTTTGTGTACAAACTTCAACAAATTATTTTTGTTGTGAAGACCATTTTAATATAAGTAAAAATAATTAATAACTCTATTGATAATCATTTCAAATATTTATCAATTTATATATCTTTTTTAGTTATGAGTTTAAAGATGACTTGGAATTTGCTTTAAAGTACACTGTAATTTTATTAATAAAAGGAAGCCTAAACACGAACTAATCAAAAATTTGAAACAAGATGAAACCACATGCGAATGAAAACAACAAAATAACTCACTGTCACTCTAACCTAAACTTCTTCTTTTCTTCTTTTGGGTGACTACACTCTCTTCTGATTATTTTGTTCCATGTCAAAATATGTGACTAACTTCAATTTAAACTAGTGACGTCAAAATCTAAAAGGCGGGTTTTAAGAAATTTTCAAAATATGATTTTTTAAATGGAGATAAAAACATAACAGCACCATTAAATTTGATAAAATACAGTGCTGTGTAATTTGTTCCCTTAGAATTAACGATCTGCTAATCATTAACAAGAATCTATTTTTAGTTGAACACTCTATTATCAAAAGAGTGCAAAGAATATCTATAATATCAAGATGCGTCCTCACTAATGCACTGCGCCTAGCCGAGTCGAACATAGTATTTATTTAATGCTGGTTAATGAAATAAAAACTTACCATAAATGTTAACTTCCTTTCCATAGCATCTAGATTTATTCCTCTTGTGTTTCTATTACATACCAGCTGACTACATTTTGTGAAAGATTATGTAGGAATAAGTTGGATAGTGGATTGAGGCGAAATCATACGTAATTTTTATATTTAGGATTTTGAAGAATGCGTATTGTCCGGAGACCGAGAGTGCAAGTATCTAAGAGGTGAGATACGAGAAGGCATTGGAGATCACAGACGCCAGTCAATGTTTTTCTGTGGGCACCATCCTGATTGTTTACCATTCAACACGCAAGGAGCACTTGAAAGAGCAAAGCGTGCCGTAGAGCAGAATTACGCAGTTGTGGGCGTTCTAGAGGACTTGAATACAACGTTGACTGTTCTAGAACATTATGTTCCTAGATTTTTCGAAGGAGCTTCCGATATGTATTGGAGTAAGTTATTTTAATTTTAAAATATGCTGTTATTCATATTTTGATAAACTTAACTTCAAGCATAGAGAAATAAAAATCTCTTTGACTTCAAGATAGGCGAAATTTTTTGTACATTTTCCAAGCTTGTAACTGAATTTTTTTTTCTTCAGATGAAATTAGCCGGTATAATCCCATAAACAAGAACAATTTCAAGCCTCCTGTTAGCGAAGAAGTGAAAAACATCGTGAGGAAAAACTTCACGAAAGAAATAGAATTTTATGAATTCTGCAAACAAAGGTTACACAAACAATATTTAGCATTAAAACTTCCTGATTTAGTCACCTAAATTAGCCCAAAAAGTATTGTGTAATAAAATATAATTAACTCGAATTAGTACAAAGTCGAGGTACTGTTTTGAAAACACTTGTGAATATATTTTGATATTGTTTTATAATTAATACTTATACAGTGCCCCATTTGAAAATCATCCGCCGAAAACGAATACAAAAGGTGGATAAATTATTTGGGATATTTGGTTATTATACTGAATAACAAATAAAAGTCCAAGAAAAGATTCCAGTAAATCATAATTTTAAGTGGAGGTTTTGAATTTTTTCTATAATTTCTACAAACGAAACATACATGTGACTATATGTTTCAATCCCCCAGTTTTTTTTAAATTACGCAAAAACCGTTGGAGTTACAGAAAAAAGTTTAAAACAAAAATTGTAGAGCTTTAAATTCTACACCAAAATGGTTCCAATCATATTTCCCCAAATGACATTAAGGTGGCTAAAAGTTAACGGGTGGTTTTTTAAACTTCAAAAAATTGTAACTCGTAGAAAAATTGAGATATTTTGAAATTCTTTTTTGTAATTACTCAGCACACCGTGAAGTTTCATTTTAGAGAACCAAAAAAAATTTGCAAATATCCCAATTAGGGTCATAATTTTTTAAAGTTTAAAAAACCACCCGTTAACTTTTTTTTTCAACACCTTGCCGGGGGTAAATTATACAAAAAAATTCAAAACATCCACTCAAAATTATGATGTAAAGGACTTTTTTCTTGGACTAATAAATTATTATGTTCATTAATAACTGTTCAATCTTTAAGATTAGCATTAAGTATCTTGGAAAAAATATATACCTGAAAATGGTACCAATGGTATCATCTGTATTTCTTTACAATAAATACAAAAACTTTCAGTTTCTTTGAGAAAAATGTATGTCTTTTATTCACGAACTCCTCTCTTTGGTTCTTTATTTGACGCTAAAAGTTTACTTTGGTTTACATTTTGTATAATAAGAGGAAGTTCTGGTAAAAACTGAAAATTTCTAAAATGGGTTTTAGGGCATGACAAATCTAGTAGTGGACTAAGTTTTTTGAAAAATTTAGTGTAAAAACCACACAACTCAACAACAACTGTAAATAGTGAGCTTAAATTTCAGCAGAGCACCGTCAAAAGACTTCTTACTCGGAAAAAACTCAATAATTTAAGGGGAGTTGGAGATTTCGCACTTTTCTGCTTTGTTTAACACTTAATTTACAATTTTACATCTATGAACACGTTTGCTATCTGCAACCTTAAAAGCATGAGTTGTTTGTTAGTGAGATGGTGTTTTTTTGGCTTGTTTCTGGACTGATTTTTTTGTAAAAAAGAAACGAGGTATCCTGAGACAGACCGAATCCGGGCAGATTTATCTAAGAAAACACTAAAATTTTTGTAAAATTGGTTTTCTTGAGGTTAAAAATCAACTGGCGGACTCAGTTTTTCGATAAAATTGATATTTATTGAAATACTGTGATGAAGTTCTCGAAAAAACACAATATCAACATAAAAAAAAACTTTTTAAGTATTTTTATACCAGTTAACAAAATGGGCGGATAATTCTCAAATGAAAACAGTTTATTTTATTGAATATCGATTGTGATAGTGGCATTTTTATTTTAAAAATATTAAATTAATATCCAAAATGTAAAATGCAATTCTCTCGTGATAGATAAAATGATCTAGAAAAGTAGAATAAGATAATATATTATAAAAAACGTTCTGTGTTTTTATAATAATATGTGTGTGGATTATAAAGTTGTGAAAATCTATCAAGGCACAAAAAAATTCCTCTGTCTTCTCCACATAAAATATAATGTAGGAAACTATCAGTAAACAGAATTCTTTTTGACGTATTTTGGTAACATTTTGAAAAACTTGCGGGCAACATACTGTTATAATATATTCAGTAGAAACATGTGGGTCATTCCATAAAATTTGGTTAGGTTAGGATAGTTTACAACTTTTTGTTTTAGCGGCAATTGGAAGACACGGAAACAAAAAAAGCAGTAGACAAAGATTAAAAAAGTATTACAAAACTATCGATTGACTTGTTAAAATTGTACCTAATGTTAACAGAAAATACTCGCAAGCAAGACTAATTTGTGCATTGGTATGTTTTCACGACTTTACTAAAGGTGCGTTTTATTCGTTTATTAATTCTGTTTTTGGGTGCTACTCATTCTAAATAAACGTTAAGGATTGTCAAAATGGTCGAATACGATTTTTTGTTGATATCCATTTTATTTTATATCATATCATAAACTTTTAATAGCTAAAGCATTGTCTAAAAAAGGCTAAAGTCAACAGGGGAGCATTTTTGTAATTTTCCATATTCTGGAACAAATAGAACACGCCTTAGATCTTTATTATTATTATTAATATTATTATTATGTTGGAATAAATTAAACTGTTTGATGCCCAGTTGCACCATGTTTTGCTTAGAAAAGCCACACTTACGTACAATACCATATATGTCTTCACTTGAATGGACAAAGATTTGCTTAAAATTACTTGTTAAGCCAAGGTGGTGCAATCGGGCCTGAATTGTACACTATAAATAAGTCAAAAATAGGTAGAGAAGTGTATTTTTGACATATTTATATTATATGTGACAAATGTCTTGTATCTAAATACATATCTTTTGTATTTTGCCATAGTGTTCTTTATTTAATTTATAACTAATACATAAATAATATTCCACAAATAAGTATTTATAAAATCCACATTGTATTTTAAGATTCTCACCTTTGGTAATTAGAAATAATTCATGACTGTGACTGAAATAAAGTAGAATAAATGTTTAAGCTTTTTTATTACCCTTACTTGGAAGAAAATTGGTATAACCGTCCATGGATCTTTAAGCCCAAAACCTAGTCTACATGGATCGCTTATTTTTTGGTGCAAAATATTGTTTCTGTGTACGGCTCTGGGCTATTTACACTACATAATTTGTTACTTCTGAAGGTTTAGAGAGCATATAATTAATAAATAATATCCTGTGGCAGAGATAATTACAAATTTAACGTAGGTACATTGGAGTATCTGCGATTACACCATAATGCATACTACCGAAAAAATATCAATATTTTATCCACTATAAAATCTAGCAAAAAGAAAGTCATCGCCATACCATCCTTTTACCTAAGTTAAAACCTGCAGATATCCTAAAATTCCTCCGGGAAATAGGACTAAGGGTACTGGTCTCTGAGATTTTCCTCAGGAACTAAGTAGAAGTAAGAGGGCACAATAGATCTTCTAGGTCTCAGTGAGTATCACCTCAGTATATACATACATACATGCCATCCTTTTCTCGAAGCTCCGGGACATTTTTGACCTCCACTGAATTTTCAGTGGACAAGAGGGCATAATATAACAAGGTATATCTCCAAATTAGTTAGTTTAATTGCAAGCAAAATTTCAAGGTATATCTATTAGCTTCAAACTCGTGTATAACCTATAAAACCAGGAAAAACTAAAATATACCTCATTAGACCATTCCAGAACACCTGACTTTGACAGGTCGGCCATATTGTTCTGGAGGACAACCGATCAGTTGGAGCTGAAGCTGTGTTTTGGCATGTGCTGTAAGTCAGTTGGTTGTCAGACAGACTTTGTAGAACAATGACAAATTAATATATATTTTATTTAAATAATTAATACAAATAACACATGGCGCATTCTGTAAACTGTCTCTGAATTGAATTAAATAATAATTAAAATGTCAGACGACGAAAAAAGCAATCAACAGAGGAGTTATGTGAATCCAACGAAAGTCAAAGCAACAGATTCAGGTGCACAGAGAGATCAATTAAATAGTCACCTGCCTTGATTAAAACAGCCGGAAATCTAAAAAAATATACCTCATCTCTTGCACACTTATTAACAACACTACAAAACTTATTATTAATTAAAGTCTAACTTCATTCATCCGTTGTTTACCAGTAAACAATGACAACAAAAATAGAATATGACATGAGTGTCCTTCAGAACAATATGGCCGACCTGTCAGTGACGTCATTCTTGAATGGTCTATAGGGCAAGTTCGCGTGACGTCATGTGTGACAATCGCCCAGGGCTTTGCGGACGACATAGTGATTGTCACCAATGGGAAATTCCCGGAAGTGGTTATGAATGTCCTACAGGAAGCACTGCGAATTGTGGAGGAATGGTGCCTTACAGAGAACCTTTCAGTTAATCCAAAAAAACCAAACTAGTTGCTTTTACGAATAGAAGAGTTCTCCCGCAGGGTAGAGTACTGTTGGAGAAGAACTAGAAATATCCAAAGAAGTCAAATATCTGGGAGTGACCCTTGATTCCAAACTGAATTGGAAGGCACACCTGGAAAAAATTACTACCAGGGCGACTAGGCTTTTCTGGCAATGCAGAAGAGTTATGGGCAAAACCTGGGGAATACGACCTGAGGTGGTTCACTGGCTCTACACAACTGTGATAAGGCCAACGATCACCTATGGAACAATAGTCTGGTGGAGGAGGACAGAAGTGTCCTCTGCAGTTAATATGTTAACTGCAATCCAAAGACAAGCGCTTCTTGGTATTACCGGGGCAATGAACAGCACGGGGACGGCATCAATGGAAGCCCTTATTGGACTTCCTCCTCTAGAACTTTTTATAAGGGCGGAGGCAATGATGGCAATTCTTAGGCTGAAATCGGGAAACTTATGGTCCCCGAACAATGTTCGAGAAGGACACACTGATACAACTGGGACATTACTAGACGAACCCATATTTCACATGAGTTTTGATAGCATGACACCAGAGAATATATTCACTGAGCGAGTGAATATCATCATCCCATCTAGGGAACAGGTGATGCAGCCAGGTAATTCTGGAGAAATCATCTGGTTCACCGATGGCTCCAAAACAAACCATGGCACTGGGGCTGGTATAAAAGGACCTAGAAAGAGAATGTTCTTTAGCCTTGGTCGATATACGACTGTGTTTCAAGCAGAGACGATTGCCGCTATAGCCTGTATTGATGAAAACATCAGAAGATGATATACCGGACAAAAAATTGAAATATTCACTGACAGCCAGGCTCTGCTTAAGGCTATCAGTAATCCTACAACTAGGTCTAGACTGGTGAAAAACTGCAAAGAATCCCTCAACAGGCTGGCAAGAGACAACAAAGTGTCTCTAATATGGGTGCCGGCACATGAGGGTATTGCAGGTAATGAAATGGCGGACCAGTTAGCTAAAGAAGGCTCTAAAGGAGACTTCATAGGTCCGTAACCGTTTTGTGGAATCACAAAAGATTGCATAAGAGGGGAAATCGGGAACTGGCTAGATAGGGAACACCAATTCAAATGGAGGGTGACACGAGGGCACCTTCATACAAAGAGTTTACTGAACAAGGTAGTCAAGGAACTCTCAACCAGGCTACTGAAACTGGGTAAGAGACATTTGAAGACAGTTACCGACCTGGTGACTGGACACTGCACCTTGAGGAAACATCTGTACAATATGGGCAAAGTTAGTGAACCTATGTGCAGAAAATATGAACTTGATGATGAAACACCTACTCACATACTCTGCTTCTGCGAGGACTTACAAGAACTTAGACGGAAGCACTTTGGAGAGGAAGTTATACAACCATCACAACTACTGAAAATCCCTCCAGTCAAACTAGTGACCTTTATAGAAGACACGAAGCTACTGGAATGGAAGTAGATAACATGGGAAATGGTACAAAGATTCAGATCAAGTGCCTGGGCTGATGAACACAATCCAATTTATGAATGAATGAATCGCCCAGATGATAAACAAGCGTTCTTTGCACAACACGTGGTTCTTTTTAATTATTTTGATCGTGTTCATTTAATTTTGATTTAGCACTTTTTTCGAGGTTGTTTTAATTGCTTAGGTATTTTGAATGCTAGGTATATCTGACTGTTTATAATAAAATGAATCATTAAATCAATACAAAACAACCAAATTTCAAATCTATCCAAATCATTGTTTATCCTCAGGGCGACTGTCATTAGTGTCAACTTGTCAGTTGGTGGACATGGCCTATTTCAGACCGCTTCTCTAGATATACAGGGTGTCCCAGACTAATTCTGCTATCCTTTATTTCATAAACGAATAGGTATATTTGAATGGGACAAAAGCTATTCTATTCCGTGTGGAAGACACTGACAGAAAAATCGTACTATATTCATTTCTTTTTTTGTATTAAATTACTGTAACCAAAAGTGCTCTTACAAACCAACGACAATTAATCAATATTAAAAAGAAATCAGATCCAGTCTGAAATATATTGAGCTATAATTAATCACATAATAATGAACCCTATAGCTAGTTCGGTTTCACTGTACCTACATAATATATTTCCTTCAACAGTAAATCATGTGTGTTTATAAACTTACATTATTTATTACGTTCACGGTCAAGCTCCTTGAACTGCAAATAACCTTCAGTTTAATGTTTGAGATAAATAATTTATACCCTGAATTTACATTGTTATATCAAATGGCCTAACGTATCATCACAGTTTAATAAAAATAAGATGGATACTACATTCCAAAAATCATAGCATCGCTATAATTTCAAATTAAATTCATTTGCTCACACCTCTATCAGCGGAATGGAAAGGACATTCATACAATTGGTGCTTTTTGTTGCATGGTTCCATAAGTTTCTTCAAGTCCATCTGTTGAATTTTGCTCGTGGCTTTATAGCTTGTTTGCAGTCGGAAGCTAGATATAGCTGAAAAGTTTTGCTTGGAAGATTGTGTAGTGCAGAAGCTAGGACCTCTTCTTCCTAAATCAAATCCTACGATCTCCAATTCATCGTGAATTTAATCAAAAATTAAGGATATAATCGATCCAACCCAATAACAAAACAACGCTTTAGATAATGTTATAATGTTTCAAATAAATAATACAACGTTTTCAACACTGATTAATATATTTTTTAAGTCTTTCAAAATAAAGAAAAGTAATACAATAAATAAAAATATAGATAAAATTTAGTTTTTCGTTGTAACAGTTAACATGGCATAAATATCACTTTCTAAAAAACTATAAATTTGTCATAGTTATTGTAAAAATACCATTTTCTAAAATATATTGCTTTGAATAGACATAAGAAACTGGAAAAAAATATATTGGAGAGGGGGTGCTGTACAGATTGTTACAAAAAATATAATTGTATTGCTGGAGAGATTACAAACAAATAGTACCGAAATATTAACGGCTATCTTTCAAGTAAATATATGTTTTGCTGCCAACAATAGAAAATCACCGAGTTCATAAATAAAAGTAATTAAATTGTGGCGCAATTTGTTGAACCTTCGCTGTTGACTTTTAATAAATACCGCAAGCCAAGATCCACATCTTTCACCTTTCTATGACTGTTTTGTCTGGTAAGAATTGACAACTTTCAATCATGATAAAAAGAGATTGGTTCAGCCAAATGAGAGGAGAAGCTTTGAGCCCCGAATTATTAGTCAATTTGACAAGTTTCGAATTTAATAGGAATCAAATGGAATCTAGAATCCTCTTTATCTAACGTTTAATGTTAAATCCTGCACTAGACCTGAACAAGGAATCAACTTTACATCACATTCCAGCAATATTTTCATGATTTTAATAACATCCTGTACGCTTACATGCATCCTTGTTTTCTATTATTTTTTAAATATTTTTTGTTTGTGTAAATCGCTCATACTTACATAAGTAGATAAAATGTTGCAATAGCATTTTTATGACTGAGAATTTATTGTAAATACTATAAAAATCGGTTTATTTTTTTGATACCTATATATTGTTTTAATTACGTTTGTCATATCAATTACTTAATAGAGAGTTATTGGAAAAACTTTACTGCCTTGCAGTATTTGTACTGATCTTATATAAATAGTGCTCGACCGTAAAACAGATTTAAAATTTAGTGTTATTGAAACCCTATAATGTCTCTATACTATATAAAGTTGTTTTTCATACTTTAACCTTACTTTTTTCAAGTAATACGCTATCGGTTAGTCGGTATCGGGAAAAATATTTCCAGCCAATTTTTTTTATTTATTTAACGGAGGGAAGATTACCAGTTACAATAATGGCTAAGGCTAAAATCGATACTTGGTGCCCAAGAATTAAACTGTGAATCTTTGGCTCTTAGCACCATGTTTAATTGTGTTTACAAATTCTTGAAAGGGTATAATTATATTTTTTAAAAATAATGCTTTTAATTAATTTAAATACTCTTGATGCTATTGTTCGATTAGAAACGGGAAGAGTAAAATTGGCTTACAATGTTTAAATTTTTACTCAACTGGCTGTATAAACGGTCTCAAATGGAAAATGACCGTTATCCAAAGTTGTGCTATAACCAACAATTAAAACAATTATTGGTCAAGGCAAATAAGACAGTTTTTCATTGATTTGAACGTATTAGATTACTGGAATAATTTTTCATCATTCAACTTTTCTGTTTTAAAGAAAGATGTTTAATACATAAATATTATACACATTTGCACAAAGTGGATGTCAATCTTGTGTCTAGGTATTCGCATATGTCTTTATATCGTATTTTTGATATTTCTGAACCACCAAGACCGTATTTAAAAAAAAGGCCCCTGGCCCAACTACGTAAATTTACGTTTAACGGTAACGAAATTAGTTTGCTCTATATGTAACAATCAAGAAAACTTCTACATGTTGTTTTTGAGTGTCCCATAAATACTGTGATGAAGCGCAAAATATGTTGTTTATAGAATGTAGATGCTTTAATTAAGGCTTTGCAAAATATTACAAACGAGGAAGCTATGGTGATAAGCCAATACATCTGGAATATACTCAAATTAAGATCCTTTATATTAAATGAATAAGCTTTTATTCTTTTATTATTCTCAGTCTAGCTGACTAATTATATCACAATGTTGTACGTAATTGTTTATTTTAGAGGTTAGAATTGTTGTTGTTGACATAACGAACCGCTGACCAACTTAGCGGAAAATAAATTCGCCCTTCGCTTACTCAGCGCTTGCGTGGCTGAACGCGCCCAATGTTTCTTATTCAAAACACCAAATGCGCGTGCGTATATGTCACAATTGAGACGGTACTATAACTGCTCGACCCAATACTCGCAAAAGTTCCAATAACTCTCTATTATATCGCTTTCGCTATTCTCTAAATTAAGTAATTATTAATTGGATCTTGGAAAACTTATAAAGATGTTTTGATTCCTTAAATTTGTTTGTAGTCTTTTGAAATAATTAATGATGCTAATACAGTAAAAAATCTTAATTCGTTTAGATAATTATGTTCTAAATTACTTATACAGGGTGTTTCATTAAGAATTGTCCATACAGTAACTGGAGAAACCTCAGCAGAAAATATGGAGATTTAACCTAAAACACTCGGATAAAGTATTCTTCCTTACCAAGATACAGGGTATTTTATTATAAATATTATTAAATGATATAAGCTCCTTGTTTTGACACCTTCCAATATTTTTTGTTCATATATTAATATTAATTTTGCAGACTCATATCAATCAGCAAAGTATTACTTTTCCTGCCTAGGCAGCAAAATGAAACAAATTTAACTCAATATTTTTTGCCACCTCCCTTATTTCTGGAGGAGTAAGTACTTCTAAGTCGCTATCACTGTCCTCAATATAAATATACCGATATTTTTCCACAAAACTGGCAGAAATTTGATAAGTTGTCAAACTATCATTATTGTGGACATATACATTTCCATAGCAACCAACCATTCTAAAAATTGCGATTTCTATCAAATTTTATTTTAATTTATCACTACACTACAGGAAAAATAAAAAGATTGTGGGAATTGTAATAATTTGCAAATACAATATACATATATCATTATAAACAATCGGAGAAAAAATTATATGTTCAACTCGGCAGCAAAGTAGATTGACTGCCTTAGCTGAATTCTTAGCATCGCTACGCTCGTCTATTGACTATCAGCCTCGGCAGTCAATCTACTACTTTGCTGCATAGTAAAAAAATAACTATTTCCGCTATTACCAAAGGCGTGCGGTGGGGATATAATAAAAATTATAGTTTTGAATTTATATTAAGTTGAAAGTGAAACTTTGATAAACATCAATATGAAAAGATCATTTGAAATAAAATTAACTGAAACTTATGAATTTTATAATCAAATTAGTCTATGGCATAGAGACAGGAGGATGATATATTTACATAGACAGTAACGAAAGATGAAAAAACATGCTGTGATTATTACGACAGTGGCGTACATTGTAGGGGGAGAAAAAAAGTAATTATTCCTACCACACATATTTTATAATATTTATATCAAAACTCCATGTATCTCGGTAGGGAGGAATATTTTATTCAAGTGTTTTAGGTTAAATCTTTATATTTTGTGCTAAGGTTCCTCCAGTTAGTACTATATGGACAATTCTTAATTAAACACCCTATAAATAGTGATCTATGAAACATTTTAAGAATGTAGATTATTTATATGTAAATTGAAATATTTGTAAAATTGTATTACTATTTATAAATAACGTTCAAGACTATGAGCCAATTAAAAAATCATAAATAATAATTAGTTACGTAGAGGATAGCCTTAACAACGAACCCATGATTTCAATCATACAATAATTTAGTTTAAATGGTTTGACGAATTACCGAATTAACTTGTGGAGATGTCGAAATTGATGTGCAGTTATTAGTAGAATGTTGATCTACCAGAAGTAGATTTTGATTTTAAAACGTATTTTGATTTTACTAGTTTAATTTAATTTGATAATATAAATTGTTTTGAAACATTTCACTAATAATATTAGTTAACAAAATACATAACAAATTCAATAATCTTTAATTTTTATATACTTTAATTCCTCGATGATAACCGCTATTGCTAGGCCAATTATTTTAAGAATCGGCGTATAAAAAAAGGATTTTTTTGTCGTTTCAACATAATTAAAGGACAATTCAATACATTTTCCCTTTCCACAAGAATTTATTCTGAAATAATCATAGATTTAGCAAAACATTGAGGTAAGTAAACTTGAAAATTAACTACTACTTGATATTTTGATTTATGTAGTTATCTGAAAAAACCATAATAAGCTACATCAAAACTATATACAAATGTGTAACAGATATAACGGAGAATGCAATAACGATACGTTTCTTGTCGTTTGTTAATAAAAAATACAAAAATTTAACATAGTCGAAGAACATCGGTAAAGTTAGTAATGTCTTTTATTTCTAATAAATCTATTCTATTGGACAAAACAGATCATTGAAGACTTGAAAAAAATAGAGTGAGTCATGATACATACACACAGTGAAACAAAATATACTATAATAAGCAGAAGTACTGTACTTCGAACAATAAATAAGTTCAAAGAGATTAAAATAATTAAAAATAATCTGGCGGCAAATATAAATGCAGAGCGAATTTCTGCATGGCTAACAAATTCGTCAAAAAGTTGTACGTACCAAGCATACCCCACTTATCCTATATACATGTAGTGCTATACAAAAACAATGTCACTTTTTTATATTTTCAATATACATTCTATAACTATGTTTTTTTATAGTAAGGCACACCTAAATCACAACCTTAATAATAACTATTTGTTCAAACCTCTCATTTTGTGAAATTTACCCATTATAAATAAGTTACAAGTTGAGATCTGTGAAATCGTCATCCTGACGATATAAAAAGTTCATCAAACAGTAGTTGATGTTATTGACATTTTTTAAAAACCATTCGTTAAGTTTCAACTGTATATGTTTAATTAATTTAAGAGCATATCGTTCCAAACTGTCATTATAACTATCGATAGCCAGTAAAATTATGGTTTTGTTCAGAATTTGAAGTATGCGATAAGATCCATCTGTTGTTGTTTTATTCGCGTGGGAAAAGTTCTAATAATTAAAAAAATGAGAACAGATTCACAGCTTTTGATTAAAATAATATAGATAATATTTATTAACTTGCCAAAAAAGTTCTCTACAACAATCTATGCGAAAAAGAAGATATGTTACCTTCTACTTAAGCTTTTAATACCAAGGACGGCGATCTCATTCATAATTCAGAAGGAAATTAATTTTATTTTTATAATTTCGAAAGTAACGGTATAATTTCCAAGTCAAAATTAATTACATATTGTAACAAGATCCCCTTCTCATCCAACAAACGTGACAACTGCGCTTTGTGGGATACTTACCTTTGACCGCTCGTTGCAGTAGTGTGATAATTAGTTCGAAAGAGAGAACACGTTGAAACCCTTTTTTTCATTTACCGGCTTTTCTGATTCCCGCGTTATTGTCAACCGCCGTTATTTTTACCTTTTTTTAACCATTCTGTATTTCTAAGTTTTTGTTAGTGAATAAAATCGTTTATAGTTATGGAATAATTTCCTATACCCCAACACCCGGACGATAAATAATTGTCCACCTGTTACAATATTATATTTGCCTAAAATATCACGTAAGAGAAAAGATGAAAATATTAGACGATATCCTTGTCAGTTCTCTGCCGGAAATTAACTCAGATAGATGAAGATAAACGTCCTGAGGAAAATAATCTAAAAGTACGTTTGCAGGTGAAAGAACTAAGGGAAAACATAGGAAGCTACGATATAAAAATTATCCGAGCTGAAAACATTTTTCCGCACAAACTCAGTTTAAAACGAAATAAGAACATGAGCGGTGCTGGACAAAAGCTTTGTAGTTTTTTTATTCTTCTAACCGTCCTTGGTGGTCTTACAATATGTAAAAGAGTGTTTTGATTTGAAATTGCAAGTATTTTTAGCTTCTACTTTGAACTGTATAGTATAGAAAGCTGCATTATCAGTGGGTAACACAGGCTACCTTTTATAAAAAAAAATGGAGATGTCTATACGAAAATTACAATAATATAACCCAAGGTATCAAAAATGTTTCTATAAAAGTCATTATTTGGCGTACTCTGCGAAAACTATTGATAATACATAAAATATTGTACTGCATATTTATAGTACTCATCATTATCGACAAAAAAAGTCCGCGAGGATATATGTCTAACTATTACAGTTTGTATAGGTACTAGTATTAATATATTTGGGTGAAGAATATTAGTAGGAAGGTAAATGGAGAAGGCACACGAACAAGTAAAAGAAGAGCACCAGTCCAACAAAAAATCATTTCGTTAGATCTCAAAAATTAAGATGAATGGAGATTGTTGAACAAATGTCGAAGCAAGACTAAGAACATGCAGGTAGTCGAAAAATGATAATAGACCCAAGAAAAATGCAGTTATATAAAATATTGGAACGGTTGAAAAAGATAAGAAAAAAAATCAATGGGAAAATACGAAAGTTATGGATATAGTACCGCATTACCGTTATATATTTTATATTTTTATATAATGTAAAACTTTATGTTTTTATGCTTTACATTGTTCGAGCTAATTGAAAACTTAACACCTTGTAAGTAGACGAAATATGAAATCATATAAATATCATCATCAAATAATAATTCTGTAATTTCTTTCCGCTCGGTTCCCTGCAATTTGTGGCAGCGCTTTCGTGAAATGGTACGGAAGTTACAGGAAGCCAGTGAAGCGCACGATATTTGATTTGACCAATGAGCGCGAGCGGTGGTAAATTTCGCCGACTTTTACAAGTTTTCGACATTTTTAAAGGTAAACATAAAAGATCTAGTAAGACTTAGACAATCGAAGATTCTTCTGGGTGAGTACAACCTGTTGAGATCAAATGAATGCATAAGTCAAAGTAAAACTGCACTAAGAGTTTTAACAGGGATCCTAACGGGAAAAAGCTCAAAATAGTGGACGAAGAAGAATGTAGATTCTGTGGCATGAAAGTAGAAATCAGAAACCTCCATTCACATGCTTGAGAATTGCACAGCAATTCAGAATCCTAGGGCACAACACCTAGGAGATTACTGGATAGAAGAGGGACATTTACCTAAGTTGAAGCCTGCAGATATCCTAAAATTCCTCCGGGAAATAGGACTAATGGAGCTACTAGTCTCTGATACTTTCCTCAGGAACTAAGTAGAAGTAAGGTGGCACAATATAACTTTTAGGTCTCAGTGAATGTCACCCCAACATGTGAGCGTGTGGGCGTCACTGAGCGAAGCCTTGGCGGGGTGGGTCGTTATTATTAAACATACTTTCAAAGCGGGTGGTTACAATAATTATTTTTTGCATTCGCATACGTATTTGTATTATTTTTAAGTTTTACCTGCTGGTCGCCTTTTTATTAATAATCATCCATTATAACAAAATCAATCACGTATCACGTAGACAATCACTGTATATTTCAAATTTGATATGGAAAAATGATTATTTTTAATATTTCAAAAGAAATGCTTCTATGTGCTATCAAAATATTTTGAAACAACTTCTAATTTTAGCACACAAGTATTTTAGTAAATGGTAAAAATTAGAGTTAATTTTAGCATTTAATTAAAATTTCTAATTATAAATGCACAACGTATTTATTGCTGTATTTGGGAAACAATGTCAATGTCATTCAGAGTTCAATAAATACATTCTAATCACGAGAACAAAATTCTCAGTGTATATATTTATTTGACTGATTCCGATACACATAAACACACGGTATGCTATTGCCCATACCTGTCACAAATATTATCGAATGCACAATGATCTTAGAGATGAGTCATTTTTGTAAAACATCATTTCGGCATTGTAAAACAGTCCTTTTTAATCACATCATTACCTCGCAATACCCTGATTAGTCAACGAGTACCCTATTGTCGAATGTAAGATCATGCACAGAGCGAAAGTGATTTTTTTTTAGATGAGAGTCTTTGCAAAATTTTATTTCATCTGGTTAAAATGTAATATGGTATGATGGCGCTAGTGAAGTGGAAAAGTGAGGCGTTAAATATAACCTGGTATAACCTACAAACTACATCAGCGCCACCTTCGTGGATTCTATTTTATGGATACTTCTCCTTACCTCTAACCTTCATAGTTGTGAGGTAACTATTGCCGTTAAATCCTCGCTACACAAAATGGAGTCTACCCCACGCAAATCTGTAGTTCAACAGATTTTATCAGTTGTATAATTCCTATACATTCCTACTTTGAACCGATGACTCAACCCGGTTGTCCAAATCTAGACATCTAGAGCTTACAATCAAAAGTGTAGAGATGTAAGAGTTTGCATGCAAATAGTATCAAATTTCTTTTACACCAAAAAAAGAAGACGAGATTCCAAATATATTTTTTATCATCTAATTAATTCAATTATATCATCAAGTGAAACGACCTATCCTACTGATTTTTTGAATTTTAAGTCAGATTATTATTAATGTATGCACAAATATGAGATGTAAACAAAAATATAAATACCATGTAATAATTACTTAAAAGTATATGACACTAGATAAGATTAGTTTTGTTTATGTCTCCAATGATTGTTTACACTATACTTTCACTTTATATATTCGTAATTTCTATAAAATAAAATTATATAAAATACAAAAACTTTTGTGAATGGTAATAATTATGTTTACCATTGATTGACTTTGTTGCATTATGCAGCAACCATCTTCTAATCCATACATCCATTACTATCTCACCTACAAAACTCTGAATTAACCCAACTAAATAGTAACATTTAAGATTTACATCGTCCACATCTCCAGAAAGCGCTAGTTAAAGCTGGATCAATATCCGCTACAAGACAATATCTCTCTGTTAGACCGTCTCATCATATTTGCTGATAAGTCAATTTCCTTTGCTCTCAGCAGCAAGAGCTTTCGACTTTATAGTCAGCAACCTGCTAACACTCTCCAGTCCTTACCCGTTAATTCAGGCTTTGCCTGTTTCCGTAACTAATCCATTATGTTCTTGTTTAGTCACCTCTAGAATGGATAGAAATGAATAGAAATACTCAATGAACTAGGCAAGAATAACCCGTCATCTTACTGTGGGTTCCATGACAAACTGGAATTGAAGGAAATGAAATAACAGATGAACTAGTAAAGGATCCGAATAGAATCCTTTATAAATATTACATTAGGTAGCAGAAGAAACAACAGAAGCGAATGCGTATCCCAATCCACAAAATTGTGCGTTTTAAAAACAGTTTTTGTGCCAAAACTTTTGGAAAATTTTAGCTTCTGAAAATTGATAAGTTAAATATATATTTAAGCGGTGCGATGTTATTCATTTTTGGATGAAAATAAAATTTCATAGTGTGCATCTTAATTAATTTTAGTATCTTTGGTTGAAAATTCCACTTTTATCACTATTTTTGCATGAATTTCGCATTACTATTATTATCAGTTCAAAGTACGAACAAAATTACACAAACAAAACATAATAAATAGATAAAAATAGTTTTATTATTGCTGTGTAAATATGTTATTATTTTATAAATATGTAGGTATTCTTGATTCGAAATAATAAATTCGTTTTCTAGTTATATAAATAATTTCCTAGTATGTAAGTTGTTTTAAAAATCTAATCATTCCTTTAAAATTAGTAGCTGTTCCAACGTAGCTGCCTTTACAATTTTTAAAACAACTCGAATATTCATATTTTATGCGAGATCAATTTTACAAATTATTTTAATTTCTAAACTAATCTACTTCTGTTGTGATGTCATTGATAATTTAATTTCTTTTTCATTATTGTTATTTTAGAATGTTTATATAGTGATGAGTAAAAATAAGGATTTAGATATTAACATACAACAACAAAAAAAGTAAATGAAATCGAAAACAAACAACCACTTTACCTTTTTAGCACAAAACCAAAACCAACCTTGTCTGAATAAGTATCAATTATGGTTTCATAAAGTAGTGATATTAACAAATATCAGGAATTTTTGTGGGGATGTGGCAATAATACCAGAGTGTACTCTTTTAAGAACTCATTTCCGAGCTTTCGAATATATTTTCAAGTAGATATTGCCACATCCCCACAAAATTCCTAATATACAAATATTTCTTCTTAAATTAAATAAATATCTACCATTGGCTATGCTGAATGTTCCTAAAGTAATTGAAACCGGCTAGGACTAAAACGGATCTTCTTTCCAAGCTATAGATCCTTAAAACTTGAGCTGATTGTTTGCAATTTTCATAAAGTAGGTACCTATATTAAATTTTTGTCTTCGTTCGTATTTCAGAAATTTATGTTATGAACCACCACATAAAGTCAGGAAAGGACTCGGTCTAATTATTGAGTAAATGTAACCCCAGACTCTTAGCAAATAAAAAGATATATACTTTTGGATGATATTTTCCACTCTATGAGAGAGTTTTCCATATTACCTCATTAACTTCTAAGATTGACAATTCAGTTAAAATTATTATAAAAAGACAAAAAAAGTAAAGTGCTAAAAAAGAATTATTTCAATGTCAATTTTTACAAAGTTATGATATGTGGAAGACAATAAATATCATCTTTATTTCTCTCAACACTGTTTTTATTGCAATTAATTTATTTTTATGGCACTTAATGTTGGATGCATGAGTATATCCTATATATTGCAGCGACCCCCCGACCGTCTACTTACACAATTTAAAAAAATCTCTTTTCATGAACAGTAAAAATATGCTCGTTTGTTGCCCTCGGAAAGTGTTTCGAGCTTTTCGCTGCTTGACGTGTCGATCCAATCATTTCATTACACGTCATTTTCATTGTGCACCATCATACTAAAATGGCGAATTTGCCTGAAACAAAGAAATATATCTCTGGAGTCATTAACGATGAAACTTTAAGATTACAAGCTCCAGAAAGGGTAGAATAAACTGACAAATATTTTCACTTGCAATTTTTATGTACAAACTCTATCCAATACTTATCGTCCATTAAATAAACAATATATACACATCACAATGAATAGGTACGTATTTTAAATACACGAAAATATATTATGTGTTAAATTTCAATTACTAGATTTGACCCAAACAAGACACAAGCTAATAGCTAAACAAAACCGCACAGGCCGTAAGAAGAAATAACTTAAATAATAAATAAATACATACTAATAAAAACTGGCTCCAGTAGTCCATTCATCATGCAGATGCGATGCAGGAGATGTAGTATGTGACACTGGTAGACATTGAAAACAATAATTAGATCCACGATTATTGTCCCAATATTGACAGCCCCTGCACTGAAACCGACACGCTATTTCTAGTTTCTGTCCTATCGACAAGGTGTGGGCATATAACAAAAAAGTGAATTTATCCGAAAATCCATCACAAGAGTTATCAACGTAAGTAGCTTTGACGTCCGCGAAAGTCGCCCAAGAATCTAAGGTGTACCTGATATGAACGGATTTGTGAAAATCAAGATTTCTTACACGCACGGTACCTTTTAACGAAAGCAAAAAGGGATCATCGACATAAGCGTTTTCCAAACATACGTTGTACTCCCTTACTAAATCTAAGAAATTTGGTAGACCTGCCGGCTGTTGAAACATGGGTAGAAGGTATTTTTGTGCTTTAGGTTGTACTCTATTAAACATGCCTGATGAAAATCCATTGGAGGTTAAATCGCTTAAATCAGCGTCCTCTAGATCTTCATAAGCTGATTTAGGTACTTTGGGTATATCATCCAGGAAAGTTCTTACGTCTGCTAAGTCTAATCCAAGCGCATCAGCGAATCTGACGAATTTCTTTTGTCCTGGAGTTCCCGGTGGCGTTTTCCCACTTTTCAACGACTTACTTCTTCTAACTCTAGGCGGGTGCTCCTCTTCTTCCTCTTCTTTTTCTTTATCTTCATTTTTCTCCGTTAGAAGATGAGGTTCTGAATTTTCAAAAGAACTGACACAATCCGTAGTTACACTTTTATCGTCACTAATAACTATTTTCACGTTGCTACAATCACTCACATCGCCGTTACACTGTGGAAGATCTGATAAGGAACTATCTACATCTAGACTCAAATCTTCTTCTTTGAAACTTAACATAGAGACATCTTCGCTTATTGATACCATTTGTTGTGGTGTGTATTCAGACGTTGAAGAATAATCTTGGGAGTTAATGAAAGTTTCGGTTTCTGAAAGGTCTATTCCGTTAGTATGGTTTAATAATCGCTGGTCTTCTGTGTCGTAGAAGGATCCATCGCTATCACTATCGTTTGAATTTGAGTTAAGTGCTGTTGCCAGAACATTCACTTGTTGTGCTCGAAGCGTTGGTTTGCTTAGCTGTTGAGCTTCTTTGGGATGCGAGGTTTTTAATGTATCTTTGTTTAATAAGTTCAAGTCTACTTCGTCTAGTTCTTCTTCAGGGCTGCCAGGAGATTCGAGTATATCCAGATCTGGAAAAATAAAACAATCTTTATCAATACTTGGATTAATTTTAATAAACTTGACCTCATGAGAACTGAGAAAAACAGTTTGGATCTGAGGTTTTTGATCTTATGTTGAACAAAAAAGATCCGAATAATAGCACCAACAAAGAGTGATACTTGACAGTGCCTCACCATCAATTATTCGAATAAGAAGCTCAAGGATCTAGTTTCGGTTTTACAGTTCCATTAAAGTAATCCAGTAAGAATATTCTTAAGCAAAATGGGATTTGAAACTATTACATCGAAAAACTACCAAAAATTATCCATTGAAGTATGCTACTGCAACCTGAATGGGTTTTTGAACACTAACATTTTTCTTATGATTCTTGCTGCAATTCTGGTTACATCATCTGTTAAAAGACCTTTCTCAAAGTTGAAGAGGCTGCAAAATTATCTGGCAATGAAAGATTGTCATCGATAGCATTGATGACTGTCCATTCAGAAGATATGTAGTTAATGAGGCAGAAGCAATAAACTACTATAACAACCAAGAAGGGTCTAGAGGACTATTTTTCGCGTAGACTCTTTTAAAATTAAGTAACAGGAATTTTTGAGAACGGCAACTCTAGCAGATAAAAAATCTTCTCTGGCAGCCAGGTTGCAAGAACAGCACTGAACTCCAACAGTTGTTATTCAAAACTAACTACAATCAATAAGGAGGTACCGGCAAAGATCTTTATCAAAGGACTTTCAAAATCGAAAGCAGAAGCCTTGCTAGACATTGACACGAAGGAGATGATGGCCATAACCGGAATCCTTACTAGACAGAATCAGCGGAACACATTCTATGCTACTGTGTTTCTGCTTACCCTAGGAGCTGCATTTGTTTGCTCTGAAGATGTAGATAGGCTTACCACTTCATAGATTATCAACTTCCTTGTGATGATTGAACTTGAAGAGGTAGTCTAGCTTGGATTAAGGCACAATAGACAATAGACATCGTAGTGCACGGTTCTGAACAGATCCCAAACCAAACGAATAGTAGTTTAATATAAAATACTAAGGCTTATTTGATCCATTCTATATATGCAGCTAGTAACGTTTAAAATTGATTTAAAACCTATATTGGTACTTTTTATCTACTTAGAAGATAAACGATACAATTATTTATCAATTTAAATAAACTAGAGCTACTTCTAAAGAGAATTCTGGTTACTTCACTGGCCAAGACATATCTACTAATCAATATTTAGGCGATGTATAATCCTAATTAAGAAACGACCTAATTTAAAGCCACTTTAGTTTACAAATGGTTTCGGACGATATTGAGTCTTCTAATATTTAGGTAATATTATATGAGATGATGTAGTCAAAAAGTGAATTGAATTCCTGCATAAATAAACAGTTAGCCTAAGAGCCGAGAGGAAGACATGAGTTTATAAATGAATGAAATATGAATTTAGGGAAGTATTCGACATAAACGTGCAGGAAAAAAACATTTTTGGGTTTCAAAAACTGAACTAAAAAAGGATACATAAATTATTGGTACGGCTTACGCTTTTTCTAGGGATCTATGGAAATAAACTTACCTAAAAATTCCTCCGGGTTGGCTGAATGAGCGGGTTGCGATAAGGTAATAGGGGGTTCGTTGGCTGCCAACCAGCTGCTTTCATCGGCGGACCCATTATCGTCTTGGGATCCCAAGGATTTCAGCTTGGAGTGTAATCTTCTAGCGAAGGCTTCCGCCCTTCCTCTGCAAGACATCGCCAAAAAAGATCCCAGACCACTACACCTTTCTCCGTCGGATGCCATGGAGTCGGCAGATAATCTGAGAAGAAAAAAAATAAGTACAGACAAGTATTATAATAATTATATACTGTTATTGCTGCTTGTTGGCTTGTATTTAGAGGTTGAAAATTGGATGAAATAAAACAATTTAATTTGTTTAAATCTTCATTATAATTTGAACTAACGTTCAATTCAAACTTGTGACGCGTTTCGCTAACACAGTAGCTTTATCAAACGAGTGAAGGTATAATGAAATTTTTTCAATTTATACAGTGTATAAATTAAATTTTTAAAAATTTTTCACTCGTTTGATGAAGCTACTGTGTTAGCGAATAAGAACTGACCAGACAAATCACTGGCACTGTTGCAACACGTTACAATGACATAATATTGTGTGTTGGCAGGTGTCAGATATAATAATATCTGGAAAAAATCCAAGCCATAATAATAAGAATGTTGTTCAGCACTTCCTAAATATTTAAGCATTTAGAAAAAACTAAAAAAACACATACATATATCAATGATTTATTATCCAGAGATGTCAAACTGTTTATAAATGTTTTCCTGGATTCACTTTTAATGGTTGAAAATATCTATTTTCCAATTAAATAACAGTTGATTCTGCGATGTAAATTTTGTCTTGACTTTTTTATTTTTTGTCCGATGAATTATTGGACCGAAGCTTTGAAAATCTGTTCATAACAACGTTGGTCGGAACGTTGATTTTGTCCAAAATCTAATAGAAATCTACTCTAGTATTTAAATATATATTGTCAACGGAAATGGAGCTATATAAAAAAATAGTTTGACTAGAAGAAGTCGAAAATTCGATTTTAAGGTTAGAATCAAAATGACAAATATTTATTTATTTATTGTTTATAGAAAAATATTTTACAACAAATGACAAATATGAGACATAATAATAGTTATTTACCTAAAGTGTTAGGGAAGTAGAATTTTTTGCATAAACACTTTGTTTGCAGCACGACCGAAGGGAGTGCTGCATTTAGTGCGAATGCGAAAAATTCCTTCCCAAAAAGTTAGGTACAATATTTTTTGTAACGAATAATTTAAAATAAAAATAAAATTTAAATATAAATTTTATTTTTTTATTGACAGTTGGTAACATGGATTTATGAACAAATGTCAAAATTTGAATTATTTGACACTTTCCACAACTTTAAAAAATTAAATTTATTGAAATGATTGAGAGTGATAGCAGTGATAGTGAAGCTAATAATACACCTCCTGAAATTAAAAAAAAGCGGAGCAAGCAATTTCTAAAAAAAGCCGAGACCGTTATGAAAGAATTTGTCAATTTGTCAAAACTTTGTGTGTAACATAACATGTTTGACACTTTTGTTGCCAACTGTTTAAAACAAATTATGGAAAAGTAAAAAACATCCAGATGCGTAAAATACACTTTTTCTACAACTGCTATGAAAAGTGACGTATTTCTCATACCTTACTTGATTTCAAAACCAAATATTGCTCATACTGTGAGAAATAATATTTCTCACGGCACTTTGCCCACGCCACATATATTTATATGGAGAATCAAATAAAATCGACAAAAACTTAGTAGGCTACTGTCATCTTTAAATACCTACTTAGTTGTCACAAAACTGTCAGATTATATTAGAGAATATGTTAAAATTTTTAAAAAATTGTCAAAAATTTTGAAATATGGTCAAAAATTTGAAAAAATGGTCAATAATTGTCAAAAACTGTCAAAGTTTTAAAAAAATGGTTAATAATTGCCAAATATTTTCAAAAATTTGGAAAAATGGTTAAAAATTGTCAAAATTTTGAAAAAATGGTCAATAATTATAAAAGAGTGTCAAAAATGGTCAATAATTGTCAAAGATTTGGAAAAATTGTCAAAGATTTGGAAAAATTGTCAAAAATGGTCAATAGTTGTCAGAATCTGTCAAAAATTGTCAAATATTTTAAAAAATGGTCAATAATTGTCAGAAACTGTCAAAAATGGTCAATAATTGTTAGAATTTTGAAAAATGGTGGAAAATTATTAAAATTTTGATAAAATTGTCAATAATTATAGAAAAATGTCAAAAATGGTCAATAATTCTTGAAAATTGTCAAAATTTTTGTAAAGTTGTCAAAAATGGTCAATAATTGTCAAAAATGGTCAATAATTGTTAAAATTCGGAAAATTGGTCTAAAATGGTCAATAGTTGTCAGAATCTGTCAAATATTTAAAAAAATGGTCAATAATTGTCAATAATTGTTAGAATTTTGAAAAATGGTGGAAAATTGTTAAAATTTCGAAAAAATTGTCAATAATTATAAAAAATGTCAAAATGGTCAATAATTGTTGAAAATTGTCCAAATTTTTGTAAAGTTGTCAAAAATGGTCAATAATTGGCAAAAATGGTCAATAATTGTTAAAATTTGGAAAAATTGTCAACATTTTGAAAAAATGGTCAATAATTATAAAAAACTGTCAAAAATGGTCAATAATTGTAAAAAATTGCCAACATTTTTGAAGAATGTTCAAAAATTGTCAAAAGTGGTCAATAATTGTCAGAACCTGTCAAAAATGGTCGAAAATTGTCAAAAATGGTCAATAATTGTTAAAATTCGGAAAATTGGTCAAAAGTGGTCAATAATTGTCAGAACCTGTCAAAAATGGTCAAAAATTGTCAAAAATGGTCAATAATTGTTAAAATTCGGAAAAATGGTCTAAAATGGTCAAAATTTTTGAAAAATTGTCAAAAATGATCAATAATTGTCAAAACTGGTCAATAATTGTCAAAAATGGTCAATAATTGTTAAAATTTAAAAAAATAGTCAAAAATTTTGAAAAAATGGTCAATATTTTATCAAAATTTTTGAAAAATGGTCAAAAATTTACGAAAAATGGTCAAAAATGGTCATTCTTTTGTGTATAAGAAGCAAGCTTCTATCGGCGGTCCGACGATCGCTCACCTTTTCTTTTTGTTTTACTAACCATAAAAATAAATATTAAGATACTTTACTTGTATTCTTTAAATTTGTGCAGTTGTAGAAAAAGTATAGTCTGCAACATATGGGGAAAGTACTTTTCTCACTCGTGTGTTTGCGGTACTCGCCCTTTGGGCTCGTGCCACAAACTTCCACACTCGTGAGAAAAGTTGAACTTTCCCCACTTGTTGCACAATATACTATTCCCGCACTCCGGCGATAACTGTAAAATATGCATTTAAAAGCAATGAATACAAAAAATATCTTTCAAACCCCCATTTTATTGTAATTCAAACAAATGTAAGACGCAGTCGCGGTTAATGGTAGCTTATAACTTTGTTCCAACTGGCATTTATGAATGGTTCTGAAATTGTATCGAGTACTGTATAGTGCGAAAACTCGAATTAAGGATGATTCTTGAACTAACAACATTTTCATTATCACCCTCTTCCAGTTGGTACAGTTCTTGTACCGTCCCCTAGAACGATACTATAATCAGTTGGAACGCGAAATAAATACAGCACTTGCGCGAAAGATATCTAGAACGGTTCTATCGCCAGTTGGAACAAACCTAATATCGAACAGATCATTGATGGGAAGGAACCGTCCGTAGCGCAGAGGTTTCGTTGAGATGTTGAGAATAGATCAGCTTAAACAATATCAGAAGTGGGATTTGATCTACGAAATGTCCACATAAGGCCATAATGTGATGTGATAGTGAGAGGGGTGTCGGACTTATACAAATGTGAACAGTTTGAATTAATTCCACCATTTAATGAAAATATGATGAAAATTCTAGGATACTTATTTATTTCGATATTGACATCATCAGGTAGGCATCACATCAAATATAACTTCTGTCATTCTGACGATGATGATATGTCAATATCGAAATAATTATCAATATCTTAGAATTTTCATAATTTTTTCATTAAATAGTGGAATTAATTAGCAACAGTTAGTTTCATTTATAAGAGTATTAGTAGATTCCACAAAGTATGGGTCCAAACAGTAAATTCAAATAAAATAACTAATTTTCTACTATTCGGGTTCACAATTGTTTTAATAAAAGTCAAATGATATGAAATATTATATCAAAAAATGTTCCACTGTTTATATCTACATTTTATAGCAAAATTATACAAAGGATTTTGACCTTAAGAACTCAAAATCGAGCCAACTTACTAGATTATTACAGCTGGTACATCAATTAATTCTTTTGAAAATAAATGTTTTTCAATACAATCAGAATTAAATACAGTAAAATATAAATG
The DNA here is from genome assembly GCA_947563755.1 of Lochmaea crataegi. NCBI lineage: Eukaryota > Metazoa > Arthropoda > Insecta > Coleoptera > Chrysomelidae > Lochmaea > Lochmaea crataegi. The sequence goes on from OX387427.1 coordinate 10,494,543, forward strand.
ATAATAGATTTAAATGTATCTCAAACATTATTTATCTCGATAATAGCAAATATGTTGAGAAAGAGAAAAAAATTCTTGTTGACTTTGACACTTAATATATAAATTTAACCTATTGCCAGACAAATTTCGATGTTAAATAGTTACTAGTTACCAATTTCGAGCACAATTTGGTCTAATGCCCAGTTCAACAAAAGTCAATAAAGTTAGGTTTAGAGGCTAGTAGTGAAAAATAAACAATTTATAACCTGACACTCCGTTCAGTTGTCAGAAAACGACAGTCGCATTAGTCTGAAATTGTTTAGTTTTGATTGGCTCAGGTTATACGAAAATCAATTTTAAATATATAATAATATATGATCAATTATAACCAATGTATCTTTATTTGCTTTTTAATTTCCGTTTTACGTCAGAAGTTGGCAATAACAAAAATATTTCCCCGAAATATTCAGTAGGAGTGTGGTTATAGTACCTACTCGAAATAAAAATAAATGCCAGATTTAATCGAACACGTAGTAACCTATATTTAAACTCATCGCGAATGCACTTATTTTCCTTAAGTACAAAAAATACTCTACGACTCTGGCAAGTATAATTGAAAACAATGTACTGCACAGAAATATTAAAAAATATTATTGTGTCAGGTGTGTACACCTGTTGGATAATAATACTCTTACAAAAGTGCGTTATGTGCGATGTATTTGTTTGAAAAGTGTAGGCAGAACCTAACGAGCTTTTGAAATAGAGGAGTTCAGTCTAAGGTCAGTGTGACCAACAAAAAGTGGTTTTTATGACAAGATTGACAGTTAATGTCTACCATTCAAAACATAAGATTTTTGAAGGTTTTTTATCATCACGAACATCTATATTGCTTTATTAAAACAATGAATACACCCCCGAAGCGTAAATCCTAAAATTTTAAATGACGTTTTAGCTGAATTCTTAATGCATCGGAGGCCAGTAATTCTAGGAACTTTCGGCAAATCACCAATTCTCTTCTGTCATTATGTTTCTAGTTATGTCAGATGTCAGTCGAAAAAGCAATCAGAAGAATAAAGTGATACAACTAACTAGAACTACTACAAAAGTATGGAAAATAAACATACACGATTAAACGAATATCAACAAAAGCAAATAAAACTGACATCTGATATAAATAGTGACAAAAATGGTAGAAATGAAATGGTGACTTGTCAAAAGTTCCTAGAATTATAGGCCACCGATGCGTTGAGAATTCAGCTGAGATGTCATTTTAAATTTTAAGATTTACGCTTCGGGGGTGTATTCATTGTTTTAATGAAGCAATATAGATGTTCGTGATGATAAAAAACCCGCAAAAATATTATGTTTTGAATGGTAGACATTAACTGTCAGTCTTGTCATAAAAACAACTTTTTGTTGGTCACACTGACCTTAAACTGAACTCCTCTATTACCGCAAAAAATATAATTTTGAGGTTATAGGTATTGTCTTTGGCAAAGATTTTTAATAATAACCTAGATGACTAACTGCCAATGGCATTTATGATAAAAAGTTAATTATTTGTATACAAATGGTATTAAAATTTGTTTGCATTTTTTTTTACTTTTTCAACTGAATGCATAATATCTCAAGAATATTGTGTCAAAATTTCAAGTTGATTGACATCGAAGACATGGGAATCAGTAGTGGATCAAGCGATCATGACTGCTTTAGACATCATGGATGATAGCAACATCCTTTATGGACCTGGCATTGATGATTCAGTGTGAGATAAGCCGATAAAATTCCTTATGAACGTTTTATACGAGATGTTTTAGTGTTCAAAACTTTAAAGCGTTTTCCCTACAATTCAAGTCAGTGCCCCTCCTAACTTAAAAACTACTGCACCGATTCTTTTAAAATTTCAAACACTACTTCTGTATATAATTTACGAGGTAATGCTGGAGAGTTTTTTTCGAATTTGTTAATAATTTTTATTTCTTAATAAGATAAGATAAGATAAATATAGGGCTTAAGTGCTTCTGGGAGCCTCTCCACTACGACCTTTGCAGATCTATTGTGTATGCCCTCCTGTTATTCTAGAGTTCCTTGTCTAAACCCGTCCTATTACTAGACGGATGGCATACCTCAGGTCCTCCATATATTGGGAGGGTTGTGGTTTTTCCTCCCCTATCGTTGAAAACCTCAGCCTAGTCAGGCCTTCGCAGTAGCACAGTATGTGTACTGGGGTTTCCTCATCTTCTTGGCAAAACCTACATATGGTTGTTTCTGCCAATCCGATGTTGTTCATGTGTTTGTTAAGTCTACAATGCCCTGTAAGGAGCCCAACCAGGATCCTGATTGTTTTCCTATTCTGACTCAGTAGATACTCCGTGAATTTTGGCGAGGGTTCCTTGATGAACTCTTTGGCCTGCCTCATTTTTGGCGCCTTGTTCCACCATTCTCGAGACTGATTTCTTATCCAAGTGCTGCTATTTGTTTTTTGCAGCGCTTTCGCTATGCCACAGAAAGGTTCTGGGCCAATGGGAGAACAACGTGCCCCTTCTCGGGCTAGTGAGTCTGCTTCTTCATTGCCTTTGTGATCTGAGTGGCCTGGAACCCAAGCTACGGACAGTCTATTACGACTGCCCAGCTCTTGTAGCGTCTCCAAGCAGTCCCAAACAAGTTTGGAATTTATCTGCATGGAGCTTATTGCTTTTATAGCCGCCTGGCTGTCGGAGTATATGGCAATGGTGTTTTCCTCAAACTCTTGCCTTAATAGCTCCCTTGCACAGTGCTGTATTGCTGCAACTTCTGCCTGGAATATCGTCATATGTTTACCCAAGCTCAGTGAGACTCTTATCTTTGGTTTGACTATATATACTCTTGCTCCTACACCTTCCTCGGTTTTTGAGCCATCTGTGTAGCAGGCCATGTCTGCATTAATTGGAGGTCCTTCCTTCCATGCCTCTCTGCCTGTTATGACTGTTTTGAAGTTTTTTCCGAAGCTATACTTGGGAATCATCTCGTCCGATGGCATCTCCATTATGGGGTCGATATCCAACTCATTGTATAGCTCGTTATACACCTTACCGTGTAGCCTACTAATGGGTGCTTGCCCTCTTGTCAGTCTATTAGTGATTGACCTGGCTTCACCTTGTATGGAATGGCGGCAGGTTCAGCAAGACTTCTAGTGCGGCTGTTGCCCGTGGCAGCCAGGCAAGCTTGCCTTTGGATACCACTTAGCTTTTGGATCGCCCCAGCCTACCGAGTCTTTGGCCACCATACCACCGAACCATATGCTATCATGGGTCTGATGACTCTTGTATATATGATCATTTTTGGTTGTAGCCCCCAGTTCTTTCCGCACATTCTTCTGCACAGATTGAGGGCTATCGTACCTTTTTGTAATATTTTCTGTAGGTGTTGATTCCATGTCATCTTGTGGTCAAATATGACTCCCAAGTATTTTGCCTCTTGGGCAATTGGAATTTCCACCCTATTAAGAACTGGTGACTTCAGTCCTCTCAGTACTTTCTTCTTGATGAAAACCACTATCGTGGTTTTAAGAGGGTTTACAGTTAGTTCCTCCTCTTGGCACCATTTGTTAATTATGTTTAGGACAGTTTGTGTCTGCTCCGAAACTGTATCTGCGAATTTGCCTTTTACAATAATCGCGAGATCATCGGCATACCCTAAGCAATACATGCCTTTGGATGTCAGCCTCTTCAGTAGTTCGTCTACTAGAATAGCCCACAGAAGTGGTGATAACACCCCTCCTTGCGGGCAACCCCTACCTGCTCTATCTGTGACGGTGGTATCGCCAATGGATGATATGATTATCCTTTTTTCCAAACTGGCGTTTATCCATCGACACAGGAGGAGTCGCACCCCCTTTTTTTCTAGAGCTTTGGTAATTGACAGTGTAGATGCATTATTGAATGCACCCTCAATGACTACAAAAGTTGTCATGGCTATCTCTTTGTCCTCTAGGGATTTTTTTAGTAGCCTGTTGAGATCATCCAGTGCTAAGTCTGTTGACTTGCCTGGCTGATTCGCGTATTGTCGCTAGCTGAGAGGGTTTGTTGATAAAACCTCATCTCTAATGTATCTGTCTATTAGTCTCTCCAACGTTTTAAGCAGGAAGGACACTAGACTGATTGGACGGTATGATTTGGGCGTCGTCATTTAATCTCCCTACCTTGGGTATATAAATGACTCTGCCCTTTTGCCACTCCGTAGGTATGTGTTGAATAGCTATACAAGCCTTGAATATCCTACAAAGATGTGGAATTAATATTTCCTGTCCCTTTTGGAGTAGGAAGGGGTAGATTCCATCCTAATTTCTTAATAACAAATTAGCCGATTTTTTGCGGTGTTCAAAAAAAGTAAAAAATTTAAATTTCAAAAAACCCTCCCAGCGTTACCTGCTGAAAACTATTATCTAATGAATGAACTTTGATTTTTTGATTTCAGATGATCCACTACCAAGTTATGGGGGGCAATTCTACTTTTTTCCGAGACATGTCCGAATAATTGCTGCCATTGCCTTATTTTTCAATCTTTCTCCGTGAAAATTTCACACAATATTCTTCGAATAACATACTTTAATGTATCATTGGTTTTAATAACGAGATTTTAACTGTGTCGTTACAAAAAAATCACAAAAACATGCTTTTTTTGTATTAATTAACCTTACCCCCCTTAAATGATAGGTACTGCTCAGTGTGGTAAAATGTTGAAATATTTAAGAAATTGTAAGTAAAATACGCAACTTACAGGGTGTTGGGATCCCAGAGATTTTATTTGATGAATCTTGATATAGGAATATGCACCCTTGGGGGCTTGGTTACCGAGATACAGGTTGTTAAAACAGTCAAAAACTCTCTAATTTTGATAGTTTTTGCACCATTGTAATTTTTATTAAACTCCAGCAACTGGTCTTAGAATTAAGCTAATTTTTCCATTATTTACGAATGTTACACTACAAATAATAATTTTTAAACTGAGTAGTTTTAGACTTTTGCTTAAAAGCAAATTTCTGCGACACCATTCATTTTAACTGAAAGTGAACAAAGAATTATAAAAAATGTTTGCACCAGTGGGTCGACAGGTACGAAGTCAAGTTCATCACGTAAATAAAACATGTAGTAAACAAACATTTAATATTTACTTACGGTGAACTTGAACCGTTGTATAAATATACAGGTGACAACACATTCAAGAATCAGTAATCAGTGATCAGTTACCAATGATCAATCGAAGATGAATCCATGATCAAGCAATCAGTCATTATAGATCAGTAATCTATCAGTCATCATTAAACTATAAGTATGCTATACGGCTAGATACTTATATATATATATATATTTCTAGTAATTTATATATATATATATATATATATATATATATATATATATTGATATGAATTTTTAATTTATGGTGTTAATATGTATTCTAATTTATTTTTTGTAATACATTTATTTGGGCGCCAGTTAATATGTATTTTAATTTAAATTTTAGTGATATCATACATCACTCACCTTTTATGATGACTCTTCACCTCAGGTTGGGTTCATGGGCCTAATGCTCACTTAGTTTCTTTTTTTATTTTATTATTTAACATATCCTCAGGCCGGTCCTGTGTTCTTGCCCTTGAATAATAGGAACTATGTATCTAATTGTGAAGCAGTTTTGCCAACTTTATAGGAAGAAAACTCTTTATATTTGAGATTTATGAAAAAAAATTTTTAATTAATTCTCTATTGTGAGGCGTATTTATACAGAATTGATAAATAAGGACATAAGGAACAATTTAAAACACTTAACCAAATGATCTTTCGCTCAATATTCACACTAAATGAGGTTCTTATATCTAATAAATATATGAAATTATGCAACTCTTTTTACATGTATCACTAAAAATCAAAGACAAAACAGAACATCTGTTTCTAATAGATTTTATATACAAAATGGACGATATTGTAATCGTAACGAAGAGGAATAAATATCAAGTTCTGGATTTATTCACACGCACGTAAGTTTAATGATTTAATTTATAGTTTATAGAATACCTTTTATCTTGTATTACTTTTTGAAAATTATTTTCTGTGTTTTAGACCTTTCTGGGCCTTGGAGTCCCTCGTAGAAGTGGCTTCGATATGGCTTCGGGGTCGGCTTGGGAAGATTTTCAATTCTGCTTACCTCTCGGAGTTTTCACTCATAGTTTATTTGAGGAATTTAATATTTACAAAGGTTATTTAACCTCTGTTTTTAACAGGCACTTGTAAGGAAGGTTAGTAACACAAATTCACTTTATAGTTTCACCTTTTAAAATAACGTAGCCTAATTTTAACTCAATTTTGTAACATGAAAAAGCTTGTACTTCTCAATTCTGTATATTTTTTCGCAACTATCCGTTTCTAATCAATAGCAACGTATCAATTTTTTATATTCAACCATATGTCTCTTTATTTTTAAGTTTTTCTATATTTGCTGACCAATCAAATTCATTTAATAATTTTTGATTTCTGTTATTTGACTTGATTGTTTTATAATTTGATCTTTTTCTGATATGAAAGTTTATTTTTAATGTCTCCAAATAATTTATTATTGTTTTTATCTTTTAGTTAAAAAATATTAAAATTATCTGACATCTGTTTCAATTTCAGTTGCCATATCCTTTTTTCCGTTCGAGTTGACAAATCTAGATTCACACCTTGTTAAATATGTTCATAAGTGTACTTTTTCTATTTTTACCAGTGTCAGATTTTATAACCTAACTAATAGTTTTTAATTTTCAGGTTCTTTCTTTTTAGATTTATGATGAGCCAAGAAACTTTTGCAAAGCTTTTGAAAATTCTGAAACTATGTGATAGGATTTCAATAAATTAGAGAAAAGTTATAAAGATTCCCGTTTAAAGTTTGGGTTGTAAATATTTGTCAGGAGATTTGTTTATATTTTATTTAGATTTTATACTGAAATAACCCTTGTTTGGTGTATGTGTTGTATGATTCCACTTTCCATATCAATATATATATATATATATATTTAGTAATCTTAAGTAGTTATAATGTGTAGTAGTAAAGTAATTTAATAAATAGAACTTATCCCAGTGCCAGAAGTAGTTGTTTTATTCAAGTAAGATGACCCTCCGAGTGACCAGCAATACCACCAATTAAAGAGGCCTATCCACACCTAACTCCCAACATTAGAGTGTTCAAAATAAGGGGTGAAAGTGGCCTCTTAAGGCCAAAAAATTCCACAGAGTATTATAGATATTTAAGGATCTCCATATCAAAATTTATCAATCTCTGTTGTTGTAGAAAGTTATCGATCTATTATTGCAACACCCTGTAGATATTACAGAAAATAATCAACAGAAATATAACAAAAGGGTATAAAAGACAAAAAATTATGTTATACTATTGTAGTTTTTTTTTGAAATATAATGTTTACATAAACATAATTTCATTATTAAGTCATTCAAAACGAACAACAATAAACAATAGTTATAATAAATGTTTATATTGTATCAACAATACAGTCAGTTGGGTTGAGAATTTTTGTTTTGACAAATATAATTTCGTATAATTTAAAATGTTTCCATTAAGCTAAAAATACAACTAATAATTTATTACACAATATTTATAATCAAATAATATTGAACTTTTGAAAATCTATACAGAGTACTTCACAAAAAGGTGGCTTTCGCCACGGCATATTCACGATTATGTCAAAACTACTGATGAAATTTTGAATGAGTATGTTTTGGACACTCATGAATTTGACATTCATAGAGGGCGTTAGTTACATGGTTCCATATTCTAAAGCTTTTGTTGTGTTTTCGATGCATTCTGTATTTATTTTCCCAATTTACTATTCCTAGCAGCCTAGTGAGATACCTTATTTTGACAGTTTGTTAAAATAGTTGTTGAAGTTAATTTTATGAACTGGCTTAAGCAGCACCACCCTGTATTTTATAAATTCAGTTTTTGTTGGAATTGGCGAAAAAAGTTACATAATCATTTGGGCGACACACAAAATCCTTGGTTGTTCGCATTTATTAATAGCATAGATTTGAAACAATTAACACCAACTTGAAACTGTGACGATGTTTTTGGGTAAATTAATCGAAATTACTAATAATTATAAAATTATACTCAATTATAGTATTTAGTTCAAATTATTGTCTCACATGATGTTGAAAACTATTTTTAAAATCACGCGCTAAATCGTGGGTGTGTAAATATTTTGTTTTTAGGTGACATTTAAGTTTAAATCACAATAATCAGATGATTATTTCCTAGCTATAAAATTGCATGTTTGAAGTCACATGATATGTAATATGAGCAGCTATTTAGGTGAACAGAAGAATATGAGCGACTATTTTGTTTGATTGCACAAATGTCAAAGTTTGACATAAATCAAACAGCGAAATTTGAAAATGTCTCGTTTTGGTTTATCTTCCACTACGGAAATTAAAGATTATGTGAGAAAATACATACCAGTGATTACAAAGAGGAGTAAAGAGTCTGTATGGAGACAATTTATATAGGTATACACAAGGCGTCACCAACTGGAATGGTTCTGGTGCGAATATTACTTATAATAATTGCATTTTCAATTTTAAGTGATCAGTTATTCTTATTTATTTATGTTCTTGTTATTTTTGATTAATTCAAGGTTGTAAAAATTTAAGTTGAAACGTATATAGACCAGGGTTGAAGGCTTTGAAAATGGTGAAAAATGAAAAAAAATTATAGTAGCTTTAGCTTTAGCTTTAGGATCCTACGTCCAACCCTTTCCTTTGTTTTTCTTTTCAAATTTTGAGTAGATTCCGTTGAAATCGAAAGCTGGTGGTGTCTAACTTAATATATTATCCCATTCAAATAATTATTACAGAAATACGTCAACTGGTTGTCCAGGGTTTGAGGTTATCTATTTCGAATCTTCTAATGCTTTTCATGGAATATGAAAAATGTGAAATCCGAACTCACCCTGCATTAAAATCCCATGTTTCATCGTATTTCAGATCATAGAAATGCTTGCAAACAACAGTGCTGACAAAATGATACATTTTTCCTTGGATGAGTTACAAGTGTTTATTTTTAAAATAGTCTGTGTTTCAGCCTATACATTAGACATATTTATTTAAAAAATAAAATTACAATAATGTTATTTAAAAATAGATACCACAGTGAATAATACATCAAATTGTTAGATTAATTACATTTGATACAAACTAAATTATACAGGCGCATAATGTTTTTTATGCTGGCGTTTTCACCTTCAAGATAATAATGTATGTTAACAGATTAATAGGTATTAGTATATTTAATTTCATTCCAATTTTATAGTACAAACGATGTCCATAAACCTTCTCAGCTATAAGCTATGTATGTATATTGGGGTGACATTCACCGAGACCTAAAAGATCTATTACTTCCACTTAGTTCCTGAGGAAAGTATCAGAGACTAGTAGCTCCTTTAGTCCTATTAGCTATAAGCTATAAGTGTTACGAAACTTTCAGGACTTGGTGCAAATTTACCAATTCAACCATCTGATCTATCTCTCTATATACAGAGATTACTTACACCTTAATTTTCCAGACCTCAAGATTCATCTCCAACAAACAGACCAAGAATATTATACTCTACCTCTACCCGACAAACACTGAAACCATTATTAAGGTATGTTTGAGCTATAGACTCCCAGTTCAATATGCTGATAATGTACTGCCTTTTCCTACCGCTACAATCATTTACTACATCTCAGCTCTGCCATTAGCACCACACCGTCACCAGCCATGAAAATCCTTCTAGACCTACCTCCTCTCCATATATTTCTGGAAAGAGGGACTAGATGGACAGCATATAGAATTGAGCATATGTCCAATTGAACAAAACTGGTTTATACGTAGCGAAGCAGACTGTTGGTGGACACAGATGGCTCAAGAACAAGCTCTGGTGCAAACCTAGGGCAGAAATATCAACTTGCCTAGGATCTGATTCAACTGTATTTCAGTTAGAAATTTACGCCATCGATTCATGTCTGGAGAGATTGAAGGAAATCAACCTCACAAATAAATAAAAATTTTCTTGGAGAGCCAAGCGCCTTTGAAAAGTACTTACCGTCGAAGTTGGTAACGAACTGAAAAAGAAAACTCTCCTCAATTGGGATACAACAAATTGTCTCTGGTCTGAATCCCTGTATATTCTTAAACGGATCGTAGTGAAAAATCAGATTCCTTTGCAAAGGAGAGTGCTGCTGGTTAGTTTATAGAACTGAAACATCCAATTGGCATCTCATCAAGTTTTGCCAAACCAACATTAAATATCTGGAGTATAGGAAGACTTTTAGTATTCTGGCAAAATTGAGCAAGATTGGTTCCTTCGAAGAATGTTACCAAACAAGTGTAAGACTATTGCAAGCATGACCTAAGTTGTTTAACAGGTTTTCTAACACACTACTTTTACAAATATTGACCAATTTTGACAGTTTTTGACAAATTTTGACAATTATTGACCATCTTTCCAAATTTTTGAAATTATTTGGCAATTATTAAACATTTTTTCGAAATTTTGACAGTTTTTGACAATTTTTGATTGATTTTGACAATTATTGACCGTCTTTGACAATAATTGACCATTTTTGAAAGTTTTTGACGATGTTTGATTGGTTTTGACAATTATTGACCGACTTTGTCAATTTTTAAAAATTTTTGACCATTTTTCAAAATGTTTGACAATTATTGACCATTTTTCAAAATTTTTACAAATATTGACCAATTTTGACAATTATTGACCATCCTTCCAAATTTTTGACAATTTTTGAATATATTTGGCAATTATTAACCATTTTTACAAAATTTTGACAGTTTTTGACAATATTTGACAATTTTTGATTGATTTTGACAATTATTGACCGTCTTTGACAATAATTGACCATTTTTAATAGTTTTTGACGATGTTTGATTAGTTTTGACAATTATTTACCATTTTTGAAGATTTTTCAAAAATTTTGACAATCATTGACCATTGTTTTAAATATTCAACAATTTTTGCCAGTTTTTGATTGGTTTTGACCATTATTGACCGTCTTTGACAATTATTGACCACTTTTGACAATTTTTCAGAAATTTTAACCATTTTTCAAAATTTTTGACAATTATTGAGCATTTTTGCAAAAATTTTACAAATATTGATTGACAATTGGCAATTTTTGATAATTTTTGAAAATATTTGGCAATTATTAACCATTTTTTCAAAATTTTGACAGTTTTTGACAATTATTGACCATTTTTACAAATTTTTGACCATATTTCAAAATTTTTCTCAATTTTTCAAAAATTTTAACATATTTGGCAATTATTAACCATTTTTTCAAAATTTTGACAATTTTTGATCATTTTTCACACCTATACTACCTACGGGAAAATCTGTGTGCGGTGCGCCAAAAGAAGTTTTCACTCCAAGAAACGAGACAATTGACGTTATTCGTTAGTTTTGAAGTATAAGAGTTGTGAGGTATGGATACTTCCGGACCCCCAGTATGGTTTTTGGAGATGGTAGAAGAGAAAGAAAGACTCAAAAAGGAGGAAAAAGAGGAGAAAGACATCTTGGAACTATTCAATGCTCGTCTCCGGAAACCAAAACGACTGGGACACGAATCAACCGGTTATACTCCATCTATCATGGTCACATGCAGAGAAATGAAGCTTCTGCACGATCCCTGGTGAAGTAGCAGAAGAACGTACACCTCCGATGTACATAGAAAGCTCTGCAACGAGCTTCTCTAGAGGTGACCCCGTATGGCTGTTCAATCCAAAGCCCAGAAAAGGGTTGTAACAGAAACTGCGGTAAGTCTGGGAAGGTTCCTATCGTTCTCAAGAAAATCAATAACCTAATTTACCGCTTCCAATTGTTAGCAAGGTGTAAGCCATATCGAGAGGTTAGCTCTTTACTGCGAGCACGATCCACCCAGTTATCTTCAGCCAAACTCCGGCAGTCAGGTAATTCGGGAAATAACTAGAAAGGAGGAAGCAATGTTAAATCGGACCTGTACTAGCGAATATGTGAAGGTCCATGAAGAAAAACATCTGGAATCATCTAGAAATGTTGAGCTATTGAATTATTCTCTTCAATAAAAATATCAGTGTAATCTGTATCAATATAATGCAGCAATTAAGTGAGTTAATGTCGAGAAACATCGTCATACTTCAAATCCACCTTGTCTAAATCTAACTGAATAAAAGCAAAACATAAATCACCGGAAAAAGAAGAAAAGATTGGTCGTTGGAAGGAAAAAAAACGCCTGAATCGTCATATAGTAAGACTTGGCCTGCTGGAAGATCCAACAAGCCGTATTCGTCTGGAAGATGATGAAACAGTAGAAACTTTGTGTCTGTCCCATCGCAACCCGAATTGGAATTCTGATGTTTGAAAGATTATCTCTCTCTTGTCCTTAAGCCTGAAATGGGCAGAGAAGGTAAAAGGATAACAACTATATCAAAAACGAATATAAAACAGAAATATTATTACTTTTCTTAAGTAAACTTCATCAGAATCCTAAAGGCACATTTTTCTCTAATAAAAGGATGCAACTGTCCCAAGACATCCAATGGGAAATAGAAAGAATTATACCAAGAGGTTAGTGATATCTCGAGATATCAAACAGTTTAGTCTTATTCTTTTATCGTTGAACATGATATTTATTGGTTTAGATGTAGGTGAAGCTCAGCTTTATCCATGCTAGCAAATTGTTTTAAACATATCAGTATATTCGACTTGTCAAATAATATTGAAATGAACCGCATTCTAAAGCTCAGTAGTTAACTTCAGTGTTGTTTGATGTATCCCATGTGCAAATGAAGGTGCTTCTATGTTTGCTAATTTTAACTGACTCCGTTCTTTAACATTTATTTACTTGCGTGGCTTTTAGCATACAACAAGTCATTGCACTATAGACATGTGTTTTGCTTATCAAAATACACAGTTAGACACTTTACTATGGCTTGTTAACTTTTGGAAATGTTTGCAATAACAGCGATTTATTATACAGAGTTAGTTTAAGAAGTAAAAATCTTTCCTTAAGCTTTTTCATAACCACATATACAGAATGTTCGTTAAATTGGTGCCTGTTTTACATTATGCTAAGGAGAAATGATAAGTTGGAGGAGATAGGGAAAGGTGTCAAGTGTCAGGTGGCAGGCGACGCCACTTATTTTTCATTAGGTTGAATACCTCTTTCAAAGTGTTAAGGCTAACTTCATTTTGGACAAGCGAAAAGACATTTTTGGCAAACCTTGTAATAAAAAGCAAGAATTGCTGGGTGTGGTTGATTTTCAATAGAAGAGGGCAGTCGCCCTGAGATAAACAATCGTTTTCTGCACAACACGTGGTTCTTAATAGTTTTTTGATTTTGTGCTTTTTCGACGTTGTTTTAATTGGTTGGGTATTTTGAAAGCTATGTATGAATGTTTATAATGAAAAGGATCATTGAATCAATACAAAACAACCAAATTACAAATATATCCAAATAATCGTTTATCCTCAGGGCGACTGTCATTAGTGTCAACTTGTCAGTTGATGAACATTCCCTATCGCATCCTTTATTTATTATATTTTCAACTATTTTGTAGGTTATGTTTCTTAACCATTAGCATGATAAAAGAAAAAAGTTTAGTGTAGTATTATCAAAATATTAATCGTTAATGAGTGTCTTTATTATAAATAATGTGCATACACGAACCCACTCACTAAACAATTTATGGACAACTATCAGCACTTCAAACTCCTTTGGCAAAACAACTCGAATTCTTTTATACTTTTACAAGATCGGGAATAACTTTGCATCGGCCTAACTAGAGACTTCATTAAAAACAGGATCTTCAAACATAAATTGTGGAGACGTAACTGTATACTTATCTTCACTAAATACAGAAAATAGGTTGCATGTTCGACAACTAACATTGGAAATTTAGTTGTAGGTATGTGCTGTGATAATTAAGTGCCATGTTACTATTTAATCAAAATGGTAAACTAACAATTTGAAACTAATAGTATATTGTGCAACAAGTGGGGAAAGTTCAACTTTTCTCACGAGTGTGGAAGTTTGTGGCACGAGCCCAAAGGGCGAGTGCCGCAAACACACGAGTGAGAAAAGTACTTTCCCCACATGTTGCACAATATACTTTTTCTACAACTGCACAAATTTAAAGAAGACAAGTAAAGTAACTTAATATTTATTTTTATGGTTAGTAAAACAAAAAGAAAAGGTGAGCGGTCGTCGGCCGCCGATAGAAGCTGGTTTCTTATGCACCATAGAATGACCATTTTTCAAAAATTTTGATAATTTTTGACAATTATTGACCATTTTTTCAAAATTTTTGACTATTTTTTTAAATTTTAACAGTTATTGACCATTTTTGACAATTATAGACCAATTTTGACAGTTTTGACAATTATTGATCATTTTTGACAATTTTTAAAAAATTTTGACCATTTTAGACCATTTTCCCAAATTTTAACAATTATTGACCATTTTTGACAATTTTTGACAGGTTCTGACAATTATTGACCATTTTTGACAATTTTTTACAGTTATTGACCATTTTTGACAGTTTTTTATAATTATTGACCATTTTTCAAAATTTTGACAATTTTTGACCATTTTTCAAAATTTTGACAATTTTTGACTATTTTTTCAAATTTTAACAATTATTGACCAGTTCTGACAATTATTGACCATTTTTGACAATTTTTAACAATTATTGACAGTTTTTTATAATTATTCACTATTTTTTCAAATTTTTGACAATTTTTCGAAAATTTTTGACAATTGACCCTTTTTTCAAAATGTTTGACCATTTTTTCAAATTTTAACAATTATTGTCCATTTTTGACAATTATCGATCAATTTTGACCATTTTAGACCATTTTTCCAAATTTTAACAATTATTGACCATTTTTGACAGGTTCTGACAATTATTGACCATTTTTGACAACTTTTCAAAAACTTTGACAATTTTCAACAATTATTGATCATTTTTGACATTTTTTTATAATTATATTGACAATTTTTTCAAAATTTTAACAATTTTCGACCATTTTTCAAAATTTTAACAATTATTGACCATTTTTGACAGTTTCTGACAATTATTGACCATTTTTGACAACTTTCAAAAATTTTGACAGTTTTTGATCATTTTTCAAAATTTTAATAATTATTGACTATTTTTGACCATTCTTTAAAATATTTGACCATTTTTGACAGATTCTGACAATTATTGACCATTTTTGACAATTTTTCCAAATCCATTTTTGACAGTCTTTTATAATTTATTGACCATTTTTTCAAAATTTTGACAGTTTTTGGCTATTATTAACCATTTTTTCTAAACTTCGACATTTTTGACCATTTTTCCAAATTTTTGATAATTTTTGACCATATTTCAAAATTTTTGACAATTTTTTAAAATTTTTAACATATTTTCTAATATAATCTGCCAGTTTTGTGACAACTAAGTAGGTATTTAAAGATGACAGTAGCCTACTAAGTTTTTGTCGATTTTATTTGATTCTCCATATACACATATGTGGCGTGGGCAAAGTGCCGTGAGAAATATTATTTCTCACAGTATGACCAATATTTGGTTTTGAAATCGAGTAAGGTATGAGAAATACGTCACTTTTCATAGCAGTTGTAGAAAATAGTATATAGTGCAACAAGTGGGGAAAGTTCAACTTTCCCCATATTTTGCACACTATACTTTTTCTACCACTGCACAAATTTAAAGAATACAAGTAAAGTAACTTAATATTTATTTTTATGGTTAGTAAAACAAAAAGAAAAGGTAAGCGGTCGTCGGACCGCCGATAGAAGCTTGCTTCTTATGCACAATAGAATGACCATTTATGACCATTTTTCGTAAATTTTTGACTATTTTTCAAAAATTTTGATAATTTTTGACAATTATTGACCATTTTTTCAAAATTTTTGACAATTTTTGACTATTTTTTTAAATTCTAACAATTATTGACCATTTTTGACAATTATAGACCAATTTTGACAATTATTGATCATTTTTGACAATTTTTCAAAAATTTTGACCATTTTTCCAAATTTTAACAATTATTGACCATTTTTGACAGGATCTGACAATTATTGACCACTTTTTGAACATTTTTCAAAAATGTTGGCAATTTTTTCAAAATTTTGACAATTTTTGACCATTTATCAAAATTTCAACAAATTATTGACCATTTTTGACAGTTTCTGATAATTATTGACCATTTTTGACAATTTTTTAAAAATTTTGACAATTTTTGACTATTTTTTCAAATTTTAACAATTATTGACCATTTTTGACAATTTTTCAAAAATTTTGAGCATTTTAGACCATTTTTCCAAATTTTAACAATTATTGACCAATTTTGACAGTTTTTATAATTATTGACCATTTTTTCAAAATTTTGACAATTTTTCACCATTTTTGACAATTGACCATTTTTTCAAATTTTAACAACTATTGACCATTTTTGACAATTTTTCAAAAATTTTGACCATTTTAGACCATTTTTCCAAATTTTAACAATTATTGACCAATTTTGACAGTTTTTATAATTATTGACCATTTTTTCAAAATTTTGACAATTTTTCACCATTTTTGACAATTGACCATTTTTTCAAATTTTAACAACTATTGACAATTTTTGACAATTTTTCAAAAATTTTGACCATTTTAGACCATTTTTCCAAATTCTAACAATTATTGACCATTTTTGCCAATTTTTGAGCATTTTTGACAGGTTCTGACAATTATTGACCATTTTTGACAACTTTTCAAAAATTTTGACAATTTTCAACAATTATTGACCATTTTTGACAATTTTTTCAAAATTTTAACAATTTTCGACCATTTTTCAAAATTTTAACAATTATTGACCATTTTTGACAGTTTCTGACAATTATTGACCATTTTTGACAACTTTCAAAAATTTTGACAGTTTTTGATCATTTTTCAAAATTTTAACAATTATTGACTATTTTTGACCATTTTTAAAAATATTTGAGAATTTTTGACAGATTCTGACAATTATTGACCATTTTTGACAATTTTTCCAAATCTTTGACAATTTTTAACAATTATTGACAGTCTTTTATAATTAATGACCATTTTTTCAAAATTTTGACAATTTTTGACAATTATTAACAATTTTTCCAAATTTTTGACAATTTTTGAAAATATTTGGCAATTATTAACCATTTTTTCGAAACTTTGACAGTTTTTCAAAATTATTGACCATTTTTCAAAATTTTTGACAATTTTTTAAAATTTTTAACATATTCTCTGCTATAATCTGACAGTTTTGTGACAACTAAGTAGTTATTTGAAGATGACAGAAGCCTACTTAGTTTTTGTCCATTTTATTTGATTCTCCATATAAATGTATGTGGCGTGGGCAAAGTGCCGTGAGAAATATTATTTCTCACAGTATGAGCAATATTTGGTTTTGAAATTAAGTAAGGTATGAGAAATACGTCACTTTTCATAGCAGTTGTAGAAAAAATACTTTGTATGTATGTGTAGAAAGATAAAACCAAAATACACGGGATTCTAGTGTCATGTATTTTTTGAGACTAGGCAAAAATGTATTCATTTAAAAACCAAAATTATAGGAAATTTGATTTTAAACAACTTTGTTTATAACCATGTTTCGCGTAAAATTGAAAATAAACGTGATATTGCAATGATAACATTTTACCCCCACCTCTTCTCGGGTATAAATCGAAAAATATCGATCCTACCAAAAAATTGATCGGAACCAAAATTGTAGACAATTTAATTTTAAACAACTTTGGTTTTAACAATTTTTCAAGTATACCTTTTTTAGGGTATAAATCGGAAAATAAACGAGTTATTCAATAAACAAAAATTTACCCTTAAATTCAAAATGACGGATGACGCAACGGATCGAGTACCGTGCAAAACAAAATTTAGACTGCCAGTGACCCCCCCCCCCCCCCCCCAACGAAGTCCGAAGGAAAATTGCTAGTTAAAATTTTTGCTGGGTTTGCCCCTTTTTTGAGCTAATCCGATTGGGCTAAACTCTTCCTCTACATGAAGTGCTTCCGTTTCAGATGTTATTTTGAGTCCTTTTGATGAATGTGAGTCCATCAGAAGTACGAAAGCTTTTATCAAATTTATCATTTATTTACTTCTAATGACAGTACATTTCCGCTCACATATGTCCTACTCCATCTGTATAATCTTTTACACTTTTAAATACATGATTTCTAATGAACATTATGTATATATTCGTGTCACTACTACGTTTTCTTTGTCCTTATTCTTCTATAAAAAATTAATTTACTAATTATTAAAGAGATAATTATCTGGAATAATAAAACTTTAATTGTTCAGTATTACAGAAAAATGTATAATTTTACTGGGAAAGATCTTATCGGAAGGTAAAAACGAAAACTTCGTTTCAAGTGAACACGTACCAATAAAATCAAGCAGCATTAGCAAAAATTGGTGATCTTTAAATTTTTTATTGTTATCACATTGTTATATTATTCTCGTCCTGTTCTCTATTGTCTCTTGTTGTTTAGGCCACATCGCGCATAGTAGTCAACGGTAGCAACCAATTTTACTAGCAAAAATTTTGAGAGCTGCTGAATTTGCGCATCCAGTGGCGTACAGATCATACTATAAGGCAATGAAGAGGTAGAATCATTTTAAGATACATTTAAAAATAATTTACTTGCGAGAACGAGGGCTTAAATCCCACCTTCATTCTATTGCGTGGAAGCATAAGATGATAATGAGTGGAAATCCCATCCTAAGAACCTTAGAAAAAATTATAGTTTTTAATGGATATATAAACCAAGTCCATATTTAGTGGGTAGAGCTCACAGTTTCAACATATTTTGTTCACAACTGGGAAATTAGACTCATGAAATAAAAATGAAATGTACTCGTAAAAGGAAATCAAAAATTCATTACATTCATTTAGAGAGAACACATTTTAAATGGATTTTTTTTCGAACGGAAGCAAGGGTTGAAATTCCACTCCAAGGTCTCTGAAAAATTTTCAAAGGAAGTATAACATGTAACTATTTTCCATTTTAGAGTACAAAATATAAACAAAATTTACTTGCGACTGCACACGGGGGTTCAAACCCCAAATTGTGATTTTCAAAGAAAACCAAAAGCCAAGCTCGTACCTTTAGGGTCGAGGTATCTTTGTGCATAAAGGTAATAACCGGAAACCAGAGTTGAAATTCCACACTAGAAATTTAAAAAAATATATTTATTGTGTAAAACAAACATAATCTGTTTACAACTGGGAACATTGTTTGAAATGTCACCCTTAAAATAAAAATTAATTGAACTTTTCAAAGTAAACAAAATGCTTTGTTTGTTTTTAGAAATGAAATTTATAGAGTCGTAGTGGACATCTATTGTAAACAGAATTGGTTACGACTGGACGTAAAGGTAGAAAGCCACTAAAAACTTTGTAGTTTTCAAAGGAAACATAACATAAACATACCGAATTTTCTTACTTCTTTTTTTGGCATTTATAGCACCACAACTTCTTTCAACAGTGTAACTGACTAGACTAGACTGCTGACTAGCTGAGAGCATAAATCCCGACTATAATTTAATTTCAAGGTTTGTTAATATTGAGTATACAATATAAAACCACCTGCGGAATCAGTTTAGAAAGTTACAAATATAGATATACATGATAGACAGTTGACGATTGCAAAAAAAACAGACTAAAGCAGTTCAATACTTGTTCCTGATCATACGCAAAATCTACGTGGTATATAACTTATTATTAATTTGGCACGCCCCTGAACCACAAATTAAGCAGCTCTCAAAATTGTGCATGCTTATCTATTACATAAAATGCATATAGATAATAATAACAATGTATATATTTTAAAAATGTATGATTGTTTTTTGCAACTATTGTAAATAAACAATCACTGGATATTGGTACACATTTTTCAAGTCCTACAAAAATTAATAAAGGGAGTCGGGATAATACTTTGCTACCTGAAGTATAATAAAGGCGGGATTACACGTGTCAAGTAGCTAAAGCAAGGCACTAAAGCCAGTAACTAAAATTTAGTTTTTTCTGGTGAGTTTAGTTTTTTCTAGTGAGTGTCTACATTTAATTTCATATTGGCTTTAGTTGTTGTTTAGTGGTGGTTTTTAAACATGGCCGAAAAAGTTATGCGTGTAGCAATGCGGAACTGTATATTGAATATTTGTGGTGAACTATCGAAATATTGGAAGAAGAGATGACGCAAAAATAGAAATAAGCGTTGTTGGGTACGAAAATGGATGAGTAGAAGAGAAATATATGGCGCTTCATCTACTTTGTTAAGTGAATTAGCACCTGAGGACGTAGCAGTATAAAAATTGGTTGAGAATGACCAAAGAACGCTTTGAAATATTGCTGACTCAAATTACCCCTCAAATTACGAAAAACGACCCTAATGAGACCGGCTATTCCAGCTAAAATAAAATTGGAAATAACATTGTCTTATTTGACTACGGGCAATAGTTATAGAACGTTGCAGAGGTTATTTCGAGTGTCAAAAGCTGCAATATCCAAATTTATAACCGAGGTGTGTGATGTTATTTATAAAAGCCTGGAAGAATATATAAAGGTATGTACTTTCTAAATAGTTTTATTGCGGAAAAGTTGTTGAACAAAGCATGTTAAATATTGGAAAAAGCGGCTCTTATAATATATGTTGGAGAAATATCTTCTTCCAGTGATTCCCCACAAGTAATACGTGTCGATGCATCGCTGTTATATCCGCTATGATCTGTGGAAGGCAAATAGAAATATGTAGGAGACTGCAATGGAGTAGTGACTGATGGGGCAGGAATATCGCTGGTATGTGCAGATGGATGGTACTGAATACCCTGGAGGTCCTGAAGTTTAAAACTTGTGAGAATAGACTGTATGCGTTCCTGTGCTTTTATTGCGGAAATAGGAGTCAACGTCATTAATTGTGCAGCAACGCTTTTACCAAAAACTGTATATTGATTTTCATTAGTAGGTTCACGTGTCTCACAACTTCACTTATTTGCTTTAGGTCGTTAACTACTGCAGTAACTTGTCTCAATTTTGACGCAGCCCTATTTTTATTGTTGGTGGTTCTTGGGAGCTTTCAGCTGCTGCTGGAGTCATTGCTTCTCCTGGGTTTTCCTCTTCTTGTTCATCAACTGCTTCTTCGCGTCGTAACTACAAAAGAAAAATATTTCTAGACTTATAATGGCCAAAGTAAAATATTAAACAGGATGTTCCGAAATTAATCCACCAAATTTTGATGGCATATTCTATGTCAAAAATAAACATTGATGACATGCAATCATTTCAATTTGGGTGTGGATTTAATTACTATATTTTGAAATTTTCTTTTCATCTTTCAGGTACCCGAGTCTCAAGAAGAATTGAATGTTATTGAAAAGGGATTTCGTCATAAATGGCACTTTCCGAAGTGTTACGGTGCGATTGATGGGAAACATGTGACTATTCATGCACCAGCAAATTGTGGGAGCCAATTCTTCAATTATAAGGGTACTAACAGCATTTTTCTACTAGCTGTTGTATAGATGATGATTATTGTTTTCGCTATATACATGTTGGATGTCCTGGAAGACAATCTGATGGCGGAGTTTTTCAACAGTCGTCTTTATTTGAAGCCCTAGAAAATGGTTTATTACCAGGTGGCTTCATCGTTAGAGATGATGCATTTCCACTGAAAATGTATTTGATGAAACCATATTCAAAAGTAGCACTTTCGGAAGAGCAGAAAATTTTTAATTATCGCATTTTTCGAGCAAGAAGGATAGTTGAAAATGCTCTCGGGATTCTCGCTAGCAGATTTCGTGTTTTTGAGAAGCCTATAGCCTGCTTGCTAGAAACTGTTGATAAAATTATTAAAGCTTGTTGCGCATTACATAACTATTTGCGAATCACCTCCAATAACAGTTATACTCCAAAAGGATATATGGATGAAGAAGATATAGAAAGTGGTCAAATTAGACTAGGTTCTTGGAGAAATGAAACTGGTCCTCTGCCGGCAATAAGAACCTTAGGAAGTAACCATTCTTCGGCTAGACGAGCTAGAGAACTACGAGACCGAATCTGCCAGTATTTTATAGGCGAAGGTGCGGTCTCATAGCAGCAACGAATGATTTTTTGATTATTTTATAATATTGACAGTACTATAATATACTTACAACGAAATTATCCTGTGTAGGTCTCTTATTATCCTCCACGCAGCTCAAAAATGCGTCCATTTCCTTGAACCATTTTACACTAGGAACGTAAACATCCTCCGATCCTGCTCCCGCTTTCATCGAATCTTTTATTTTCTTTTTTTCTTGACAATAAGTTGACCGCAATGCCCGTATTTTGTTTTTAATCTCAGACACTCTGAATCCCTCTATTCCCATGATCTCCTCAATTTGCTTAGATGCAGAGTCCCGGGCTTGTTTGTTTTTATAAATGGCAGCCTTTTTATCCCATAGGCACTGCTTTTCACGATGTAATTCCACAAACTTCCCTGTTGTTGCTTCACTCCAACGTGACATTTTCACTACCGAAAGTACCGAAACAATGAAAATATTCTGCCCGTTTTTACTAAATAAACTACTAAACACTGACCTGTCTACACTTGTTTAGTGGGCGTTTTAGTTGCATGGAAATGGGGGTGGGAGAACCTACTTGCTCAAGTGAATAGAACACGTTTCTATTCAGTTGACTAAACAGTTTACTAAATGAGGTACTTGCGCAAGTACTAAATCAAGCTGTTCACACCATACAAGTAACTAAATTTAGCTACTTGAACTAGTAACCTGCTTTAGCTACTTGACACGTGTAACCCCGCCTTAAGAAATATTTTTCAGTTTAGGTGCATCCTAAGTATTATAGGCATAGATTTTTGGACAATACCAAAGAGGGTCTCTGTATATTTACCTGACATGGAACAGACATTTTAACTATACAGCATTATTTATTGATTCTAACGGTAACTTTGCAACACTGAATATATGAGAAAATTTGGGTTGGAAGTATTTTTAGTATAGTGGAACCAAAGTCAGTGTAACGGCAATAAAAATAAAGCAATGTTGTCAGATAATTATATTTTCTAGAATTGTTAGGCTCACTATACAAATGTTCTCTTTACTTCAGTAAACTGTTAGTTCGTGATGTTCATAGAAAGCTAGTTTGGAAATATTAAAAAAATACCTATACATAATATAAATTTATTAGTAAGCAATACAATAAGTCGCTTAAAATTGCTGGAAAAGAATAATTAATTAAAAACAACTTTATGTATGTTACTATATTTAAGAAAATTTTGAATAGCTGGCAACATAGCAGCCCTGCAATGAAAAGCTAATACATCCAGTCCAGTATTTGGCATAATATAACGAAGTAACCGGACCAACTCGGCCAACTGGGACATAAAACCTGTTGAACATCTGGCCTGACCTGGGTTAGAACGTGAACGTGAACCTGGGTGTGCGTGAATTGTGTTATAGAGAAATATTATCACTAGTAATACCACTAGAGGTCAAATTATTCCCGGAAATTCTCTCGAGCTCATGAATATTATGAAAATTATCCCGAGTCGAAGAGGAGGGATAATTTTCCTAGAAATATTCATGAACGAGAAAAAATTCCCGGATTTAATTTGACCTTGTGTGGTATTCGGCAAGAAAATTCCACACCAAATTGTGTGTGAAATAATTAAAACGTCACAAACTTTCTACTGATTAGTAGCTCAAAAGTGCCATTTTAGGACCTAAAATGTTATATTTTCTCATTTTATAGTTACTTGGGCTTATTACAAGTGGTAGAAAATCAAAATTTAAAGGTTTTTCGGAACGCTGCATGAATATTACAGCGCGTCACAGTTTTGGCAGCAATTTAGACCTTTAAATTGTTGATTTCTATTCGTTGTAGTTGCACGAAAATACCATCTCAAGACACAACACAGTATATTCTTTAATTTTAAATAAGTTTTGAGTAACTACAAGTGGTAGAAAATTGCTTTTTTGCAAATAAAAACCAGACTGTAAAAAAATATTTTGTCATAAACGTCAAAAAATTTCCAGTATAATTCGCTGTTGGGTACCCACGAGGAAAAAATTTCCACTAAAATTCATCCGTTGCCATGGTGATGTTATTTACAGAAAATTATATTACAAATTTTATGAGTTTTGTATGCAGATTAATTTTAATCTACTATATTAATTTGAATGAAAGACATTATTTCACAATATTCGAATTTATAAAAAATTTATAGGCACGCCATTGGGCGGCACTTGCCTTCAAAGAGATTAAAAATATGGGTCATTACATTAAGCCTAGAAGAACTATACAGTCAACATTTATACTCGCAAGGAAACGAAAGTAGTTAATCAAAAAAGAAATCACAATAATGACATCCATTCTTAAATCCAGATCCAGATATATCGGGCTCAATCTAATATATTTCTTACGTTTCTGGTAATAACTTTGTGTTTTATAACCCTGTGGGATTTTCTTGTTTTGACCCCTGGGTTGTTGCAGCGGTTAAGGACCCCATATTACCCAGGAGCAGTAGTAATGCTGTTTCATAGTTAAAAAGAAAATGAAGTCTGATAAACCAACGTTGTCGACTTGTTTTTTATGGGATAATGAAAATAATTTATACAGAGTGGGTCACAGAAAACAGTCCACCCCGATATTTGGCAGTATTCCTTAGATTTTAAGGAAATTAGGAAAGACATCGATTTTTGTTCTAAGGGGGACACATTTTTACCATACAGCCATCTGTCATGTGTCAACCCCCTCCCTTCCACTTCACCAACCCCTTATTTTTAAATAGGGAATATACCATTCATTAGAAAGGCATTTAGATGGAGTATTTAGACATAATGATCGTCCACGATTTTTTTC
Organism: Lochmaea crataegi; assembly: GCA_947563755.1. Classification (NCBI taxonomy): domain Eukaryota; kingdom Metazoa; phylum Arthropoda; class Insecta; order Coleoptera; family Chrysomelidae; genus Lochmaea; species Lochmaea crataegi. The sequence continues at coordinate 10,519,489 of OX387427.1, forward strand.
GATATTTATACCATCTTTGCAAGAAAAGTGTTAATTAATTTAAAGTAGGTACAACACCTCTTGAAAATGAAACGCAACGCCTATGGTTTGCTAATGTGTCATTTTTTCCGTTCAGTACCTACTATTTTCTTTGAACACAATAATTAAATTTTTACAAGCTACCAGATAATCGTTGTACTCATATAGGCGTATTTTTATCTATTTAAATCTGAAAGATCCTCTCCCATATGTAAAAAGCTTTAATTAAATTTTTTTCAAGGAAAATATTTCTTTGGAGAGCAAAAAGAGATAATAAGGTTAGTCTCTCTTGGTCTGTCTGCCCCCTGAAGCTCGTAAAAGAGCTCCCGCAGGACACTGAGTTAATTGGAAGAGTAAAAACCAACGGTAAAGTTCAAATAGTGAAGGAAACACATCTACTTTTACACTTTTATTTTGTAAAATATACAAGTAAATAGAAGAAGTGCTTAAGTACATTTTGATTTTTAGAGTCTATAGCTGACCAGATAGTTGGAACTTGATAATACTATTTTACATATTCTAAATGTTTACTCTCTCTTTTAAATTTGATAGGAATATTATACTCAAAACATATTTATGGGCGTAGCCCATCTCGGCCGATTTAATAAGGTATCAATTTTTAATGACTTTAGGAAATACCCATCTCGGCCAAAAACACTTTCAGGTAGAAACCTACCATAAATTTCAACCCCTAATCTATACAATCAATTTCTTTGAATTCTTCTTTATCCTGAATTGTCGAAAATAGTTATTAGTTTTATTTTGATTCTTGACAAGTGCGTGTAAAAACAATTTAAATTTAACTTCGGAAAATGGCAGGCAACATTTGTTCATCTAGAATTTAAAGAAATGACGAGTCAACGAGGAAAACCACTCTTAGTGATAAATAACTTTAAAGTTAGCAACAAAACCGGAAATTAGCTTCAGGGGAGACAAAATGGAACCTAACCTAACCCAACATAAAAACAAATTTTTGTTGCTAAAAAAATTGAAGAGTATAAAAATAAAACCTAACCTAACCTAACAACAAATTTTTGTTGCTAAAAATAAAAAGATTTCAAAGTTGTCTTATGTTAAAATATTATCATTCATGTATATAACTTAATGTAAATATGTATAAATTGTTGTAATATAGTTAGCTATTATTTTTATATGTAGATATTAATAAAATCTAATCAATCTGATTGAAGTGTATTATTGAACTTAAGGTGGGCCGAGATGGGCCATTCTAAAACAGGTCAATTTTAGACTCTGGCCGATTTTTATTCAGTATACCTGCCTGATCGGCCGAGATGGGAATCGCCCGATATTTATATATTTCCCAAAAGAAGTGTGCTTGGAAGGATTAGAGAAAAACCTACTAGATAATTCTCTAATTTGCCACAAATCGTGTGTATAATGAAGTACAATAAAATCAACTAAGTTATGATACTTTACACTGAACACTGTTTACTTTACTTTGTTACAACATGAAATAAAACAATGAATAATGAAGATTTAAACAAATTAAATTGTTTTATTTCATCAGTCAGTATGGATCTTCATCTAGTAAAAGCCTCATCTATTCAATTTACTGGTTTACTTTACAGTCTCTGAAGAAGATAACTTGGTTACAGAAACGCGCGTAAGATAGTGTAAAGTGTTAGTGTTGGAGTAGTGGTAGTGTAAACAGTGATCGGTTATAATAAAATCAAATAAAAAAAACTACAAAAATAAATAAATAAGAAAACGTGTCTTCTCCTACACCAGTTAAAACTCTAGGGAATCATAATTGAGAGAGAGATAAATATATTAAATAAATCAGATCTAATTATATATTGAAGACTTTCAAATCTTTTTCACGATACCTTACAAATTAACTGATACAATGGATATTAACTGGGTTATAAAGCTAAAATTGAATCGAAATTCGATTCAAAAGCAGGAAATGTATCAACAACAGGGCAAAATCATTGAAAAATTATTAGTTTTGCCCCTGGGAGACAGGCAACTCGATCTAGTGGATGGACATAGTGGGTCCGGTAAGGTTTGCGACCCTCGGAATTTTGCAACGATCTTTTTCTTATTAGAAAGCCCTATTTCTATAGAACATTTTAGAAGAAAAAAATTCTTGGATCATGTACTTTTGAAAGAGAAAATCGCAATTGAAAGTACTAAAAATCCGCCATTTTTTTTTAAATTTTGACAATTTTTGACAATTATGTCTAGATATCAGTTGGTGGATTGAACAATGTTGCCAGTTCTCATTTCCGTAACTCGTTACGGCTTGGAAATGCTTTACACAAGGTTTACTAAAAAATTTGTGGAAGATTTAGAATTTATAGAGAAAAATCCAAAAAACAATATTTTTTCACCATGACCACTATTTGGACAAATATTTTATTTGAAGAATAGTTAAATACTTTATATTCAACATGAGTTTTTTCAAAAATCATGTGAAATACAAATTATATGTAATTTTTTCGATAAGGGGAAGCTAATAAATATGTATGTACCTATATAGATTAAGCTTTTGATTATGGCTAATGTAATCTTAACGATAGTAGAAAGTATGACGTGTTGAGACCTAATCTAACCAAACCTAACCAAACCTAACCTAACCTAACCAAACCTAACCAATCCTAACCAATCCTGACCAAACCTTACCAAACCTAACCAAACAAAACCTAACCAAACAAAACCTAACAAAACCTAACCAAACCTAACCAAACCTAACCAAACCTATCCAAACCTAACCAAACCTAACCAAACCAAACCTAACCTAACCTAACCAAACCTAACCTAACCTACATAATTGAATATTGTATAAATTAATTTAATATATTATTCACTATATTGCTATAAAACTGTATTAGGTACAGCAGCAAGTTTGTTATAAACTCTTACATTTAATGTGAGAAATAAAGCAAATCTAAGATAAACATTATATTCTAAGGATGCTTAATATTTCAATTTTTATGATTATAAATGCAAATCATTTTATAGTTTTATATATTCCTGTAATCTATTACAATGCAAAATTAATTCAACTAAAAGAAAATAAATACCATTTGACAACGCCGCTTAGCTATCACCTGATCACAGGACAATCATGATTTGTGATCGTGAGGTATCTTAGACATAAGATTTGAGTGTGTTGGTTTATAACCTAAAAGTGTCGAGTGAAAATAATATACTTCAAAATATTTCTGAAAATTGGCAAAATTAAAGTATTTTCTTCCGGTTTTTTTTGTGAAACAGACTTAAATTTAGTTAAAGATAACAAACCTTTACAGTTTAAAGTGAAAATATTCATCGTAAATAGCATTAAATAGTGTTGAAAAAGTATTATTTTTTGAACTAAATTCGTGATATTTAAAGTAATTTCTGAATGATCCAACGAAATTTTTGTTCTAATCTACTTTATTTAAGGGTAGCTATCAAACAAATTTAAAATTAACATAAAATCCCGAGGGTCGAGAAGTCTACCAGAACCGACATAGTAACTATTATGTAAGTTGAAGAATATACTATTCGTACATTGACGTATCAACGAGCCTATATGTATTTTCATATACTCGTTGAAAGGAAATTTTGCTACTTATATCACGGTTAAGGGGATACAAAATACCTATACTCTAATTTAATTTACTGTTAGGGCCCTTAGTTTGTGGAATCTACTCATATTACTTTTTTAGTTAGTTTAATTTAAAAAAGTAATACCTATACTCTATTTGAAAAGGGCAAAGAGCAATAACCCTTGTCAAATAACCATTCCAAGGGCGTACCTGCTTGTGATTCTAAAAATCTCAATAATTGTGAATTTTATATTTAAGAAATATCCTAAAATCATTTGAAGTTCTTTTCACGAAAAATGGTTCTGACTCAATAATAGCTTATTTGGGTTTAGCCATTATTTCTGTTATTGGAAGAGATAAATTGTGGAAAATTCTACGAGAGATGAATTTTAGATGGGAAAAAGTTAACAGGAAGTCGCTTTTAATCGAAAAAGATGAAATTGTATGTTGGATATGTGAGATGTGAGAAATTGCCTATATTACCGCTTGGAAAAAAGCGGAAATCCTTCAGTGGCTTTTAGATAAATAGATTAGGATATTGGGATATGTTAAAAATGAACTGCTGAATCATATAGAGTTAATATGGGCTCAAGTAAAAGGATTGGTGGCAAGGAAAAATACCACATATAAAATGAAAGATGTTTTAATTAACAAGTTTTAATGCAGAGAGATGGCGAAAATGCATAGAACAGGTGATCAAAAAAGAGCAGAAAATGTGGAAATTAGACAATTTAAAACCATAGAGCCGATAGTTATAAAGTTCGGAAAAAGATGAAAATTCATCAGATTTTTCATTTTCCGATAACTAATATTTCGTGTTGGATTCTATTCGAGTTCTATAGTTCTAGTAAATCATAATATAAAAATAATTGATTATTATAATTGACTCTGTAATTAACGCATTATTATTAATTGATATTGTATTATATGGCTAGTCTTTGTAGCAATTATGTTTTTCATTTAATATCATACTTACTGACAGCCCTACCTACAGGTACGGCTATACATGCAATTACAAGCGACCCCAAGATCGGATTTCTATTGTATAGCGGCGTTGTACAGTACAGGGTTGGGTAGGCAAATAAAAGAATAAAGATTTGAATTATAATGTAAATCGTTTTAAAATTCTGGAGCTTTAGTTGCCCACCCGGTAAGGGTTTTGCATGTTAAATTTTTTAAGGGTTTTATTACTCTATGTCTATTTCAAACAGACTGTAGATTTCTAACAGTTTGTAGAAACCGTTATACGAAAATACGTCGGTTAGTGAGATAATTTTAAACGATTTTTATCAAATTATTCGAAAACTGCATCCATCTGGAAGAAGGAAAACAGAAATAAATATATTTTCATTGATGTCTGATGTCAATGAATAAAATAAATTGGCAAATGCTGCTAGAAATCAGGATATATGATTGAAACATTATTTTAGAAATTTATTACTTTATATTGATCTGTAAACTGTCTAAATGTCAAATAAAGGACAACATTAAATGTAAAAAAGATTTAGGATCATTTAAAGTATATTTTACAATTGCACATTCACTTTTTTTATTCTAGTTTACTTTCTGTCAAATTTTAAAAGGTAGGAGAAAAGGATAATGTTTCGTTATTTCTCCTTATTCCATTACGAGTGAAACATTTCATGAAATTAAAATGGGGGCACCTTAGAGATGAAATAGTACGTCTCTGATCATAGTTAGTTAGACTCCGTTTCACGTAAGAAGAACCCACCTGAAGTTGCAGTCGTATGCGCGAACTTGTTGTCAAAACCAGCGCCATATTGTAAAATTGACATTCGACTTCAAATCAGTAACGTAACATTTTCACATTTTCGGACTCGATAAAAGTTGCAATGTTTTTAAGAATCTGTCGGCCTTGACTGTGGATAATTTTTCCTTTAACACCAACAAGTTTTTTATGAGGCATGGTTTTAGATCAAATAAAACACACAACAATCGCAGATAAACTAGCTAAACGTCTTAAGATATTCAAAAATCAAAAATATTCGACAGTAAATGATTGCTTCAAACACAACCTCAAATGTCAATAATAAAAATCGTTTGTAACGTCAATGGCATGAAACGGTCGTTACGAGGCGACATAGATAAACAAGACCGATTTTGGTTTCTGCGCAAGTCAGTTGGCAAACTTCAAGTGGCTTCTTCTTGTGTGAAACGGAGTCTACCTTTCTTGTTTTGGAATTTTAATAAATCCAAAAATCTCAATCACTATACATTTTCGATTTGATTTTGACTGTTTTCTTGGTGTGTCTTCGAAATTCAAGGGGATTCAAATTAAAATGGGACCGCTTTGGAGTTGTACTGAACCAAACGCCAAAAGAAGCATTGAACTAGGTCAATAAACAAAGAACTTATACCAAAACATAATTGGCATCGGATTTAACGAGTCACTAAAATTTATTATTTTTCACTATGTAAACTAGATAAACTATATTACTATTTATCGATATTTATCAACTAGTTTTTTTTCTAGACAGTCCTTGAACTATAATTTCAGTGACAAAATAATTAATATCTAAAAGACTACTAATTTTGAATTCAGAAAGAAGAGTTCAGCGTCTAGGGTGTTATTTTGAAAAATATTACATTTGAAAAAGAACATTAAAAGACCCTTTACTAAATAATCATTTATACCTACTGAAAAAACTTTAATAAAAAAAATGTTCGGTGAAAATCGCACCTTCCTATCGCTTCTCAAATTTGTTTATTTATACCTAAAAATATTATTGGCATTTTCCCTGTCGACATCTCAATATCGACAACATTGCAATTACTAGTGGTGAAAAATTTAACTAAACATTTTTACAAATCAGGTTTTGACAAACACAATTTATATTTTTTTCAGTTTAGTGGCTTAATTAACTAAATACTTACTAATGGAATACCTACAGTGACCATTTAAAAAACAACTTATTATAAAAAGCTGTTTATATTTGGTACAGTTTGAGAAAGTGCCCGTATAAAATTTGGAATAAATTTTTAAATAAGTTTAATTCGAAATATATGAAAATATTTCGTAAAATTAAGTCATTTAATCTATTAATAATAAACGCCTTTATTTTTTTCAAATAACAAAATTACATTTTCTTTTTCAAATATGAATACATGATATTGAAAATAAAGGGCGGAGTTCATTTTCTGCAATTAATTAGGATTGCCTCTGATGTAATATATTTTTAAACTTGGTTTTGAATGTTAAATTATTATTACATTTTTTCAAGTTTTCAGAAACGGAGTTATAAATAAAAAATATTTGGTATTGAAAGGACCGTCTAAATAGTTCAGTATTGAAGGAGATTCTTAGTAGACCCTTAAATCTTAGATTTAAATTATCAACATCAGTTCGAAAAGAAATTTTTTGGTGCAAATATGTAGGAGTTTTAAAGGTAATAATTTTGTGAAAAAGGCATGTTGCATGAAGCATTCTTCTATTATCCATATTTAACCATCCAGGTTTCAACTACCTTATGTGATTACGCTGTCGCTTTTTAATACCATATATTAACCATAAACATGAATTCTGTACTTTCTGTATTTTCTTTTTATAAAGGAGAGTTAAATTTGGGCCATATACTAAATCTGCAAAATTAAATGATTTTTTCTGCAATGTTATTCGTTCTTTTACAGATGAGCTAAAATGTTTTGCGTTTGAATTTCATTCAAACTCGGTAACAGTTGCAAGGATTGCCCACTTAATACAACTTTAATGCATCTACGAATTTAAAGTATTTGAACTACTTGGACTAATTATTTCATAAACACCGTTTTAACCAGTAACAAATTTTTAGATACACTCAGTAAATCTTGATAATTTTATATCAATATGAAAAGTTATTCTCATTTTATTTTTTGAAAATTCAAAAACGAATAAAGAGGTCAATGACTCACTAGATCAAAGGTAGTTTTTCCAATTATTATCCCATTGGAAAATTTATTTTGAGAAGCAAAAATTCAAGGTTTATACATACTTAAATGTTTGTTTCATTAATTAGTCAATTAATAGTAATAACGCGTAATTTGTAATGGAACAATAAATTTTTAATCCAGTAGAAAACAGTTCGCTATTTTTGACAAAATTAAAATTTCGCAGTAGACCAAAAGTCTTAAATTAAATTGGCATACAAAATAACTTACTTAACTAGTTTATAAATATAAACGCGCAGTATATTTAAAAAAAAATACATTTTTAAGCAAGGTTAGGTAACATTGTCAAATGTCACAATAAAAATATAATCACACTGCAAAAGGATTTAAGCAATTTCATTTCGATCCTTATTAATTCGGTATCTAATTGTATAACTAAAAAATTGTCCAAAAATAACATTTTTTATCATTCACGAATTAAATGATTACGCTACCGACCTACGACAACTGAGAATAATAATACCCGTTGCGAAATTTTCTAGTCCGACGCATTTTATTTCACCGACTGCATTCAAGAAAAAAACGAAAATAAATAGAAAATTATGTAAACAAACCTCAATCACAACAGTTCTTGTGGGTACATGAAGACGCAGAACGTCTATTTTTCGACGTCGACGCTAGCAAGCGTCCGTAAAGTTTGGACACCGGCACCACACTCGTCAAACAAGGGCGGCACAAGGTCGAATTCGAATATTTTCGCGACGTTGCCGGACTTCGAAAACAATTTTCTCGGTAGGCAAGTAGCGATGCGGAGTCAACAAACTCATTGAATGGTTAGTTCTATTATTGTAACAACCGAGATGATTGAGAACTTCTGATGCTGACTTTAGATGCGTGTTGGAAGATTTTATTGGTAATGTTTAATTCGGAATTCGGTCTGTTCGCCTACGGTGACAACAATTTATTTAAATAGCGATTAAATTATCCCTATGTCAATAGCGACTAATTGTATAAGTACACTAAACGTTCGAAAGTTTATGTGAGATAAATGCAAGTTTATAATATTTGGCAAGTAATGCGCATAATTCACAAGGATTTTAATAAAGTGCACCAGACATATTCTCATTTTCCGCAAAACAAAACTTAGGTAATAATTTAAGTTACAGGGTGAATCATGCGCACATTTGAAGTGAAAACTTCTTTAGGCGCGTTGAGCACTTTTTTTCGTCATCGTCAGACTTTTATGCAAGACACAATACTTTGGTCATTCGTCACGCTTTTATGCAACACACAATACTTTTGGTTATGCAACACAATTAACAATGAAAAATATATAGTTTTGCATAAATAATCGTCACGCTTTCCATAAGCTATATGTATACTGTGTCTGTATCTGTAAAGAAGGGAGGATGAGTTTAGGCCCACAGCACTTAGGCCACAAGTGACCCATTGTACGTCCTCCCAAGGAGTTGTCCTCCTAGTTCATCGTCCATCCTGTCCTTTCCAGGAAGGTGGACAGGTAACTAGAAGACATCTCCTTTATATCGGCAGGTTATGGCCAGGACTTACCGAACACACACTCTCTCATTGACGATAACTCCGGACACTCGCATAAGACATGCCTGACAGTTTCGTCTTCCTGTTCACACATCCTGCATAGAGGTGTGTCCACTAGTCCCATTGTATGGAGGTGTTTTCTTGGCTGACAGAGGAAAGTCGGAAATCCTACTGTTAAACGTAGGTTTTTCCTGGTCATCGCCAAATATTTCTTCGACGCCAGCTTCCCAGGGTCGCCCAGGGTGATCCTGGCAAAACTGCATCCCTTGATTTCATCCCATCTCTTTAGGGGTTGAGCATAGGCTCCGCAATTACCGAAGTCGTCAGGCCTTAGGTGTCGCTGGGTCCTAAAAGTCTTAGTCCAGCCGCTCCCCTGGCTAAAGAATCGGCAATGCGGTTACCTTTACTCCTGTCGTGCCCTTTAACCCACCTCAGGATAATATTGTTATCTACCAAGGCGTTAGCTACATCTTGATGGCACTCTAATACTAGCCCTGATGTAACACGTTGTCTGTTCAAGGCTAATTGTCAGTGCAGATTATTATGTTTTTGCCAGAAATTCCTTTTCTGGTTAGTTCCTTTGTGGAAATTGATATACCAGCCAGTTCTGTTTGAACCACGCTGGTATTTTTTCCCATTCTCCACTTAATTCTTAGGCTTAGTGATCTGGAGTAGGCTGGTAGACTCCACATCCTGAGCCTTCTTTGAGCCTTATTGCATTTGCAGCATCTGACTCCGTATTCTGTTTTATACAGAGTGGGCCACAGAAAACAGTCCACCCCGATATTTGGCAGAATTCCTTAGATTTTAAGGAAATTAGGTCACATCAAAGGTATATCATTTTGTATTCAAAAACTAACTAATAACAATGTTAAACAAACTGTCTTAGTATCAAATCACTAATTTTTTGCAATAACTGTTTTAATTTACTTTTGATATGACAGAAAAAATGACACATTAGCAAACCATAGGCGTTGCTTTTCATTTTTAAGAGGTGTTGTACTTTAAATTAATTAAGACTTGTTTTGCAAAGATGGTATAAATATCGAAAAAAATCGTGGACGATCATTATGTCTGAATACTCCATCTAAATACCTTTCTGATCATGTGCCGCACATGGTATATTCCCTATTTAAAAATAAGGGGTTGGTGAAGTGGAAGGGAGGGGGTTGACAAATGACAGATGCCTGTATCGTAAAAATGTGTCCCCCTTAGAACAAAAATCGAAGTGTTTCCTAATTTCCTTAAAATCTAAGGAATCCTGCCAATAAATATCGGGGTGGACTGTTTTCTGTGGCCCACGCTGTATATATGTTTACTTTTTTTTGTAAAAAATTCCTTTTACAATGTGCTTACGACTAAATTTTTAAAAGGGATTCATTTATTGTTGTTTTCAGTTCTGTCGGCCGTCCCATGACTGGACTCTACGTTTTTTCTTCAAATTAAACTTCATGTATAAATTATTCGGGTTTGAAATTATATTTTGGGAAAAAAATTTAAAATTTATGAGTGTTTTAATAAATATTAAACAAAACTTGTGTAACTCTATTAATCACATAGAAAAATCATAAAATAAAAACAGTAAAAATGTTGAGAATGTGAATAATTTGAAGCAACCTGGCTGTAGGATGCAGAAGCTACATATAGTGTCAAGATGTAGCCCCATGCTTTATAAACATTTTGGTTTTTTATCCACATCTTTATCTCCGTTAATAAAAAATATTAATTGTTTTTAAGACAACGGTATGAAAAGAACTAAGAGTAACCACAGTTCACAAAAGAAAAAACGAGTCCAGTCATGGGACTGCCGACAGAAATGAAAACACCAACAATTTTATCGTAAGCCCATCGTAAATGCAATTTCGTACAAAAAAAAGTACACATATATACACAGTATAGGTACATATAGCTCTCATGGCAAGCGTGACGATGATTTATGTAATAAGTACTACATACGCTTCATTGTTAATTGTGTTGCATAACCAAAAGTATTTAAAAGCGTGACGAATGACCAAAGTAATGTGTGTAACATAAAAGCGTGACTATGTCGAAAAATCCATGTTTTTCTTCACCCAAAAAAAGTGCTCAACGCACCTAAAGAAGTTTTCACCTCAAAAAATCATCAAAATCAGTAGTTCGAGAGACAATAACTTTTGAAAAAGTGTAAAATTTTTGGAGGTCGGATTTTTTTGACGGTCTAAGTTTAATCTTCGCATTTGTATCCACAACATATTAAAAAAAAATTTATTCTAATCCTTTAGAAATTATTGCTTCCGTGTCAACAACTTGGTTGTTGGGTTGGAATATTTATTCATATAAATTTTAATCATACTATAAACACATTTTAAGTAAAATAAGTTATATTTTTTATGCATGTACATATGCTTAACTCGATAATAATATCATGGCTTTTGTTTATGTTTTGATAGCGGAACATTTATTATCAGATATTTGGGTAAATGATCGATGAAAAGAGCTCTTTTCAGTTTTTTTTAATGATCATTCATTCATTGTGTACCTACCAGTACCTTTATCAATAATCAATAGTAATAACCTAAGAATTTGGGGCGTCGACCCAGCTCTGTAGTGGAACGCCTCTGATGCGATAACTACAGCCAAGCAGAGTCGAGCGAGGTTAGTACTTGGATCGGTGACCACTGGAGAAACACTGTCGTAGACGTAGAGCCCGTACAGCCGGCAGCAAAACACTTCAGACTACTAGGGTGCACTTTAGACTACTAGGGTGCACTTTAGACTACTAGGGTGAGTAGCATATGATAGCTCGCAGACATCATACCAATGAGCACGAGATATACCGTCTTTCAGATGGATGCTGGGCTTGATAAAATTTCCATTAAGGGGTAGAGTGCTCCATGCGTCGGTGATTAGCCTGAGTTGCAGAAATAGACCGACGTGAAATAGCCGAATAAAAAAAACCCAAGAATTACAGGTAAATTCAATTCTACCTCAAAAAAGGGAGTTGCGCATGCTCTTGAATGTAAAGGCTTGAATTAAATGAGATTTTTATAAAGATATTTTAATACGTTACAGTAAATTAATAGTATGGTAAACTAATAAAAATTAATTTAGAAAAAAATTCATTTTTAATCCATCCACATTAAATAACTTAACATCTGGTGACAATAATTATGTAGTAGCAACATTGTCCAATAAAAATTGGCAGCTATCAAGCGATTTTTGAATGTGTTAAATTAAAACTTGTGTAACAATGACTCGTCATTAGATTCTAGCTTGAATGTTGTTAAACAATAGATATAGGAACAATAAGTAAACACAATACATAGTTTGGGAAAAAACAGTCAAACATGTTAATTAACAAAAAAGTTTCATGAAATTTTATCTGCTGTTAATCCTCTATTAGTCTACTCCAAAATACATTCCCTGGGAGTAAAATTTATTATTTAAAATAAGCAATACAATGAAATTATTGTAAATATTGTTGGGTTCTGTAGTAGAATAGTGTCAGTCAAAATAGCGCTAGGTTAAAATAGCGTCAGTCAAAATAGCGCAGCACAAAAATAACGCAGAATAAGCTATTTTGTCTTCCGCATAGCTTATATCCCTTTCCCTTTTTGGAAAATTTCATATTGAACACAAACTATTTGATATATTTTCGAGAAGGGAAATAAGCTATTTTGTCTGCCGCTGTTTTTGTTCTGCGTTAATTTGGTGCGGCGCTATTTTGACTGACGCTATTTTAACCTAGCGCGATTTTGTCCAGCGCTATTTTGACTGACGCTATTTTAACCTAGCGCTATTTTGTCCAGCGCTATTTTGACTGACACTATTCTACTATAGAGCTATATTGTTGATATAGAAAATTTCTTTTTCCTTTTTCACTCATTTACCATTTGGACAAAACACTTTTTTATTGCAAACAAAATATTGGTAGGCAAACATTTTAATTTTAAACCATTGTTAATAAACAATAGTTAGTTTCAAAACAATATTTTTACTTGCAATAAAAAGCAGTTTATCATATTAACTATTTATCAATGGAACTACCTATATGTGACGTAAATAAGAAAAAATTTGAAATGTCCACACTCAATGCGCGAAGTAATGCGGAAGGTTTTTGTACAAAACGCATAAAAAACAAACTTACCTCTTATCTCTAATTATTCGAAATTATAATCACATCACGTGTTTCCTAAACTGTTTGTAAATCCTGCAGGCTTGACAACACCGCACGTGGACCGATAGCGTTGTCGATGCTTCGGAGTGAAAAGTTGCACTCTTGCCGGCGTCTTATTTGATATATTTATTCACATGTTTCTATTTTAAACCGAAGGAGGATTGTTTTTTCTTATGATAAAAGTCATACATTTCCCTACACACCTTCTGTACGATTGGTGATAATCACATGTTTGTTTGATGTATTTGAAATTGAAAGGCTATTTAGGTTATCTGACAGGTCCGCAGGCGCGACCATGATGTATTTTCACGAGGTGAAATCGGGGTACATACAGTGTGATTCTATCACACGACCCGATTTAAGGTGGATTCATGCAAGAAAAAATTAAAACTAAAACTAATTTAAAACTAAAACTAAGAAGATATATAAAACCATGTAATGTAATGTAGATGTTCATGCAAGGAACTAAGAAATTAAGATTTAAATTAAAACTAAGAAATTAATTTCTTCCACGAATTCGACACAACGCATGCGTCAAGCCCTGGCCACAGATTACCTACTGGTGATTTGTGTGAATTTATTGTTTACATGAGGTTATATTACATGTGTGGAAATATTTTTACAGTTTACAACAATGTTATTTGTAAAAAAGTTGGTTTACGTTTAATTTTATCTTCAGCTATCTGACAGCTCGATTACTATTGGAAGTTTTGACAAATCATTGAAGAAACTGCGCATGTCCAGTTGATTCATTAATTTATGTTGCATGAACAGCTGACTATTCTTAGTTTAAATTTAATCTTAATCTTAAATTAGTTTTAGTTTAGTTGATGTTGCATGAATCCACCTTTAGTCTCTTGATTTGTTTGGAATCAAATACATTTTGTTAATTCCTGCAATTTTTTTAAAAAAAAAACTCGTGCACTGCATATATATTTATTTGTGGCTTCATTTTATTTACTCTTACCTATTTTCGGTCTCCCAAAGTACAATTTTAATTAAAGATAACTTGCATCATAAAAAAACATACTGCACCTTCTGTCATGATAAATGTTGTTGTTATTTTTTTCATGGTTATCGGTGGTTTTATGACTGATATTGCAATTGACCGTGCGAGTATGTCAAATGATAATCTTTCAACTTTAGTCTACTACTACAAACTACATTTTTTATTAATGTGTTCCATCCTTTGTCTAATAGTTTCTACATTCGATTATCTCTTTAATTGCCTTCTCTAAATCAATTGTTACCAGAAGGATTATTTTGTCTCTTCTTTCAATTATTTTATAATCCATTTATATCTTTCTTCCCCAATTTGTAGCAAGATATCAAAATAATTATTCATTTGAAACCTTTTTCTCTAGATAGTGCTGAGCTTATAAGTTATAACATTTTCAGTGAGAGCTGATGGGGCCTATTCCTCCATACGACTATGCAACTCTTCACTCCGCCCTTTTCAAAGAAATTCCTCTTCCACCATTTCTGTAATTTTTTGCAGAGGCAGTGTGCACTTTGCCATGTTCTGTTCCTCCAACATTTTATTGAACTTAATGAAGAGTTCAAAATATTGCAGAGCCTGCAAATTTTATGCAAAGAAAATTTTCACTCTTCCAAAGTGCTATGCTCAGCTTATAACCTTAATAATGCAGCTAATGATTAATAATTATTAAGTAATTATATTGAGTAATAATGGATTTAATTCACCTCCTAATATTTTCTAGCGATGATTCCAGTGGAGATGAAGGTGGTAACAGGAGAATTTATAAGGAAAAGTCTAATTTCTACATTGTTGGTGACTTTGCATTCCAAGAAGCTTTTAGATTAAATCGAACACAGGCAGAATTTGTTTGCCGAACAAAAATGACTAATGTGTCTTAGTTGGCTTGGAAATGGGTCACAGTATCACGCAACTGCAGCTATCCATGGTACATCATGGTACTGTCTACAGGATAATCAAGCAAGTTACCGAGGCTATAATTGCGAGAATGATCCAAAACACCCTGTGCTGGCCAGAAGACACACGATATAGCTCTTCAGTTTTTTTTCGAAAAGGAGGTTTTCCTTCTGGCTGTGGCTGTGTGGATGATGATAAATATTGATTCTCCCTCTGTGCACTAGGCGCAGTACGTAAACAGACATGGTGTAACATGTCTATCGGCCTGTTTCGATTTTACAGAATAAATCCTGTTAATTAGCGCTCGTCGTCACTAGCCACATCCAATTATAGTTCTGTGATCCTAAACTCTTCAACCCCGACCGTTAGACAATTGACGTCTGCCAACGGACGCTTCCATTTTTTGCACAACGCCACGAGAGACACCCCTTTCCTTTCTGTTAACGACCGCCTAAGGGGAGAGATCATCTTTCGCTATCTTTCATATCTTAAGTACCTATCTTATGAATTTTGCTGTGGTAAGTTCAAAATCATAATTTATAATTAATAAGCTTCTTCTAAAGTACTGTCTGATATAATTTTCGTATGCATTCTTTATTTTTTTACAGAGATAGACGAAATTAAATTCAACTCGTGGTCATAAACTGTTCTTTTATACTAATATGGTAGTTTTAAACCAAATATTCTTTTATAATTCACTGTTTTACTTTCATACAAACATTTTCAAGCTTTTTCAGTTGCGAAATAACTCTTTTAATTATAAAGTAACACTTTTATAAACCGTTAACCTATAAAATATTCTTTCGTAACGCCAGTGTCGGTTTCATATATTTCCTAAGCACGATATTTTTTCATATAACTAAATAAATAACTTTTTGCTATGATTAGTTTCTTTCGGATCATTAGTATATTTTTTTAATTCAGCCGATAATTGCTATTTTTACTGTTTTAACATGGAACATATAATGTTGGAAAGCTTTCAGTAAATTAAATAAATTTTTTGACTTTCAAATAACTGCCTTCCTTTTCTTTAACCTGAAAAGCTGACCAACATAATGTGCCATTACATTCAAGTTCCTACATATCCCTGATCCACTTGTACTTCTAGGTAAGCACAGCCCCTAGGCGAGAATATAAGCCAAGAATATAACCCTAGGCTAGGATATAACCCAAGAATATAAGCCAAGAATATAACCCTAGGCTAGAATATAACCCCAAGAATATAGCCTAGAATACAACCCGAGGATAGAACCCCAAAATACCGCCTTAGAACAGAACACAACAGTTCAGATCAAGCCCTGACTTCTTCTTCAGGAAACCACTTCATCTAAGAGCTAAGTACCTATAAAAGTACAAATTCCTGTTCATTTCCTGTGGCAGAATAAATTGTAAATTTGTTTTTAATTCTTTTTTTATTAGAAATCCTCAACTATAAAAGTTGAGGGAGATACCACCCGGGGTCACTTTTCTTTATTAACTTAAATTTAAATTTTACAAGGCGTTTCTACCTTTTCCGCCTTAGTTTTCTTAGTATTTTTATCGTCAAAAAGGTAGTGGCGCCCTCAATTTTTACAACCCTTCTGTTGTCCCTGTGTGACATAAACTTGGGGTCGAATCACCCTTGAGAGGAGTCTCTAGCCGGAGCCCTTCGAGCTGGTGCCCTGTGAGGTACAGGCATTCATAGTTACAATGGTAAACATGATTTAAATGTTATGATGATTTCTGGGCCTAAGTATGAAATTTTTGATGTAAACCCAGACTGGCCCGGCAGTGTACACGATTCTAGAGTATTTCGTAACTCAGCTGTATACAGGGATTTTGAAAATGACTGGAGACCGTTTCCAGATGCGGTCATTTTGGGGGACAGTGCATATGGGATGAAGGAGTGGCTTATGATTCCATTAAATGGAAATGTTGAAAATTTGAGGGAAAGAAAATATAATCGTGCGCATAAGACTTCAAGAAGAATGGTAGAAAATACCTTTGGTATTTTAAAGGAAATATTTCCTTGTCTACACCATTCACGTGTTCCTCCAAGACATGCGGCGGAAGTTGTTATAGTTTGTTGTGTAATAAACAATTAATGTTGTTTGTTTAGTGGGTAGAGATGAAAACTATTTCTCAGCAGTTGAAGGAAATAATTATAAAGAAGATGAACCCTTAGAACCTGATAATGTTCCAATTGAAGGTTATTCAGCTCAAGCTCGGCTTCAGAGACTGCTACAGTTCTTTGAGTAAATCATTGTTATGAAGAAAATGCGGTAATCATAAACATTTTAAAGTTGAAGCTGCGTTTATTTACAAATTTATATTTTTGAAATAAAAAATACACATTTCTATTGTTGTACCTACCACTAAAATACAGTTTTCACTATTTTCACCATCACAATCACTCTCATTTATAATTCGGTCTGAACCATCCAGGGTGAACTGAATTACATCTAATTTCTGTTTGGCTAGTTCCTCGCTTAGTTCAGAGGGTTTCAAACCCAATTCTCTTTCCAACTTCAATGCATGTAACTTATTCAGATACAATTGCGATTTAAGCTTCAGAAAATCTTTTTCTTCTGTGACAGTGGCCGCACGCGAGTGGTACCTATTTATAATAGGCCTATTAAATGAAGAACCACTACCTATTTTCCTACTTTTTCCTCCAGAGGTACCGATGACTCATTGCTATGAGGACTAAAGTAGACCACATGGTCCGAAAAAGTTCATTTTTCGTCCTTATAACATAATATACTATTCTGCTTCATACTTTTTAAAAAACTCTTTTATGTACAATTATTGTAAAAGCTAAAATACTTTATTTTTAATAAGAACATTTCATTCATTTTTTTTTAAATTGGGCCATCCAAAATTAAATGTTTGTTAGAAACAGATTTAAACAAGAACCGGTTCTGACTGTATATTTTACCTCGTTTACCTACACTATATCCAGAGACAACCAATCTATATCAAAGACTGGCATTTTTCTAGTTTAATGTCATGATATTTACAGTTAGATAACCAACATTTTTGTTTTTGAAGACCACTGACCTGAAATCCGATTCTATGGAAAATTTCGTACAAATATTGTTTGTGCGTCATATATTGATTTAATTTTCAGATTGTTGAAGGTTAGATATTTTATAAATTAAATTTTAAAAAAAATTATTAATTTTTCTACAATTCGCATCAGCGCAATCAAAAATGTACATTTCACCTTAATTTGTTAATTTTGAGCTTACAAAAGGGGAAACATACGTCTAGTGATAATTTAATTTTAACTACCCACGAATATTCATTTGAATTCTGCCTCTTTCGAATTTTTATATTTGCAATTTCAGTTAACTGACTATATTTCGTATCCGCCCTAACACGGTAATAAAAACAACCCTTTTGTGTTTCAAGAAATCGGCTCAATATTATATCGACCAATCAGAAGCATTTAAAAAATCCTGTAAATGTCAATATTCAACTATCTGAAGCTACGGTGTCGGTAAAAGGGGTGAGAAAACAAGGGCGATAATCAATATCAGTCAATAGTCATATTGAGGCGTTGCCGGCTTGAATGAAGCTCATTATTGGAAAAATGTTTACCTTTTAACATTCAGTATTTGAAAAAAAAAACGTGAATTGACAAAGTCCAACGAAACATTATTAATATATTGTTGATATCAAAAGTAAATTTTCAAAAAATTATACCTACATACTCAACCATTTAGCTTTTTTATAGTTAAACCTGGTAATATCGAATGTTTCCAGTCGAATTCCATTCCCAGCATCAGATAAGTTTGCCAAACTATACCTAACTATCTATATACTATTTTAGGCATTATGAACATGCATGTTTTAAACGTTACGCAATATACTGTTAGCACATAATAATCAGCCATCACTATTAGGTACTGATACTGCCATTTCAGTGTTTATGGTTGCTATGTAAAAAGAAGACAGCCCACGCGACTTTTCACACGTATCAATAAATAAATTCAGTTTGCTCTATGGTCATGGAGACTATATAAGGATATCGGACTTCTGGTCATGGCAGAGGGCGCTAGTTTAAATCCAATACCAAAGACATCTGACTGCAGAACAATAACAGCCAATCATTAGCCTTGCATACACTGAGTTCATGGTGTTTTATTGGTTGCTAGCTCATAAAAATGTAGAAAGTAGTCGCATGCGCCCCACGTTTATTATTATTATTATTTTTTACTTTTCAGTTCGTTTTAAAACGTGGTACATTAAATTTTTTTCAAGTGAGTGTGAATGTTGCAATTCATTTTAAATACTTTCATGAGATAATGACAGGGGCGTCGACCCAGCTCTGTAGTGGAACGCCTCTGATGCGATAATTACAGTCAAGCAGAGTCGAGCGCGGTTAATACTTGGATGAGTGACCACTGGGGAAACACCTTCGTAGAGCCCGTACAGCCTGCAGCGAAACACTTCAGACTACTAGGGTGAGTAGCATATCACATCTCGCAGGCATTATACCAATGAGCACGAGGTATAATGTATAGTAAATTTTATACCCATTTAGAATAAGACCATCCTTATTTATTATTAATAAATCGGTTGAAACAAAAAATTACCACCAAAAATGAACGTCGTAACTAATTTATTAGATGTCACGTTTTTGAAGTTACGTCAAATTTTGATTTCATGTTAATGTCATAACGCAAAATAAGATATAAAAATGCGATATTCTGATGAATCCAAAAAACTTATCCTTAAGTAGTAAACTATTTTCAGAACGATTTAGGATCTCGATTTAAGGCAATTCAAAAAGCGTCCGAAGCACTAAAAGTTCCAAAAAGCACATTATATAATCTTGAAAAACCAAACAGAGCTACAGATTTCGAATTTAGAAGAAATATGTCTGCAAGCGTTTCCCGGAGCAAAACCCGAATTACAAAAAATACCCTGCATTGTTTGAGGGAAGTAATTTATAAAATGTATGCGCGAAAGGATAAAATCACAGTAGAAACTATTTTACGGCAATTTATCGAAGAGTCTCCAGAAACTAAGATTTCCAAAGGTTCGTTATATTTGGGAATTAAAAAAATGGGTTTTCATTTCAAAAAACAGGATGGAAGAAAACATTTATTGGAAATGCCTGCAGTCAGATTAAAAAGAATATTATTTTTGAACAAATACCATGCTGCTAAAAGCGAAAAGCTCTTTACACCTGTTTTTCTGGATGAGACTTGGGTTTTTAGTAAAAGCGGGGACAGAAGAATGTGGCAAGATGGTACTAAACACAGTGATTTAAAAATAACTGGAAGTGGGACACGATATGTAATTGTTCATGCCGGTAATAAAAAAGGTTTTGTGGCAAATGCATCGCTTATTTTTAAATGCAATAAAAAAACAGGCGATTACCATGATAACATGAACACCGAAAATTTTGAAAATTGGTTTAAACAGCAACTAATTGTAAACTTGGAAGAACCATCGTTAATTATAATGGATAACGCAACGTATCACAGTCGCCTGGATGAAGAAATCCCAAGAAAAAGTTGGAGTAAAACACGCATGTTAGAATGGCTCAAAAAAAGAATATTCCTTTTCCAGATCACATTTTAAAGGATGCTGTTTGGAATATAATTGAAAAGCAAGTTTTGCCAGAAAAAAATTATCATTTAGACAAATACGCTGCCGAGCATGGTCATTGTGTTCTCAGGCTACCACCCTATCGTTGCCATTTTAATGCCATCGAAATGGTATGGTCAGAAACTAAAAGGCATTATGACCAAGCTATTACGAAAACTGCAAGGTCACCTACTGAAGTCTTAAAAGTATGGAATGACGTTGTAAAAAATGTACCGGAGCAACACTGGCAGAATTACATAAATCATACAGAGAAAATTATTTCTGAAGCATGGGAAGTAGAAAACAAACTGGACCTACTAAACATCGAACCTATGGTGATCTCTGTATCCAATGAATCCGATGATGAACTATCACTTTCCGAAAATTATTCTGATTTAGAAAGTAATTAAACTTTGCCTTGAAGATCACGTTGTCATTTTTTTAAAATCTAGAATTTGTACTTAATCGAACTCTGAATTGCCATATTTTTTTAAGAAAACTATGTATCTAGTTAATAAAACAATGTTTTTAAAATTAGTGCGTTTCTTTTATATTCTTTTATTATGTCAACATCTTTAGAATTTTATGAATTTCATAAAATTAATTTGTATGATTACAAACCGCCACTGATAATATGAAATTTCAAGTCACTACGCCAATGCAATAATATGTCAAGCATTTGACATGACAAAGGTCATAACCTAATTTTTTTCATGCAGGTTCAGATGGTTCAAGAAGCCGCATACGTTAAGTTACTAAAACGGCTGGTACCTCTAAATAGGTATTAATTTTACTATAGATATGCCGTCTTTCGGAGACGTAAAAACCGAGTCCATGGACGTTGGGCTTGATAAAGATCCCTACCACTGGTTGGAACACTAGAGGATTCGGCAAAATTTCCTGTTAGAGAGTTCCCGGCGTCGGTGATTAGCCTCAGTTGCAGAAATTGATAGTATAGATAAGAAAATGACAGAGACATGCGGAAAATTTCACATTCATTGTAAATCCTTTATATTTGATTATATCAGAAATATAAAAAAATTATTCTTTCCATATTTTCTTATATTATCATCCAATTCTGAATTATGTTGAAAACTTCAAGTCTCTAACCCATCAGAAAATAAGTTAAGATCATGTTTAAAGTTCCACCCGGACGTAGCCATTATGCCACCCTTTTAATAGTATGAATCAATTTATTAATGAAATACAATACATTAAAAATATATCTAAGTAAATAAAATCCTTAGCTTCATCTTTCACTACCTAGTTTGTGTATACATCGATTTTACACCATGTAGATAATGCGAATTTTTAATGAGCAATGTAAACAACTTTGATAACAATTCCTATATTTTTAGATTTTTCATTATTTATCCGAATAGCATTACTTAACCTTGACAATGAACCAAGTTATCCTTGACTAACAATAGACTATTTGCTGATATGTGAAGAGTGTTGCGACCAGTAGCGCAGCTACCGTCGGGGCGACCGGAAGCTACACACTACGACACCGTTGACATATCTTGTACGTAAAATGTTACCACTCACAAAGTTTTATAACTATAAAATATATACCATGGCGGTTTTGCCATTTATTACATTAAATCATTCCAAATAATTCTATTGTAACCCCTTTTCTATGTCTCTGTCGGTAGATTCCAAAATAACATTTCGAAATAGTTTATAGTTTGCAATAATGGTAAACAAAAAAACTCCAAAACTCGATTATAGCCCCATTTACACGTGCCGATCTCAGAATTTTGCGAGCCGCTCCGAAATGAAGGACGGAAGCGCGCACTTGGGATTAATTTGCATTTACAATAACATTTTTGGATTTTAGGCATCAAATTTGTGTTTCGGAGTGGTATGCATTTTTTGTTACAGGTCAGCGTACACTACAAGCCCGCGCTTAACTTAGGAGTTAGGAACGTAAGTGTAAATGGAGCTACTGGATGATGATTTAGGGCTGTGGTGGGAATACCGACCATAATATGACCTAAAATGTATGCGTATATATGTGCCGATATAACACGTCAAAGCACATCAACGCTAACGTGAAGAAACGAAGTAAATGACTACTATGTGTGTATTCGTTACGAAAATGTACCGGTATGGTCGGTGAAAAAGTGACCAGATCTGTATAACAAACTAATTGTTCAGATTGAGCCTGTAATGGTTTGATTCTAAATTCATTGTTTATAGTTTGCTTCCAAACACTCAATTTTATCTGTTTTATGATTTCCTTTTTTTCTCTAGCAGCATTTATCCACCTATGAAATGGAATCATAAAGTACCAAACATTTAACCACAAAAAAATTATAGGCGACAGCTTAAATAAAAAGGGCGCGGAAAATAAAAAATGTCAACTAAGAACTTAAAAAAAAATGACTATATTATCAAAACAAAAAATATAGACACGAAATGTATCGTAATTCTTAAACATCTACTATAGATATATCATCATCCTCCTTGGGTGGGTTCAGTTTCCTTCTTTTTGAAGAACCTTCTTGGGGATCCGCATCCTCTTGATCACTTAAAATCATGAGATCATCTTCATCGCTATGTTCATCTTTCTTATCGTCGCCATTTTTCTCTTCACTTTTCTCACCTGATGAATAAATTTTTTCTTAGAAACATCATAATATAACTCTTATAAAAGCAGCAAACACTACCGATGATAGATGAGATTACAGAAAAGAAACAGTTTATGCTAAATAATTTGAACCGAGTCCAAAAAAATAAAGTAAATGTTTTTAACCTACTTCTAAAAAAGGAATGGGATCCAAATACCATTAACATTCAATAGTACACAGACGGATCAAAAGCAATAAAAGGAACTGGGATAAGAGTGTACGGGCCAGGAATCAAACACTCCGAAAGCTTGGGAAAAACCCCAAGTATCTTTCAAGCGGAAATTCACGCCATAAGAAAGTGTGCCCAGATTAATATTGATAAAGGATTATCATAATGTCGGATAGTCAAGCAGCCATTAAAGCACTAAATTCTTGTGTAATCAGTTCCAAAATGGTATGGGAATGCCTAGGCAAACTCAATGAACTATGCGAGAACAATATAGTCACCTTACTGATAATTCCAGGAAACACTAGAATAGAAGGAAATGAAATAGCAGATGAACTAGTGAAGAGGGGAACTGGAACACCCTTTTATGGTATCAGCTCCAATGTAATATTGGAAGAAATAGACAAAGAGAAGATCTGACCATTGGAAAGATCTAGTAGGGCTTAGACAATCAAAGCTATTTCTGGGTGACTACAATTTGTTTAGATCAAATGAATGCCCAAGTAAAAGTAAAACTGCACTAAGAGTTTCAACAGGGATCCTAACGGGACATTGTCGCCTGAATGGGCAACTGAAAAAGCTCAAAATAGTGGAGGAAGAAGAATGTAGATCCAGTGATATGGAAGAAGAAACCTCCATCCAAATACTAGAGAAGTGCACAGCAATTCAGAATCCTAGGGCACAACACCTAGGAGACTACTAGATAGAAGAGGGACACTTACCCAAACTAAAGCCTGCAGACAAAATTGAACATTTTATTTGTCTTTTAAAACATGTTTAGAGAAAATATAGAGTACAAAACAGTTTAAAACTCCTAGTTCATCTCCTTCGTCGAAATTTTTGATTGCACATCTCCTCGTCACATCTTGGGTTAGGTGTTACGCGAAATCAAACAATGGAAGTCTATTTTGACTCAAATCAAATCATATTTTACCAAATGTATCCACATTTGTTAACCAACAAAAAAGGAGGAACTCAATTCGATGTGTATAGATTTTTTCAAGTATTTTCGGACATAATTGCTTTATTTATGAACCGAGTTCAATTATTCCTTTTGGATCAGATCCAGTATAGCTCCAAGGTCGTCCCTTTTCAATTTCATGGGTATTGGACCTTGGACTTCGGAGATACACTAGGAAAACAATCGAAATCAAATAGGAACTGTATAGTTGTTGAGGTATTGTTAGGTGTATGACAATTTTGAAACAAGATAGGTACCGCGTGCGTCTGTTCTTCCTTCTCACTTTGACTATTGACTGATATTGGATGTCGGCCCCGTTTCCTCACCCCTTACCGACAACGCGTAGCTTCAGATAGGTTTGCCAAACTATACCCAAGTTAAAACCTTAAATTATCCTAAAATTCCTTCGGGAAATAGGTCTAAAGACACTGAGACTTTTCTCAGGAACTAAGTAGAAGTAAGGGGGAACAATAGATTTTTTAGGTCTTAGTGAATGTCACCCCAATATACAGACAAGTTAAGAACCTTCTTATTTAGAAGTCAGTTAAGAGGCATGTCTTTATAAATTGACAATATCATTGTAACAAAAGTCTGAGGCAGTTAAGCTTGGATATCTTACACTGATTATGGTAAAATGGCGATAAAAAACAAAAGCAATGGATTATGTCACTTAAAGGCACTTTTAATTCAACACTATTTTATTAAATGTACTCTTACCAAAGTTATGAAGATAGTACACATAATTTACATCATTGTCTTTCACATTAATATGAAGTTCACCTATACAAACAATTCTAGATCTTACCGTTTTCTTTGGCTTTTAATTCATCCGGATTTGCGATGACCTTGTAAGGTGGATCATCCTTTTCTTTAGCTTCATAATGGTTCACAGCAACTGTTAATTCATAATTTTGTAGAAAATCATCACATTTTAATATACTTCCATCGACGATTCCTATTTCTTTGAGTTTTTTATCGTTGTTAACCTGTATTTATAAGAAAGTCACAAATTAATAAAAATATATTACTGCGAAAATAATAGGTATCCACAATATTTGCATGCATGAACTTTATCTAAAATAAAACTCAAAGTTTGGCACAAAACGCTAGAATAGTAATGACATCACAAATTTGTAAACAAAATAGAAAAAATATGAGATTGTTTAGAATATTAAACAATAATACCACTTATCAGGAGTTGACAATATTTGGAATAGACAGTCTAATGTCATAAGAATTTTTTAGAGATGCATCTCAAATTCAACAAAATATTTTCTCACCTCCGTTTCTCCTTCTTCCGAAGAAATAACCACCATTCCTTTACCATCCAAAACAGCATCGGGAGCTACCATATTCAAACTCTTCTTCAGCAATTCAGTTTCAAATTCTTTCACAGTCATTGTTTCAACATTAACAAATACATTTACAAATGGTTGTGGGCTGCAGACATAGCATTTAGGATTTGCTTGTGTTATTTGTTTGTCAGCGGCTAGTATGAACTTTGAATGAATGGATTTTTGTCTCAAGTAGATCGAAGGGCATTTTTGGTACTGTTGACGTAATACTCGGATAGCATGGAGGACTACTAAACCAGCGATCATGGCATTGGCAGTGGCGATTGCTGGAATTATGTTACCGGCAATTGCTAAAAAATACTTAAATATAAAATCTTTGGTAATTATTATTCCCAAAGTTACTTACATTTGATAGCAAATCTTGTTTGTGTAGCAATAGAAAATATATGAGCTCTAATATTGGCACAAGCTGTTACAAAATCCAAATAAGGTCTGATATCTTTATCCCACACCAAAAACTTCTTGTCAGTTAATTCTTCCTTTAATGTTAAAGTGGCTTCTGCAAATACCTTTGAACATTTTTTTATTGACCAAACCTTCATGTCCGTTACTTTCACATTGTTTACTTCATTTTCTTCTTCGGCATCTGCATCCCCACCATGGGAAGCAGCCTGTTCCCAGGAAAGTGGAGTGGGAGGTTTTCGTGTCTTCCACAAATTTTCTAATAAAAGTTAAGAATTATTCCAGTCACAGTAATATGATTTTTATGGTTTTAAAACTAACATTTGTCTATTAGTTATAGAAACGTTCCAACTCCAAAACAAAAAAGTTAACTATGAACTACTAATATTCTATAACATTACTTACCCATCTTCAGCAAGTATTCTATATCAGTTTTGAAAAATTTATCAAACAATTGAGCTGAATCATATTTTATTTCTTGGGCCCATTGCCGTGTTGAGGTTCTTTTGATGTTTCCTGTTGCAGTTTCACTGTGTTCTTGTCCTTCCACTTTAGCTTCTGGATCTTCTGTATCTGGTGAAACATCTTGATCAGGATCATCTTCACCAAATAACTGACTAATATAAAAAAAATATATATATTATTTTTGCATAAAAATTTTAATAAAATACATACTTGAATAGATGTTTAGCCCATACAATGCAGTGTACGGGTTCAGATGGAGTGTTTCTTATTGTACATCCAGGAAATGTTTTCTGGGGTGGTTTAGGCTGACATTCGTAGCACTGAGTAACTCCCTTTTTAATCAACTCTACTTGTCCTGAGTAACCAGAAGTACCAGATTCTATCAAAGGAACATCTGCAGCTAAGCACAAACGATTAACATGATTTCTTGCTGCTCTATTATCTAATGCATTCAAGACGATGTTAAATTTTTTGAAGAAATTAACACCATAGCCTTGACTGAAAATATGAAAAATGGAGTTTAATTTTATGAAGTGAAAATGTTTAAATATACTTTTACCTAGTAATACTGTCATGGTAAGCTGTAATATTAATATCGGGGTTGTAATTTAAGATACTTTGACGAGCTACGACTGCCTTAGGCTTGCCAACGTGTTCCTTTCGAAATAAGAATTGTCTGTTAAGATTACTCACATCAATGGTGTCCAAGTCGATCTATAACACAAAGAAATACAAATTTGCATTGGATTTTAAAGAATAGTCCCTAAAAACCAATGTATTTTTTTTTCAGTAGAACTGGTTCTCTCAACAGAGAAACTACAATATTTGAATTTTATTTAAAAATACTGTTATAGTAACTATTTAAATACATGTGTACATACAATGTCTATAGTTTTAAATCCAGAAAGTGCTAAATCTTTTAAAACTTCACATCCGATTCCTCCTGCACCTACAACCAATACTTTAGAATTTGCAACAGCCTTTTTGTTATCTTCAGAGACCGTCATTTTTTTCTATCACTATGGTTCCAATATTTAGTTTTGAACGAATTACTAGAAGAAATTGAATACAATTCAGTACAAACAAAATTTTCTTTCTAGGTAAGGACGCCGGTATATTATATCGGTATAAAAAATTAGACTGACAGTTGACAGTTCTCGAGACCACAGATCACCTACCTCGAGACATTCTTGATTTGACGTTTTAGAAGGCATTTTTTCGCAAGCAGCTTATTCAATGCAATTTCAATACGAGGGCCTAGCTGCAGAAAGGCTCCCACCAATCATAGTATATATATATTCTGTGCAATGTAAATTGCATAAATCAAGAAGTAAAATCCCTTCCCCTTTTTGGAAACCTTCTTGTGGCATACAAATTATTTTATATTTATGTCTATCTATGTACATACATAATATTTATTCCGTTCCTCTTCTCGAAAAAATATCAAATAATTTTTACTTCTTGATTGCACAAAATATAATATACACTCTTATTTCTGCAGCTAGGCCCTCGTAATTTCAATTTTTATAGTTGCGTAACAATTCAAAAGATGGCGTTTGAATGTAGTTTCGAATACAGTAACTTTAAAGGTAACTGTAGTTTCGATTTTCGACTTAAGGCAGGTTTACATCTGCGTGGATTTACTTGTGGAAAATTGGCATACCAGTGAACAGAATTTTTGTGTGTAAACATTAACGCGTAAGCTACAAAAATTGGCAAAACTGACAAAATTTTGAGTTTTGAGGATGTAATAAAAATGGGAAATCAGACTTGCTCTTCGGTGGTGACGTGTTCAGTTCTAATGCCATAATCAGTATCGATAATTTGAAAACCTTTGCAGAGTTCTGTTAGTAATCAACCATCAGTATACACATACAACCAATGCCTCAACCCAAAAAAATAAAAACCACCACTGTAGAGGATTGAAAATTACAAAATTGAGACTGAAATAGAAACATAATTCAATTTATGATCTAGGTTGTGATAATGGCAGTATGGACCCTCTATTATGTTTACTTCTTCATAAAGAGAACTGTTCATTCCATTTTCGATGTCAGCTCTCGTTTTTTAAAAGGATTAATCTACCCTGTATATAGGTAACTAACATTATCGCCAGACAAATTCCACAATAAATTCCATTGTCTTCGTTCAGTCGGGATCGAGAGTTTCTAAACTCTTCAGTTTTATGTATTTGATAAGTGGCAGTCATACTATTCACAATAACCCTAAGAATTCCATAAAAAATCGTAAAACGATGTTTTTGAATTAAATTGTGAACTGAGAGAGCACCGTATACGCTTAGGTATGTCTACTATATTTTAGATTTCCACATCAATGTCGTAACAAATATGAATTTAGAAGGGAAAATTTACTATACATCATTCAGTGGCGTCCCGTAATAATTTTAACTTGGTAATTCGTCATTTATCAAGTGGATTTTTAACATTACTTAAATATCAAGTAAGATGAACAAAACTAAGACAATTTACCTTCATACGGATTCAGTTTAAAATGAAGTTGTTTCTGTAATTTTTTTTTGATGAGGAGTTTTCATAAATTCACCCATACAAAGCATATTAGCGATAAAATTATTAGTTAATTCATAAGTGAGAAAATTAATCTCTAATTTTATATCTTGCCCCCAGGTGAAAGACTACAAAGAATCCCTCAACAGGCTGGCAAGATACAACAAAGTGTCTCTAATATGGGTGCCGGCACACGAGGGGATTGCAGGTAATGAAATGGCGGACCAGTTAGCTAAAGAAGGCTCTAAAGGAGACTTTATAGGTCCGGAACCGTTTTGTGGGACCACAAAAGATTACATAAGAGGGGAAATCCGGAACTGGCTAGATAGGGAACTCCAACTCAAATGGAGGTTGACATAAGGGAAATTCCATACAAAGAGTTTACTAAACAAGGTAGACAAGGAACTCTCAACCCGGCTACTGAAACTGGGTGAGAGACATTTGAAGACAGTAACCGACTTGGTGACTGGACACTGCACTTTGAGGAAACATCTGTACAATATGGGCAAAGTTAGTGAACCTATGTGCAGAAAATGTGAACTTGATGATGAAACACCTACTCACATACTGTGCTTCTGCGAGAACTTACAAGAACTTAGACGGAAGCACTTTAGAGAGGAATTAATACAACCATCACAATTACTGAAAATCCCTCCAGTCAAACTAGTGGCCTATATAGAAGTAGATAACATGGGAAAGGGTACAAAGATTCAGTTCAAGTGCCTGGGCTGATGAGCACAACCCAAATATATGAATGAATATCTCGCCCCGCCTAAAAAAATGCCATGTGACGTCAAAGTACGGATATACGGCATAAGTTGGTCAGTAATACCAGCTTGGGGGTTTTCTCCCTAAATGTAGGGAGAAAAAATCTATACAGCGAGTTTTTTAGGGGAAATAATTTTTTGGGGTATTTTTAGGGATAAAATTTTAATTGTGTTTTTTTTTTAATTTCACTACTCTCCATACTCCATACTTGTATTCAATAAAAGTTTATTAAAAATTTGAATTGATCAAATGATACTACTGTCATTGATGGTTACTGGATGGAGCTGATGCATATGTCTATATACTCAGTGTTCCCAACTTAGGGGTTTTCCCCCAAATTTAAGGGATAAATAAGTGAGATGGGATTTTTTAAGGGGTATTTTTAAGGGATTTGACTTCTTACATTTTTTTATTTCTTATTTTTTTATTAAGAATAATAAAGGTACAAAAATTAGGGCCCATCCTGAAGTAGTTTAATCTAGCCAATCACATTTATTTGTAGACCTTGCGGGTTAGCGCTAAAATATAGATGGATGCAATTTTTTTAAAAAATTGTTAATAACATTTAATTTGCTGGAAAGCATTCTACAAATTTTCAGTTGTGTGCTGGTTTCAGTTTCAGTTTCATAATAATTATTAATTTATTATTTATACTTTTTTTAATAATATCTTTTTAGGGGAATTTTCATGTAAATGTTATGATTTTAGGGGTTTACGATTTAAGCTTTGAGGAGAAAATTTTTTGAGAACTGGGAACACTGAAGTCGGTATACTTGCCTTAAACACACGCGCAACCTTAATAGTTTACGTAGTAGAGATGGTTATTTTTACAATAACATTAATGAGATGCAGGTATCTCATACTGGCTATATAAACTTAAGCTATATAAATGATTAATATTTATTTTGTGCAAATTCCCTATCCCCCATATATAATTAAAGATCTTGTATCAACTAATTTTCAAAAAAATCCAAAAAGTTTTATAAATTTAGACTAAATTTTTATTTATCTCCGCCCCTGTACTGGAGGTAAAAGTGAAATAGAGAAATAGGTGTTTGGTTGGAGTAGAACATTATTACATTTTCATAAAACCATAATTTATTTTACCCGACTCAAACCCAGTATTGCCCAGTATCATGGAGACTAATAGATGTATAGCAGCACCTACGTTTGATGGGGCGAGTCATTCTCTCAAAAACGGGCAAGATTTTTGTTGTGGGAGGGAGATTTTATTACTGTTACTTTTTCTCAAATATATCATTGACTTGCAGGGCCGGATCAACGTATGGGATTAATGGGCTTCAGCCCAGGGCTCCCAAGTTCCAGGGGCCCCGAATAATAAAATAATAAACCAGTAAAAAAATACAAATAAAAAATAAAAAACTCGAGATAATATCAAATTTATTTTCAATACTCCAGAGCAATTTACTTTCGTTCTTCCGCCCTACCTCATTTAAATTATGTTTGTTAAGAATTTATGGCTTTAATTTTTTTGTCAAAGATAAAGAAGGTACCTGTTTATTTTATCTACTTTGATCTAAGTTTATAATGTATTTTCGTTTGAAATAAAAAAAGCCTTTCGTATCTTTCATTTTCCCAGGAAAATGGCAAATATTTCAATTATTTCGTGGATCCCCCGGATATGGTTAGCCCAGGGCCCCCAAAGGTCCCTCCATGGTTGTGAGTTATATGTGACAGTAACGTAAACTGTATTACCGGCCGAATATGGTAACATTGGTCCGTCTCTATATGTAGTTAGTTATATTATTTAGGCAAATTTGTTAAAAAGGAATTGTCACGAAACGACAATATATACTGATGTAAAGTTCTTTAGAACATGCCGTAAATTATTTATGAGAATTTTAACTTGTTGATTTTTTCATCACTGATGACTGCTACCTACCATTACAGATTTTTTAAATAAACTTTCTTGGCGAAGCCTGTAATTTTCGTATCATCAATCAATTTTGCTACTTGAGGTAATGGCCCATAAAAGACTGGACTGACGAAGACCCGGTGGCTTTTTAACAATTTACATGTTTCTTTCAGAAAATAACATCCATATATGTGCTGAGTAAATTGAGTCTTTCAGTTCTTTTGTATGCAATGAGCCAACACATAAATAGTTTCATGTGTAAATCTACAGTTTATTAAAAATATGTTTTACGTATCGCGCGCTAAAGGCATTAGTTGATTAGACATTTTTTAAATCTATATTCTAATTATAATAGAAGACGATGGGGTATCGTATATTATCGTACTCAATTTTTCTTTAAATTAGTAAGGTACGCTACTGGATATAATAGATCTTTGAATGAATTCGTTAAAATAAAAAAGGACAAAACGTCAACCTAGCCTAGTTATCTTAACAAATTAGACCTGTTTATATCCACTGACATTGAAAAATGATAATCTCGTAATAAAGAGGTGACAATAATGTATTCACTACAATTTCCTTTTTCTTTCAGTACGAGTAGAAGGTATTCGGTATTTAACTAAGCTAAAAGGTACTTCCTCTTTTAACAATTCTTATTGAGAATCATGAGCTTTGTACATATGCTTTATAAATCAGGACAGGCTTTTGGAAAGTCGATTGAAAGAACGATGGTTGTCGTTGTCAAAACATTACACGATTTAAGAGAGAAAAAAAGCGTCAGGAAGCGATGAAAAAACATCTGACTCTCTTTAAATTGTCGTTAATTATATAAAACACTTAGCTACGGGAATTCTTGTCAACACTTAGACGACATAGTTTTGTAACTACTATTTTTAAAGCAGGCGACAAATATGGCATGAAAAACGACAGCCATATTTTTGTTTGCATTTCAAGGACCAAGATCAAATAAATAATGCAATCCCAGAATTAACAAAAGTATATTTATTTAAATAAATAAATGTTTATATATATATTTATAACTCAAGAACGGTTGGACGGATTTTAATGATCTCTTATTTCTTGGATTTGTCCCCGATGGTGCGATGTTCTCGTTTTTACTAATTTCCTTCAACCATTCTCAAAAAGGACAAATTTTCCATTGTTATTGAATGGAACATTTTCCAAATGATGCCAAACAAATGCAGATTCTGTAATGAGAATAGAGTTAAATGTGCTCAGGTATATGATCCACTGCTATTGTAGGTAGCCTCAAACTAATGTATATCTCATCTGGAACCAATGTGGACCATTTAATGCTGCATTATTGACCGAGGTTACTTATACAAAGGAATTGAGATCCGATATTTTAAACGAGGTAGTATTTTATGTTTTCTATTTAATTATGACATTTTGAAGGTCCGGTTCTGTTATATTCTTCGGGAATAATAATTTCTACACGGTTGGAAAAATAACCCAAAGGCAACATCTGGCTTATTATTATCAGGTAGCCGAATTTCTATTTTAAATTTTTGACTAAACTGCTTTCGTATTTGCAAATAGATTAATTCGTTTGGTTTGCTAAATATAATATTTTGTACAGGATACAGAAAATTAATTGCATTTTACAGTCGTTTTTTTTTGGAACGAGCTTTTAATTTGTTCTCTTCAGTGTCGCGTTGTCATTTTCTCAAATTAATCTTCACATAATTTGCATCTTGAAGACGGAAAATGATATAGAAAAAACTGTAAAAATAATTTGAAAATGTTGAGATTCAAAAACAATTCAATGCTCCTGTTTTGATATAGTATATTATTGTGTCACAAGGGCAGAAAATGAGCTTTAGCAGCCTGAGACTATTAAGGCTCGTACAGACAAAATACAAAGTTCGCGAGCTGCTCGTTAACATTTCCCAAACCCGCCCGACTTAACCAATCAGCTCGCAAACACATGCGTCCACGCCAGAAGAGTTTCTTTTAACCCCTTCCACCCGTGTACAGTTCGTCGAGTTCGCTAGGGTGTTCCAGATATTAAAAATAATTTTAAAAATATTCGAGAAATAGTTAACGTCCAGATACGAAGCTCGGAAAATGTTCGGGAACTGTTCGAGAACAGCTCGCGAACTTGGTCTGTACCCCGCCTTAAATGCACAGGCGAGCGTAGCAAAGCAAGGACAGTTGATAGTTGAGAGCTGCCAAAGTGTTTCCTGCATAAATACAATTTTTCGCCAACCTTATTGGAAAACCAATCATATGAACACCAAAAATGGGGCGGAAAGTATTGTTTAGCAGGCTTGCAGCCCTAGGGCGAAAAATTCTTAACGCCACGATTTTTGAAGTTTTTTACCAAGTGTCACTTGAGTACTTTGACGTTTCACGTAATTTTTTAATTAAACGTCGGTGTATGTCAAAGTTTTTTGTTGTTTTCTCCTATTTTTAGTTTAACTAACTTAACTACCAGCTTAACAATAGTCTCGGGATGCTAAAGCTTATTTTCTGCCCTTGTGACACAATATACTACGGTACTATGGGTACATCAAATTGACAGAAAGGTATAATCGTATTAATAGTGAATTTTGTCACAACTTTTGAACGATGGGATAGCCTATCAGTAAAAGCAGTGACTATGTAGTCAAGGGGTCGTAGCCTTCGTGGGTTCAAATCCACATAATACTTTTTAGATTTTTTTTCTAAATTCAATTAAATATTCGGGTGAATTTTTTTTACCTGAAACCAGTTTCAATTTTTTTTTGTTTTTTCAGTATATAGTTGCCTCCTCAAACACAAAATCACAAAACAATTTCTATGGAAATGCATAATTTTCCCGACTCTAGAATAACTGAAACCAGTTACATGAAAACTTTTTTAAAATATAAACAATGTAAAAGTTAATCCTGTTAATCTTATATATATAGTCAAATAACTCTTCTACCACATTGTGGTGAAGGGTGATATTTTTACTCTTTCATAAAATTTTTCCACTTCTTTCTGTCAGTGGCCAGCTTTTCAGCTTCTGTCCAAGCTATTCCTTTCCGCTGTAATATTTTCCCTATTGTCTCATTCCAAGTCTTCCTCTCTTTCTATTCTTTTGAATTTTCGCTCCCCATATTCTTTTAGTTAATGTAGCCTCCTCCATACGCTGCAAATGTCCCCACCCTCCCAGTTGTCTTTCCTCAATATACTCCAAAGTTCTTCTCTTATTATTCTGTTTCGTATTTTATCTTTTTTTGTTACTCCTCTTATTCGCCTTAGATACTTCATTTTGGCCGCTTGTATTTGACTCTTTTGTGTTCTATTAAGTATCCAAGATTCACAACCATGCGTTAACACTGGTCTGTAAACAGATTTAAAGACCTTTAATTTAGTTGTTCTTGAAAATTCCTTTTTATTAATAAATTTTTTATTCATAGAATAATATAGATTACTGTCTTTTTGAACTCTTCTATTTTTTCGGCTTCCTGTGCTCCGCCCTGATCTTGCTCAACTCCAAGATACTGAAATGATTTCACTTGTTCTATACTTTGATCTTTAATATATATGTTTATCTTTTCTGTTTTATCACCAATCACCATAGTTTTAGTCTTATTCGTGCCTATTTTCATACCGCACTCCTTCATTGTTTCATTCCTTATGTTTAGGTTTTGTTGTAGTTCCCTTTCACTTTGTGCAAATATAACAATGTCGTCTGCATAGGCTTCATTTGGTGTTTCAACGTTTTGCAAGATTCTATGTCCTTCCATATATTTTTTACATTTATTATTTGTTTTCTTTATGATTTCATCCATAAGCACAATGAAAAGAAATGGGCTTAATCATCCGCCTTGTCTAAGTCCACTTTGAGTTGTGAATGCTTCTGATCTTCTATTATGGCTTATAACAGTATTTAGATTATTATCATATGTTTTTTGTACCATTCTTATTGTTTTATTGTCTACCCCTCTTTTTTCTAATATTTTCCACATTCTTTCCCTTGATACCATATCAAATGCCTTTCCTAAATCTATAAATACGCAATATATTGATATGAATTTTTAATTTATATTGTTAATATGTGTTTTAATTTATTTATTGTAATATATTTATTTGGGCGCCAATTAGTATGCATTTTGATTTAAATATTAGTGATATCATACATCACTCACCTTTTATGATGACTCTTCACCTCAGGTTGGGTTCATGGGTCTAATGCTCACTTAGTTTTTATTTTTTTATTTTATTATTTAATATATCCTCAGGCCGGTCCTGTGTCCTTGCCCTTGAATAATAGGAACTATTTAACTGTGAAGCAGTTTTGCCAACTTAATAGGAAGAAAACTCTCTATATTAGAAATTTATGAAATATTATTTAATTTATTTTTTAATGAACGGCGTATTTATATAGAATTGATAAGTAAATACATAAGAAACAATTCAAAACACTTATCTAAATGATCTTTCGCTCAACGTTCATACTAAATGAAGTTCTTATATCTAATAAATATATGAAAATTATGCAACTCTCTTAACCTGTAACACTAATAACCAAAGACAAAATAGAACATCTGTTTTTAACAGATTTTCTATACAAATTTGACGATATTGTAATTGTAACGAAGATGAATAAATATTAAGTTCTGGATTTAATCACACGCACGTAAGTTTAATAATTTAACTTATAGTTTATGAAATACCTTTTTATCTTGTATTATTTTTTGAAGATTTTCTATGTTTTAGACCTTTCTGGGCCTTGGAGTCCCTCGTAGAAATGGCTTCAATATGGCTTCGTGGTCGGCTTGGGAAGATTTTCAGTTTTGTTTACTCTTGGAATTTTCACTCAGGATTTATTTAAGGAATTTTATATTTAAAGAGATTATTTAACCTCTGTTTTTAACAGCAACTTGTTAAGGAAAGGTTAGCAACACCAAATCACTTTATAGTTTCACTTTTAACACAACGTAGTCTAATTTTAAATAAATTTTTAAACATGAAAAAGCTTATACTTCTCAATTCTGAATATTTTTCGTAACTAACCGTTTTTTAATCAATAGCAACCAATATCAAATTTTTCTATCTTTTCAAAATCCATATTTCTCTTTATTTTTAAGTTTTTCTATATTTGTTGACCAATCAAATTCATTTAATAATTTTTGATTTCTGTTATTTGATTTGATTGTTTTATAATTTGATCTTTTTTTGATATGAAAGTTTATTTTTAATGTCTCCAAATAATTTATTATTGTTTTTATCTTTTAGTTAAAAAATTTTGAAATTATTTGAAATCTGTTTTAATTTCAGTTGTCATCTCCTTTCTTCCGTTCGAGTTGACAAATCTAGATTCACACTTTGTTAGATATGTTCATAAATGTACTTCTTCTATTTTTACCAGTGTCAGACTTTATAACCTAATTAATAATTTTTAATTTTCAGGTTATTTCTTTTTAGATTTATGATGAGCCAAGAAACTTTTGCAAAGCTTTTGAAAATTCTGAAACTATGTGATAGGATTTCAATAAATTAGAGAAAAGTTATAAAGATTCCCGTTCAAAGTTTGGGTTGTAAATATTTGTCAGGTGATTTGTTTATATTTTATTTAGATTTTATACTGAAATAACCCTTGTTTGGTGTATGTATTGTATGATTTCACTTTCCATATCAATATATTTCTCTTCTCTTGTATACATTTCTATGTCATCTGTTTTATCATAAATACATTATCTTGTATACTCTTTCCACCTCTAAACCCATTTTGCGCCTCGTTTAGTGTGTTTTCCATGACTTTTCTAATTTTTCGGTCCAATATCTGTTCTAATATTTTCATGTTTGTACAGAGCAACGCCACTCCTCTGTAGTTACCACATTCCCGTCTATCACCTTTTTTATATATAGGGACAATTGATGCCATTCTTTCGGTATCTTTTCTTCTTTCCAGCACTTATTATATATTTTTAATAAAAGTTCTTCTCCTCTTTTACCCATATTTTTGATCATTTCTCCAGTTATTTTGTCGCATCCTGGTGCTTTCCCATTTTTTAACTTTTTAATTATTTCCGTGAATTCATCTATGGATATTTCTTCATCATTATTGTCTTGTATTGTTTGTATTTTTTCTTCATTTGATTTAGTTGTGCTTTCTCCGTTAACTAATAATTCTAGAAAATATTCCTTCCATCTTTCCATTACTTTCATATCTTCTCTTAATCTTATCAGCTTAATATCGCTTCAAGAATCTCAAGAAACAAACCTGTACTATGATTCCCAGCCCTCCAATTTTCGACAGAGAAGCCTGCCCTAAATAATTCACTTTTTCCTACGAACACAATCCAAAACACTATTTTGCACATTGGTTATAATACGCAAAATTAACAATTTCTCATAGCAACAAAAGTTGTGGGAAAAGTGACATAAGGCATAGCAAAAGTGACATAAAGCATAGAAATAGTGACATTAGGCATGCCCAAAATAAATCGGGACCGGTGAGTTTCATCCCATTTGAGCAGGCCAAACTTTTGACCGCTGACTTGCATCCGTCCAACCGCTGAGTTGCATACCGTCAACAAATTTATTATTGTGTCTAAAACTGGTAGATAATTAAATAAAAGCGGGCATTGTTGTCATGTTTATTCTGATATCGTAATTGATACTATATTTCTGATGAAATAAAACAAATTAATTTGTTTAAATCTTCATTATTTATTTTGAACTGACGTTCAAATTAAAATTAGTGACGCGTTTCGCTACACAGTAGCTTTTTCAAACTAGTCGATACTATATTTTATTACAGTTTTATAACAATATAGTGAATAATATATTAATTTAATTTAAATTTTATTCAATTATGTAGGTTAGGTTAGGTTAGGTATGGCAACATTGCTGTAAAATTTGACCAGCCTTTGACCATGATTGGCGATTATTAATAAACAGACCTTTTTGGATTACGGATGCAATTCGACGGTTGCTTTTTTTCGTTCAGGTAAAATTTTACTTTTTGGGATGCAACTCGCCGGTCGCCAAATAAATACCTACAGCAAATTATCATTGTATCTAAATATAAACTCGCAAAACTTTCTCGAAAAATAATACATTCAGTGCAATCAACTATTAGGGTCGATTAAACATTACAGAAATTTGATTCTGTTCCTGTTCCCTCAGCATTTGCTACAAATAATGACTTATTATTAATAACCGAAAACTTGTCGGAAACACCAACACCAGGGATAAAGATCCAAAACTGTTCCCATTTTACAATTCATTATAATTTTAAGTGAAAAATCCCATGCAAGGAAAGTTAAAATTAAAATATATTTCTTAAAACCTGAATTTGTGGCCTACTGTAATTTTTAATAAATCTTTAAATTTAGAAATATATTAAAATGAAATGCAGAATTCTACTAATTTTCACAGCCATAAGCTATGTCATGTTAGAAAAAGTGCTCATAAAAAAGTACCGTGAACAACACAGTCGTTTGTTTGATTTCTGGATGGTGGTAGTTTTGGATAGTGGTAGTTTTGGATGATGTTCGTAGGAAAAATACAGTGTGCAACACGTTTGCAATTGTTAATGTCTCACTCGTGAGAAATTAGCACTTTTGCACAAGTCATATGGACACAATAACTATATAATTGCTTACTAGACATTTCTCACGGAAACTTACTAGATTATTTTTATTATATCTAACTGGCGCTGCGAACAGGATACTGTTTGTAGAAAAACACCCCTTCAGTGCGATAAACATCTACATTTTCTATCAAGAAATTTAAACAGTATCCGAACATTTAAAAAACTCCGGTGAAGCAAGAAACAGTGTAAGTGAAGAAGTTGACTCCAACCTGACCATTCCTCCAGTGAAAAAGACGGTTGTCCAGAATCCAAGGTGAACCAACGGAACTACCCCAATCCTTGTTGAAACCGAAGCCACGAGGTCGTACCTTCAACCAAGAGGGGAGGAGTCATATGGACACAATAGATTAGACTTACTAGATTATTTTTATTATATTACATATGTCAAAATCAGCGAAAACGTTTCAACGCGTGTAACATCCTATGTTAACACGAACCTTTTATTATATCCAGCATTTTTCTATTTCTATTGTTTCATAATTTTATAATTCTACATTCTATATTCTATCTTTGTACCAAATACTTGTTTAAATAAAATTTTTAAAAAGCATCTTTTTTACTTAAAAAATCTAACTCGCACTTGTTACACAATATACTCATCATCTTCATCATCTTCAACATCTTCAACATCTTCAACATCTTCATCATCTTCATCATCTTCATCATTTTCATCATCTTCATCATCTTCATCATCTTCATCATCTTCATCATCTTCATCATCTTCATCATCTTCATCATCTTCATCATCTTCATCATCTTCATCATCTTCATCATCTTCATCATCTTCATCATCTTCATCATCTTCATCATCTTCATCATCTTCATCATCTTCATCATCTTCATCATCTTCATCATCTTCATCATCTTCATCATCTTCATCATCTTCATCATCTTCATCATCTTCATCATCTTCATCATCTTCATCATCTTCATCATCTTCATCATCTTCATCATCTTCATCATCTTCATCATCTTCATCATCTTCATCATCTTCATCATCTTCATCATCTTCATCATCTTCATCATCTTCATCATCTTGTATTCAAAATTATAATCAGTATTGTCGATGATATGTCAATATCGAAATAATTATCAATATCCTTTAATAATTTTCATAAATCTTTCAATTAAATAGTGGAATTAATTAGAAACAGTTAGTTTCATTTATAACATTAGTATTGTCATATTTTGCCTTTCTATATTTTTAAATCTTATCTCAAAAATACTACTTAACTACTTTTATTAATTTTAAAATCCATTTTTAAAAGCAAATTATCAATATATAAATATTCCAATTACATTTAATAAATATCTAACGAATATTTACGATATCTCGTAAAAAGCAGGAACAAATATTTCTCAACTCCAAACACTAGCAAAAAATTCAGACAAAAAACGGAAATATTATGATATAATTACACGCATCGCTACCGAAATGCATACCTATCTATATGTACATTAGGTAGAAATTTAGTTAAAGTAACCAATATTCATAGGCACATTTCAATAAACAAAGGAATAGTGATTTACAGTTTGTAATTACCGGTGATCGGGATGATTTGTTGTAATAAAATTAAAATGCAGTATTAAATTTTACGTTTAATTCCTGTATAGGTAATGACTCTAATAATAAAGTGTGGACAATTAATAATAATTGTGGTGTAATAAAAGCATAATGGTTTCGACACAATTGGTAAGTTATAAAATAGATTTAAAAAATTTGGATATTGAATTAATTGAGTATTGTTTTTGAAAAATTGAGGAATTTAGATATTTTTGGGACCGGTGAACTATCCAGAAACACGAGTTTTTGACCGATTTTGGTACAAATTGATATAGTATTCATGTATTTCGAATATTATCCGTCGAAAAATTTGTGGTAAATTCAGAATTTACAGAGGTATATTCGAATGGAAACTATTTCGCCGATTTTCGATAAAACACAGTTTCAATTTAAGCCCGGGGGTGAAATTTTTTTAGCTGAAACCAGTTTCAAAAATAAATTTGTTTTTTTCAGTATATAGATGCCTCCCCAAACACAAAATTACAAAAAACTTTCTGCGGAAATGCATCATTTTCCCGACTTTAGAATAACTGAAACTAATAAATAAACGAATGTTATTAATGAAACTAACTGTTTCTAATTAATTCCACTATTTAATTGAAAAATTATGAAAATTATTAAAGGATATTGATAATTATTTCGATATTGACATATCATCGTCAGAATGACAGAAGTTACATTTTATGTGATACCTACTTGATGTTCAATATTTTGGCTAGACCAAATAGTAAGTGACTTATCTTGTGATTGACTTAATATATATGAATAGAGAATAGAATGAATAGAATAAAGTTGGGTTATGGTTTTCTTATAGATAATGTTAAAAATATGGTGACTATTTTGAATATTGGCAATAATTTGGTATTTTCCTATGGTACAGGAAACTATTCAAAATGATATTTTATTTTTCCTTCAAGAAAAAATTCCTTCATTTTCCCTCTAATATTGTGGTAAATATAACATTTTATAAGGTAGGTAGGTATACTTTTAATAAATAGTCAAAAATTGTCAAAAATTTGTGAAAAATTGTCAAAAATCGTCAAAAATTATCCAAAATTGTTAAAATTTTGAAAAATGGTCAATAATTGTCAACATTTTTGAAAAATTGACAAAAATGGTCAATACTTGTTAAAATTTTGAAAAATGGTTAAAAATGGTCAATAATTTTGAAAAAATGGACAATAATTATAAAAAACTGTCAAAAATGGTCAATAATTGTTGAAAATTGTCAAAATTTTTAAAAAATGCTCAAAAATGGTCAATAATTGTCAGAACCTGTCAAAAATGCTCAAAAACTGTCAAAATTGTCAGAAACTGTCAAAAATGGTCAATAATTGTTAAAATTTTGAAAAATGGTCAAAAATTGTCAAAATCTTGAAAAAACTGTCAATAATTATAAAAAAATTGTCAAAAATAGTCAATATAATTGTTAAAAATTGTCAAAAATGGTCAATAATTGTCAGAACCTGTCAAAAATGGTCAAAAATTGTCAAAATGGTCAATAATTGTTAAAATTTTGAAAAACTATCAAAAATATCAAAATTTTGAAAAAATGGTCAATAATTATAAAAAGCTGTCAAAAATGGTCAATAATTGTTAAAAATTGTCAATAATTGTCATAAACTGTCAAAAATGGCCTATAATTGTTAAACATTGTCAAAATTTTCGAAAAATAGTCAATAATTGTCAAAAATGGTCAATAATGGTTATGATTTTGAAGAATGGTCAAAAATTGTCAAAATTTAAAAAAAATGGTCAATAATTATAAAAAATTTGTCAAAAATGGTCAATAATTGTTAAAAATTGTCAAAAATGGTCAAAAATAGTTAAATATTTCAAAAAATGGTCAAAAATAGTCAATAATTGATAAGATTTTGAAAAAATGGTCATTTATTATAAAAAACTGTTAAAAATGGTCAATAATTGTTGAAGATTGTCAAAATTTTTGAAAAAAGGTAAAAATTTTTGAAAAATGTTCAAAAATTGTCAAAAATGGTCAATAATTGTCAGAACTTGTAAACAATTGTCAAAAATGGTCAAAAATTGTTAAATATTTAAAAAAATGGTCAAAAATTGTTAAATATTTAAAAAAATGGTCAAAAATTGTTAAATATTTAAAAAAATGGTCAAAAATAGTCAATAATTGTAAAAATTTTGAAAAAATGGTGAATAATTATAAAAAACTGTCAAAAATGTACCAAAACACACCTTTTATTTTACACTGGCTATAGCAAGGAAATAAATCTATCAAGGTTTTAATTCAATAGCCTGTATACTGTTTACAGGGTGGAAATAAGTCATGGACTATTCCTGAAATTGTTGAATGGGTTCATAGATTTTGTTCAAATTTTAGTGGATTGTTTTGGTGTCATTTTAGAATTTTCTTACATCTAAAATAAATTTGGCCGACTTCCGGTTGAACCGAGTCGGCTCCAGGAGCAAATTTTGTAGAGAACAAAAATATTTCATTTTTCAGATTTAATTAAGGACTTATTAAGTAACTATAACCATAATTTTATTGATACTTGAAAGAGCTATTCACTTACTGGGTGGCCTATGCAAGTTCCTATAGAAAAAAATTGTTTTTTATAAATTCAATCGTTGATAAACTTCAAGAAAATGAATAATTTGAAGAAATAATATTCTATGGGTGATTTTAGGTACATTTTCTGAAGTTTAGATGACGTCACAACTATCTAAAACTGAAAAAAAATTAAATTAAAACGAACGTTGACATTGATGGGTGAATCGGAGAAAAAATATGGTCATTGTGCAGAACACGTGCTTCTCGATTTTGACAAACCAATTTGTGACAATCTATAGGAATTGCTTTTATAATTAATGTGTATAAAGGTTAATTTGTCAGAAAGGTGTATTTTACGGGATAGAGAGTGCTAGGTGGGGTAAAAAAAATGAAAAAAAAAGTCATCAAAAGCACAAAATTATAGATTTCCAAATAAAAATTCCAGCCAAAAATGTAATATTCACACTGTTGCCACATTTCTGAATAATCCATTAATCCAATGAAATTTTAAAAAGAGGATGCAAAATCTATTTTACGAAAAATTTAAATAGGTAATCTAATTTGCAATACATATGATTGGTGTGTAATCGAAAGTTCTAAAACTGATTATCAATATTTCTTTGAGAATTTCATTCCTCGCCATTTTTATAGTAT
The DNA here is from genome assembly GCA_947563755.1 of Lochmaea crataegi. NCBI lineage: Eukaryota > Metazoa > Arthropoda > Insecta > Coleoptera > Chrysomelidae > Lochmaea > Lochmaea crataegi. The sequence continues at coordinate 10,563,623 of OX387427.1, forward strand.
TCAATTAGAATTAGTATGATATAGTTTGGTTTTGTGAAAATCGAGAAGCACGTGTTCAGCACATTTACCAAAAATATGTAAAAATATACAGGGTGTCCCATTAAAATTAATAAATTTAATACCGCCAGTTTAACATATTGATTTTAGATGTGAAAAGAATCAAAATTGGTCCCAATACAATCCACCAAAATGTGAATAAAATCTATATATAAAAGTTACAGGGGGGTGGGCCCATGACTCATTTACATTCGGATAGGGAAATGTCAGGAAAATAATAAGCTAGAGGTGGGCATATTTTTAGTTCCGTTATTTTAATTTATAGATTGATATAATTCTTGAAGACTAACGATTTTAAATTTTGTATTTTATCTGGACGTAATGTAATTATTGGATATTCTTCACAAAGGGGAAGGGAAACTAATTTTTTTCCCATTCTTAAAAAATATCCATACACGTAAGTTTTTCATAAAGGGGAAGGGTGAATGAAATTGTTATTTTCCTTCCCCTTCCTAATGAATGTTTCAAATAACGCACATTATGTGCATAACATTAATTTTTTCAAGAATGGGAAGGGTGAATGGAATGATATTTTCCCTTCCCCTTCTTGAAGAGCATTAGAATTGAAAATTTGGCAGCAGCCAAACATACTAACTACCTCTTTTGTGGGTTGCATAACAGTCTATTTATACAGGCTAATGCATTTATACCTTGATAGATTTGTTTATGTGCTATAGTCAGTATAGAATAAAAGGAGTCAAACTGTATTTTCTTATTATATTAACTTTGGAACAGTTCAGTTTTTGATACTTCAGGAAGCTGACTAATCCCATCTCTACTTCTAGTTTACAATTATTTGACATTTGGCAAGCAAACAACATTTCATGTCACTTATTAATAAAAATTATAAACCTTATAAAATATTATATTTAGATCAACATTAGATAGAAAAAAAAGGAATTTTTTCTTGAAGCAAAAAGAAAATATGATTTTGATTAGTTTCCTGTATAGTGTGATACATTTAAACTGTGTTTTATTGAAAATATCGGACAAAATATTGGCTTGCCATTGAAATGTTGAAATAAAATCTTTTATGGATTTTTCTCTGGAAATTCTGAATAACCCGCAAATTTTTCGACGGATAATCTTCAAATTAGGTGTACTCACCTAATCAGTAAAAAACTCGTGGCTCCGTATAGTTCACCGGACCCAAAAAATTATAGTGATTTATAATATTATAATATAAAAATTTTTTCATAATATTAAAATTACATCTTTGTTGTGCCATTGAAATATAATTATAATTTATGAACGAGTTACATGTCTATATTTTACTGCACAAAACTTCATAGAAGGAAAGATAATTTATGATTTAATCAGTTATTTTGATCTTTGCATGTTCCTATACTTAAAGCAGACATGAATATAAAAAATAACCTTCTACAATTTTTGCAAAATTACGGAATTGAAGATATAATAACAAAATTATTGCTTTTATTTACAGGGTGTTTCAATGGGATGGAGAAATACTTAAATGTCGAATAAAGGTAAGTGAGTAGTTAGTAATTTCTGTTTAGCTCCAAGCTAGTTACAAAAACATAATTTTATATACATGAACTGATAACTTATAGCTAAAATGTCCCATCTCTGAGGAATAAATTCATAGGTGACTATTAGCACATAAAAATGTCCAAAAGTTATAAACAAATAAAGATGAAAAAAAAGGTACTTCGTTTTTTGAAAATATCTCGAAAAGTATTAATATCTTAAAATAAAAAAAAAAGATTCTTAAAAAGGAGGAAATTTCTCTATTATTGATGATTTTAATTCAACGCTGAAAATAGGTCTCCTCCCGTCATTTTGGGTACGAGAGCTTCTCGTCAAATGCAAATAGGTCACATTAAATATATTTTTTTAAGTACTAATTTGTTAATTAAAAAATCTGAAAAAATTGTGGTGTATTCTGAACACTTCAAAGAATTCATTGCCGTTGGAAAACGTTCTTGAAGTTAATTTTTCAACAAGTTAGGCAATTGTTAATTAGCAAAATTTTGTCGAATTTTCCTCTTTATTGTACGCCAAAAAAATTCCCTTCCAATATACATACTTAACAAAAACACTTCATAAAAGCTTAAAATATTTTATTATTTTGTTTATAATAAGTTTTTAAAACTTTTATGACGTGATCTTGTTAAGAATGTGTAAAGGAGGGGCTCCTCAAAGCGAAACATTTTTACGACAATTATTTAAATATTTTTTTTTAATAAAGAAGAAAGTTCGAGAAAATTTTGTTCATTAATAATTACCTAATTTGTTTAAAAGTTAACTTCAAGAATTTTTTCCAACGGCAAGAGTTCAGAATACACCATAATTTTTTTCAAATTAACAATTAGAAGGTACATTAAAAAATATATTTAATGTGAACTATTTGCTATCTATAGACACGATTAAATAATGATCCGTCTGCAAACAATTTTTACACTGATTTTTCAATTAACTATGCTTTTGTTAAATATTTAATATTTACCTGTTGAAAGTTAACATAAAAACCCTGTTCATTTGTAAACTAAACATCTAAAAATTTTTTATTGAAAACTATTTTTGAAAAAATTTATAAAAGATTCCCGTTGGAAAAATTGAGAAATTTTTTACTATATAAATAAATAATATTGAATACTATTGTTATGACCCTCGTAACCCAAAAAGTCTCCGAATTGTATATTTCGAGCCATCTTTTCTTTCGTTTATTTTTGTTTTACTTCATTTTATTATGTTTTCATTTGAAATTGGGGAAGACATCAATCTTTCTCTGCGTTTCTGTAAACTTTTATCACACTGTGTCTAAAACCACTATCTGGTTTTTACAGGAAGTAGTTCAGGTATGTAAAGATAATCATTCTTTCGCAATCAAAAAGTGATATTCAACATCTTGGAATTTGAATTCTAATCGTGACAACTACAAAAGTAAATACAAAACATTAATTTCGGGAGAACTAGAGGGCTGTTTTGTAATGGAGCATCCATTTATGAAATTCATTTATTCAATTCACGACGTGATATTTATTTATAATTTTTTCACGTATAGACGACTGCGGCGAAAGGCACTTTATCCACATACTGTAAGCTGCATACAAGTATTTTTCTATGAAAAATAAAGAAAATTCAAATAAATATTGAAGTGTTTTTATAACAATGTAGATGGCGGAAACTTCTAAAACTTCTAAAACTAACAAATGTCCATTCATTTTTTTTAACGCTCTTACATGATTGCCTTGCTTACGACTCTACTTTCAATTGTCACATGTCACTTGTCATAAGGGGATTTTTAGCGTACCACAAGATTGCGCTTCCCTAATTCAAAAGGTAACGATTATTTAGTTTCAGCCTCATTATTTTTAATACCAAGTAAACTTTCCAAAAATAATTTTTCTGTTTTCCAAAATTAGTGTATTTTACTATTGGCTAAAAATTGATTTTTGCAACGTATTTCCATAATTGTTTTTTTTTAATATTGTTACTGCAATAGAAGGAACTGGGATAGGAGTGTACAGACTAGGAACAAACACTCCGAAAGATTGGGAACAACCCCAAGTATCTTTCTAGCGGAAATTCACGCCATAGGAAAGTGTGCCCAGTTCAATATTGATAAAAGATATACCTAGAAGGCAAAGGATTATCATAATGACGGATAGTCAAGCAGCCATTTAAAGCACTGAGTTCTACAATCAGTTCCAAAATGGTATGGGAATACCTAGGCAAACTCAATGAACTACCTGAACCTTTCCAGGATACACTTGAATAGAAGGAACCCCCTTTTGGGGGCCGGAACCCTTTTGCGGTATCATAATATTGGAAGAAATAGGCAAAGCCAAAAAAAGAGGAGATCTGACCATTGGAAAGATCTATTAGGGCTTATACAATCAAATATACTTCTGGTGACTACAACCTGTTGAGAACAAATGAATGCCTAAGTCAGAGTAAAACTGCACTAAGAGTTTTAAAAGGGGTCCTAACCGGACATTGTCACCTGAATGGGCACCTGAAAAAGCTCTAAATAGTGGAGGAAGAAGAATGAAGATTCAGTGGAATGGAAGAAGAAACTTCCATCTACATACTTGAGGATTGCTAAGCACAACACCTAGGAGACTACTAGATAGAAGAGGGACACTTACCTAAACTGAAGCCTGCAGACATCCTAAAATTCCTCCGGGAAATTAATAGGTCTCAAGGAACAATAGATCTTTTAGGTCTCAGTGTATATCACCCCAATATACATATCTACATACTGTTTGATTAATTTTGGAAAAAGAACAAAATTTTATCAAAAATAACTATTTTTTTTCTTGGAAAAACTATAACAAGGAAGTTTTTCATATGGTGCATATACTTTGGTTATGATACTGTATTAAATCTGTTGAAAACATCTATAAAAACAATAAATTCAGATGAAACGTATGCTGGGAAAACCCGATGCTGCTAGAACTTAGACAATAAATTGGGAAAACGCGGCGAGTAAATTTCAAATCCGACAATTTTCCAACATAGGATAAATCTTAACCAACCTAATAAAGACGGCGATTTTCCCACTGTTGGAAGAGGTAAATCTGTTACCGAGCTAAACATTAAATATACTCTTTATACAAAGCGACAAAAAAGTGTGCGGATTTGGTAATAATTTCCAGATTTTAACATTTGTTATGTTGTCAGATTTACCGCTTTGCTTGGATTGAAAAATGTTCTTACCTGTTTCTTATGCAAAACTTTTGTCCTTTCTAAAAATTTATATTTTCTCCAAGTTCAATGGAAACTGAGTAAGTTATTTGAATTTTAATTATTCATTTATGGGCGGTATTATTAAGAGCTTACTATTTACATTTAATAATTCTTAAAATACTAATTTGTTTACAATGATGGTAAGATTCAATTTACCTGGAAACTCAAACAAAACCATACAGGGTGTTGATTAGTATGATAAAGCTCAGTAGGTCTGTTATCAAGAATTATACAAAAAATGAGTGTGCTTTAGACCACGCAACCGAAGTAAAACTTCTTTCGATCCTATTTTAAAAATTTGCTGAAGTAAATTGTAGAAACGCGAGACCGAAATACGGAAGAGTAGCAAGGATATAGAGATAGAGATAGAGATAGAGATAGAGATAGAATAGAGATGAGATAGAGATAGAGATAGAGATAGAGATAGAGATAGAGATAGAGATAGAGATAGAGATAGAGATAGAGATAGAGATAGAGATAGAGATAGAGATAGAGATAGAGATAGAGATAGAGATAGAGATAGAGATAGAGATAGAGATAGAGATAGAGATAGAGATAGAGATAGAGATAGAGATAGAGATAGAGATAGAGATAGAGATAGAGATAGAGATAGAGATAGAGATAGAGATAGAGATAGAGATAGAGATAGAGATAGAGATAGAGATAGAGATAGAGATAGAGATAGAGATAGAGATAGAGATAGAGATAGAGATAGAGATAGAGATAGAGATAGAGATAGAGATAGAGATAGAGATAGAGATAGAGATAGAGATAGAGATAGAGATAGAGATAGAGATAGAGATAGAGATAGAGATAGAGATAGAGATAGAGATAGAGATAGAGATAGAGATAGAGATAGAGATAGAGATAGAGATAGAGATAGAGATAGAGATAGAGATAGAGATAGAGATAGAGATAGAGATAGAGATAGAGATAGAGATAGAGATAGAGATAGAGATAGAGATAGAGATAGAGATAGAGATAGAGATAGAGATAGAGATAGAGATAGAGATAGAGATAGAGATAGAGATAGAGATAGAGATAGAGATAGAGATAGAGATAGAGATAGAGATAGAGATAGAGATAGAGATAGAGATAGAGATAGAGATAGAGATAGAGATAGAGATAGAGATAGAGATAGAGATAGAGATAGAGATAGAGATAGAGATAGAGATAGAGATAGAGATAGAGATAGAGATAGAGATAGAGATAGAGATAGAGATAGAGATAGAGATAGAGATAGAGATAGAGATAGAGATAGAGATAGAGATAGAGATAGAGATAGAGATAGAGATAGAGATAGAGATAGAGATAGAGATAGAGATAGAGATAGAGATAGAGATAGAGATAGAGATAGAGATAGAGATAGAGATAGAGATAGAGATAGAGATAGAGATAGAGATAGAGATAGAGATAGAGATAGAGATAGAGATAGAGATAGAGATAGAGATAGAGATAGAGATAGAGATAGAGATAGAGATAGAGATAGAGATAGAGATAGAGATAGAGATAGAGATAGAGATAGAGATAGAGATAGAGATAGAGATAGAGATAGAGATAGAGATAGAGATAGAGATAGAGATAGAGATAGAGATAGAGTTAGAGTTAGAGTTAGAGTTAGAGATAGAGATAGAGATAGAGATAGAGATAGAGATAGAGATAGAGATAGAGATAGAGATAGAGATAGAGATAGAGATAGAGATAGAGATAGAGATAGAGATAGAGATAGAGATAGAGATAGAGATAGAGATAGAGATAGAGATAGAGATAGAGATAGAGATAGAGATAGAGATAGAGATAGAGATAGAGATAGAGATAGAGATAGAGATAGAGATAGAGATAGAGATAGAGATAGAGATAGAGATAGAGATAGAGATAGAGATAGAGATAGAGATAGAGATAGAGATAGAGATAGAGATAGAGATAGAGATAGAGATAAAGAGAATGCCGCGTATTAGTAGAAGGAGAAAATAGACAAGGAAAAAGGAACGTTGTATATGACGCTACGACGCCAGCAACTAGTATGAGATACGCACTTACCTTCATGATTCATTATCAGTTGATTGGGTCTCACTATTTTCACTAACTCGTATCTCCCTATCACCTTTCGTTCGCCTCGCCCGATCACACTTTTCGTAACGCTCTCGTCACGCATTCACCATCTTACTCCCCAAGTCAAGCGCGGGTAAAGAAGTTTTACTTCAAAAAGTTGAGTAATATAAAAATTGTAGACAGCTTCAAGCTTCATATTTCAAAATTAGTTACAATGTTACAGGGTGTTCCATAACTCAATGCCAGAATAAAGTTATGTTCTTTTTAAAATGAAACACCCTACATTTTACTTCAAACTGAAATCTGCTTCACTTCCCCATTAGAAAAATACAAGGTTGTAATCTGTTATACTGGGTCAAAAAATAATAGTTCAATACTATTAAACGCTTTACAAAATTAGAAAAATTAATTTCCAAAGAGCAGACCGTCCACTAAGAAGCAACAACTACTTCTCGGGCTATATGCCCCGACAGACATTGAATTACACTTCTAAAGTAAACGGGGTTGGTATATCTGTTAAGATAGAACCAACCATTCTGGTTTGCGATTAGAAGGAATAACATCACTTGTGGACCGGTTTCGGCGTTTTTGCGCCTCATCAGCACAAGGTAGATGCCATTCGTCCAAGAGCTCTGAGAGCATAATCCTGGACTAGAGACTACGCTGATACCACACCAATACAGTAGCCTTAGTAAAGGAAATGTTAAGAGTGCGATATCGGCGACATCTCTACATCTAATCACAAACCAAAATTCTATATCGACAAAAAACCATCTCGGTTTTGTAGGTATTTACTTAATTACAGTTACCTGTAAATAATTGTCATATAAGGCTACTGTATTGGTGTGGTATCAGCGTAGTCTCTAGTCCAGGATTATGCTCTCAGAGCTCTTGGACGAATGGCATCTACCTTGTGCTGATGAGGCGCAAAAACGCCGAAACCGGTCCACAAGTGATGTTATTCCTTCTAATCGCAAACCAGAATGGTTGGTTCTATCTTAACAGATATACCAACCCCGTTTACTTTAGAAGTGTAATTCAATGTCTGTCGGGGCATATAGCCCGAGAAGTAGTTGTTGCTTCTTAGTGGACGGTCTGCTCTTTGGAAATTAATTTTTCTAATTTTGTAAAGCGTTTAATAGTATTGAACTATTATTTTTTGACGTCTATAGATCACGCTTTACTTATATGACAATTATTTACAGGTAACTGTAATTAAGTAAATGTTATACTGGGTATTTTAAAAGTTAGTTATAGTTTACCAGATGTTATGTAATTAAGCCTATTTTATTTGAGTAGAAATTCTGTTGTTTTTTTTCGTGTTGTTTCTTATTTCTTCGTAAGTATAATTTTTTGTAAACATTTAACTGTAAACTGATATTTGGTAAACTATTACATACCTAATTACCACTTAGCATAGAAAAATGAGAATATCTCAAAAATTAATAACTTTAGATAAATGCTTGATATAAATAGAATTATGGTAATAGTACTATTCGACAATGATATAAAATACAGGGTGATCCATTGAAAATTACTGAGAAAATAATGTTCTCTTGAGTTTTGACTCACCATATAATAAATATTAGCAAAATCATTCGAGTTTGTAAATTTTGATAATCATTAAAAATCTTTTGCTGCAATAGATTATTATTCTTCTCCTCCCATGCAATTATACAGGGCGTTGATCATGCTACGATTTTGACGAAAAATTAAATGAAGCTAGGATAGGATCTTATATTTCCGGATGGAATTTACTTAAATATTTTTAAATAAGATATTAACGCTTACAATAAATTACTAAATAAAATGAAAATTGAATATCCCTAAAAGATAAAAACAAAAGATTATTTACTAAGCTAATTAGTTAAGTTCCTTCGATGTCTTCAAAATTCAAAATTCTGGTTAAGCTACCATCTTCAGCATGACTCGATACAATCACGTTTGTATTTTGGGTTTATAAGTTTTGATAATTGCATATAATTGTGGCTTTAGCAAATTGTCGTCAAATGAAATATTTCTTTCCCTCAACCACTGTTGCATTTCTAGTTTCTTTGTTGAAGATGTTGGCATATTTTGTTGGGGTAAGATACATTATCCAGTACAACATCACTTCCCATGAACAAATTTGGTAATAGGTGTTCTTTTAGCCATTTTTGGAAATTTTCAAAGTTCATATCGTCATGATAGTTTCCAGATTTAGTAGTCGATTTCCAACGGACAACGGACATATGCATCTGGAACAAAGCCTTTTTCGCTGCCTGCATTTATTATTATCATACGAGGCCTTTGCTCGTAGGTTTCATGAGCCCTAAAGAGCTACTGCTGCTCCATGCTTGGCCATTAGTATGACTAGAATGAATATAAGTTTCATCCGTATGTATACAATTGTTCTTCCGTTTTCCCTAAATTGTTTAATTTTTCTTAAAAATTCAAGTCTTAAATGCCGAATTCTATCCCGTTCTACTAATACTTTTTGATCATTTCTCGTTTTTCTCCATCTAAAACCGATCATGTGAATTTCCTTTCGTAGCGATTCCATACTCGTGTAGCTTCTTCCTTCATAAACTTCAATAGATTGGACACTAGTTCACGGCATTGACCACTTAAAGGTTTATTTTTTAATTTACTTTTAAATTCCATTCTAATAATTATAACTAATCTATAAACTAAAACCACTCCTTCTATAAACTAACTACTGGTAATAATTATAACTAAAAACTACTATAATACTACTACGCCACTGGAATTACTTCGATATTAACCGTTTGCGGTCATAACAGAGACTGGGGTCCACCATTTCAGTGAGTCTCGAGTGATCGGAAGTTCTACCGCGCATCTCAGAAGTCCAAAGTCCAAGTGCCAACTTACACTGGGCGAGTTATATCTTTCAGCATAACAGACCTACTGAGCTTTATCACACTAATCAATCACCCTGTATATTTCATTTGAAATCAAAACTTAACAATTTAATGCACAATTCACAATAAAAATACCAAAATTAGAAAGGTGTACAGTGTATTAAAATAAAAATTAAATTAACTCTAATAATTAAAACCTAAATTAATTTAACGTAGGTGCTCAAAATGTTCCCCAGTAACCACCATGTATGAATAAATTATCTTCGAAATGTTGTCTGACGTTTTCGAGCATTTCTGGAGTGTTAGTTTGGGTAATTATTTCCATGTAACTCTTCTGATAAACCTGGCTGCGTGGCTTGTATTTTCCTTTTAAAGTATCCCCATAAAGAGTAATCTGAGGGGGATAGATCAGGAGATCGTGAGGACCTTTCAATAAATCCTCTTCGTCCAATCCAATATTGATCTTGAAAAAGGTATCGGTTATCATTTTCTATTATGTCTGTTAGCATTGGATCAAATACATACCCCTCATTAAATTACAAGATGAATTTTATATAGATGGAAGTTGTTGGCTTTCAAAATTCGTCCGACGGTACGTTGACTTACTCCAGATAATTCTGCTAGCTTTATTGTACCAAGAGTTGGATCCGCAACAATTGTGAACATTTTTGACAAATTGTCAAAAATGGCCAATAATTGTCAGAACCTGTCAAAAATGCTCACAAATTGTCAAAAATGGTCAACAATTGTTAAAATTTGGAAAACTGGTCGAAATTTTTGAAAAATTGTCAAAACTGTCAAAATTGTCAAAAAATTCTCGAAAAATTGTCAAAACTTTGAAAAAATAGTCAATGATTATAAAAAACTGTCAAAAACGGTCAATAATTGTTAAAAATGGTCAATAATTGTTGAAAATGGTCAATAATTGTTAAAATTTGGAAAAATGATGTAAAATGGTCAACATTTTTGGAAAATTGTCAAAAATGATCAATAATTGTCAAAACTGTCAAAATTGTTCAATAATTGTCAAAAATGGTCAATAATTACTAAAATTTGGAAAAATGGTCAAAAATTGTCAACAATTTTGAAAAAATGGTCAATAATTGTCAAAATTTTTGAAAAATTGTGAAAATTTTCGAAAAATTGTCAAAATTTTGAAAAAATGGTCAATGATTATAAAAAACTGTCAAAAATGGTCAATAATTGCTAAAATTTGGAAAAATGGTCAATAATTGTCAAAACTGTCAAAATTGGTCAATAATTGTCAAAAATTTTGAAAAAATGGTCAATAATTGTCAAAATTTTTGAAAAATTGTGAAAATTTTCGAAAAATTGTCAAAATTTTGAAAAAATGGTCAATGATTATAAAAAACTGTCAAAAATGGTCAATAATTGTTGAAAATGGTCAATAATTGCTAAAATTTGGAAAAATGATCTAAAATGGTCAATAATTGTCAAAATTGTCAAAATTGGTCAATAATTGTCAAAATTGGTCAATAATTGTCAAAATTGGTCATTAATTGTCAAAAATGGTTAATTATTGCTAAAATTTGAAAAAATGGTCAATAATAGACAAAATTTTCGAAAAATTGTCAAAATTTTGAAAAAATGGTCAATGATTATAAAAAACTGTCAAAAATGGTCAATAATTGTTGAAATTTGGAAAAATGGTCTATAATGGTCAACATTTTTTAAAAAATTGTCAAAAATGGTCAAAAAATTGTCAAAAATGATCAATAATTGTCAAAACTGTCAAAATTGGTCAATAGTTATCAAAAATGGTCAAAACTGCCAAAAATGGTCAATAATTGTCGAAAAATGTCAAAATTTTGAAAACATGGTCAAAATTTTCGAAAAATGGTCATTCTATTGTGCATAAGAAGCAAGCTTCTGTCGGCGGTCCGACGACTGCTCACCTTTTTTTATTTTTTAAAGGTTTGTAACGACACTAAAACTTTTTTCGAAAATATATGACGAGGGAAACGCTATCAGAAGCTTTCTCGCAAGTCCCCACAGTATATTTTTCGGGTATTTCTGTTTGCAGCCAAAATGTTTGATACCCTCTTTCAAGTTTCACCTTCAGCTCCTCATTAGTGCTAAGCTCGAGTAGCTCCTCTTCTAATATCACATTCTCCACTTCCGTTTCTTCAAATGGATTTATGATCCATGGTGGTATTCCTGTCTTCAAATTTGATTTTCAATTGAAAGTTGAACGTATGTCTGGATATCCTTATCAAAGCTTCCTACCCGGGACAACTGGGAAAATTCGCGTCGACTAATATTTTGCTTCATAAATTTCACTTTTCCAAGGAAAGCTGATATTACACTCTTTGTTTTTATTAAATAGAGGCTGTCCTCTTGTAATTGTATGTTAATGGCATTCGCATTTATATTGGTGAAGAATAAAACAAGTTCATGCAAGATTGCAAGCACACACACCACAAGTCGTATTTCGTTCCTTTGCACGTCTGAACAAGCGTTGCGGACCGCAGCGGCGCTTTGCAAGTCTCGACACGTTGTACTGAATATGGAATATACAAGTTTTTACAAGTAAAAGTCGCTGAACTTCTTAAAATACACACAACCAAACTTATATGGAATCACTCAGTATTTGTGACTAAAATATTTTGTAGGGAAAAAACTTGGTATGCTAGTCGAAGATTTTTTGCTGTGAATAAACATGATAACAAAAAATAAACGACTGTTCATTAATTATAATCTTTCAAATTTTGTGTTCAGTAGTAAAATCACGTTACTCCTGTAATTTTATTCCGGTCCAAAGAAGATAATAATGCCTTATGTTGGACTAACAGATGTGCAGAGGGGAAAAATTGAACAAGGAATGCCCCAAAGAGACGTAGCAGAGGTAGTAGGTGTTGTATCAAAAACGTATGTAAGGTATTTGGAATTAGGAACTCTCAAGAATAGGCCTAGACAAAGAGTTACAACTGAACAACAGGACCGCTTTGTGTGCCAAATTCCTAGAAGAAATCCGAATGTTTCTCATCCAGAGCTGAAACGACAACTTCTAGAAGCTACAGGTGTAAATGTTTCAGTTGAAACTATACGAAAAAGACTTCGTGCTCGAGGGTTGTACAGCAGAAGACGGGTTCCAGAGTTGTCCAGGCAAAACAAAACTGACCGGCTAAATTGGATAACTGGACAATTGAAAATTGGAAAAATGTTCTCTTTTCAGATGAGACCAGAATTGGCCTTAGATCAGATGATCGACGAATTCGGGTTCTTATAGCTACAGGAAGACAAGCTAGACTCCAGGCTGCCAGATCTATCCCAAAATATAAAGGAGGAACCGTAATGTTTTGGGGAGGTATTATGACGGGAGCAAAAACTCCTTTGCTACCTCTCCAACAAACTTTAAACGGTCGGAGGTATGTTGATTTGGTGTTAGAGCCGGAGGTTAGGCTTTGGCGAGGTGCAGTTGGGGATAATTTTAACTTTATGCAAGCTAATGCACCTCCTTGAAACGGAAGGTGTCACAATTTTAGACTGGCCTGCATGATCACCGGACTTAAATCCAATTGAAAACTTGTGGGACCAGCTTAAAAGAAGGATTAGAGCTCGTCGGGACAATCCAGGAAATTTCGCACAGCTCATTCAAGTAGCGTTAGGAGAATGGGAAAACATACCGCAAGAAAATGTTGACAATTTAATCAGAAGCATTCCAGCGCGAATTGAAGATTGTATAAAGGCTAGAGGTGGCAATACGGATTATTAAAATTAATAATTTTCTGTTTTTTTTCTCGTTTTTTACTAGTTAATTTAAATCTTATTAATTTTCAGAAACCAAAAAAATACCATTATGTTTGTTTCGTCACTTATAATTAATTCTTTTTTGATTAAAATATTGGGCAAAGAATGAATTTTATTTCTAAATAAATAATTTTCATATATTCCATACATAATAAAAAATATTAGGTGATTCCATATAAGTTTGGTTGTGTGTATTATCTGCCTACATTGATAGGTGAAATCAAGCCAACATTTTAGTTCTTCACTATCGAAACCAGATAAATTTTCGTGGATCCCCACTAACGAATTTTGAACCCCCATTTTTTTGTCTCGCCAACGTAAACCTCCGTCGAGTTTCCCGAGGACACCTGGGGGTCCACCTGGACCACTTTGAGAATCAATGTCTTATATTATATAGTCTCCATGCTTAGTACTTTCCCTATTTAAATTTTATTGGTAATAGTGACAGAGGGAAGGGGAGGGAGGATATGATCGCAATATGTCCCCCCAAAAAAATGTCTTCTTCAACATATTTAATCTGCTTCGTTTTCGGTACCTCACCCTGTATAAAATAAATCGGCAAAATACTCGTTTTCACACGAATTTGTATTCATTTAAATAACTATCAATGGTTATTCTTATAATAAAAAATATTTTTGCTATAAAGTGACTTCTTTTAATTATAAATTCGCATATTTTCCTTGATATGACATCTTACTAATTTGAATATTTACATTAATATTATAAATGAAACTAACTGTTTCTAATTAATTCCACTATTTAATTACAAAATTTATGAGAATTATTAAAGGATATTGATAATTATTTCGATATTGACATATCATCGTCAGAATGACAGAAGTTACATTTTATGTGATACCTACTTGATGTTTAATATTTTGGCTAGACCAAATAGTAAGTGACCTATCTTGTGATTGATTTAATATATATGAATAGAAAAAAGAAGAAGATATGATTTTACAAATATTAAAGCTTAGGTATTATTAGCCCTATGGGGATATCCTGGATATTTTTTTCCCATTTAAGATCAGTATAACTGTACAATGATATAGGAAATCAAGGAAAACTATATCTGCTGATCTTTACAATAGTTACTTAAGAAGACAATTTATTAGTGGAGAGCTCCCTAGATTTATCTGTTCGTTGACAACTTCATATTGTGAGTCTCTTCTTATTTCTAGTTCTTCAAGGAAATCTAGTTCTTGTTTCTTATCACAAATATGCAGTACTTCTAGTTCTGTGTTAGGTGTTAATGAATGTTTTGTGTCAAGAAGGTGTTTTGCGTAATGTGATTTATCTGGCTGTTTTAATCTGTATGCTCGTGAGTGTTCATTGTATCCAATTTCAAAATTTCGAATTGTTTGACCAATATAGACAGCATTACATTCTGGACATTTAAGTTTATATATTCCAGACTTTTTTAATGGGGGTATTTTTGTTTTTACATTTAACAATTTTTTACTTACATTGTTTTCTGTTTTAAAAGAAATTGCTGTATTTGTTGAACAAGATATTATCTTTGAAATATTATTAGAAATATTACCAGCATATGTGATGGTTTTGTAATTTTGTATTTCCCTAGTTTTTTCAGGAAATATTAATTGTAATGCCACTTTTTCCTCTTTTTTATTAATTAATTTATTTATTATATGTAATGGATAACCGTTGGATGTGGCTATTTGTTTAATTATATTAATTTCTCTATCAAAATTATATTTGTTCATAGGAACTGAAAATGTTCTATGTATCATTGAATTATATGCTGCTAATTTATGTGACATGGGATGATTGGAACTACATGGTATAGTCACATCAGTATGTGTTGGTTTTCTGTAAATTGAAAAATCAAGTATATTATTGACTCTTTGAATTTTAATATCAAGAAAATTGATTGAGTTATATCAATTTTTGGATGTAAATTATTAATATGATTGAACAATATATCTAATTGTCGTTCACTACCTACAAAACAAGCTAATATGTCATCTACATAGCTATACCAAAATGATATATTTTTTGAAATGTTACATTCAAAGATTTTTCTTTCTAAACTGTCCATAAAAATGTTTGCTAAAATTGGTGATATAGGGCTTCCCATTGGTAAACCTTCATTTTGAATATATACCTTATTATCAAAAGTAAAATAATTCTGATTAATACGTACATCAAACAAATTAAGTATATCTGATATTATTCCTGGATTGATATTTTTATCCTCTAGTAATTTTTTAACAAGTGTTATGCACTCTTTGGGAGGAATTTTAGAGAACATATTGGTAACATCAAATGAAATAAGTTTAGAGTTATCTTGTAATTTGTATGTTTTTAATTTTTTGATTAGTTCTATTGAATTTTCAATTGAGTATTTAGATATACCTCCAAAGCTATTAAGTATATTGTTTAGTTTTTTAGCTAACTTATTATTAGGAGTATTAACGTAAGAAACTACAGGTCTAATTGGTTTCGATACTTTATGTAATTTAACAGTTCCATATAATTGTGGAGACTGGGGATTTTTATTAATCATGTATTTTTTCTCATAATCATTGAAAACATAATTTGAACTATTGACAAGAGACATTATTAGAAAACTTTTTTGTTGGTCAGCCCTTAGAATTTTTACATCAGAAGATTCTATAAAATTATTAACTTTAGATTTATATTCTTCGGATTTTAAAAAATGACAGTGGCATTTCCTTTGTCAGATTTTGTTATTGTGAGGTTATAATCTTCTACTTTTTGTTTAATTGAATTTAATGCTGAAATATCATTTTTTGTTTGACGTTTAACCTAAGGTTTCATATTTTTAATCAAATTAGCAATTTGTAACTTTTCATAAAGAAAACTATTTGACTGAGATTTTAAAGCTATTTCTGACTCTGTAGCTAAAATTTCTTTAATACTATTTGTGAATTTTAGTGGTATGCTGTATTTTAAGCCTTTATTTTAAAATTCTATCTCACTATTTGTGAAGTTAGTGTCTGAAAGGTTTTCGAATCGTGGTGCAAAGTGTATTGGTACTTACAGTTTTATGATGTTCAGTGTATTCAGTGTTATGTTTTATGTACTCCAGTTGTTGCAGTTTTCGATCTTGTTTCTTGTATTTCTTGTGCTTCATAATGCTGACGCTTTCTTTGATTTTGTCATCTAAACAGAAAAATTCAACTGGATGAAGTTTGAATGTGAGTTCAGAATGAACTATTTTTAAGTATATATCTAAGGAGTCTCTTATTTTAAACCATTTTTTACTCTCCTCTTTAATCCAGACTCGTTGAGCACATTTCCCGGCTTTTTGGGCTTGAGGTGTTTTTTTATGGCATTTTATGTTTACATAATTTGGTATCACTTCTTTCTTAAGGCATTCTTGGTTAAACCAGATGTTTTGAGATGCAGTGCAACGTTTTTTCAGTAACTTCTTGTATAGTTGGGTCAATTCTTCTCTCGAAGATTTTTTAATTGAATTTACTGTTTGGACCCTTACTTTGTAGATTCCACAAAGTAAGGGTCCAAACAGTAAATTCAACTATAAAGAAAATACATCTCTGGTTATGTTCTATGTTATAATAAATGACTATTAAATGGAGAAAGTAAAAGAAAAAAAAAGAAAGGGAGGGAGGATATGAGCGAAATATGTACCCCTCGAAAAAATGTCTCTTCAACATATTAAATCTGTTTCGTTTTCGGTGCCTCACCCTGTATAAAATAAATCGGCAAAATACTCGTTTTCAGACGAATTTGTATTAATTTAAATAACTATCAATGGTTATTCTTATAATAAAAAATATTTTTGCTATAAAGTGACTTCTTTTAATTATAAATTCGCATATTTTCCTTGATATGACATCTTACTAATTTGAATATTTACGTCGGAAAGATAACATAAACCCATTTATATTATGATTATTTCAATAAAACGAAGAAAAAGACGCAGCAAAATGAACAAAAATAGCACATCAACTAATACAATTGCATATAAATATTCATAAGAGTTATCGATCCTAATCGCGGACATTTTTCCTGATCGATTGCTCTTTACGATAATCTTCGTCGACGTATTAATTCGCCGTAATCAACTTTATCATCAATTACCAGCAGCTCTTATGGCACTTAGGAGTTCGGTATGCGCCCCATCATTCCGGGGGAAGGAGCTACAGACTTTTAACAGACAGGATCGCCAGTTACATTGCGACTGTCGAAGGCGACTCTGTGCGGCATCTCTCGTTTTCGAGTTACCTCGCGCCGAATTACGTATTTTATTCGTGTTATTTACTGTGCGGCGGATGATGATACTCGATTAAATCGAAACATGGGCCTAACGTTGAGAGTTATGATACTCTTCATGATGTTTTTGCACGCTTCTTCGGTGTTGTCTGTGAATGAGAATTTCTTGAAGATGTTCGAAGGTCAGACTCCCGCTGACCCGTGTTACGATGAAGACCGGCCTCGTCGTTGCATTCCAGATTTTGTTAATGCCGCCTTCGGAATTCCCGTAAAAGCTTCTTCGACTTGTGGACTTCTCACTCCGGTACACTATTGCGAAGCCCCGGAACCAGGAGCTAATCCCCAGTGTCATTTGTGTGACGACCGGCAACCTAAAACCAGATTTCCTGCTTCTTATCTTACAGATCTTAATAATCCCCAGAATGTTACTTGCTGGCGGTCTGAACCTGTTCCTCCGGTTACTTCAATCAACGCTCCTCCTGATAATGTTACCTTAACTTTAAGTCTTGGAAAAAAGTACGAACTTACTTACGTAAGTCTTCAATTTTGTCCAAACACACCTAAACCTGACTCGATAGCTATTTACAAGAGCATGGATTACGGCAAAACCTGGCAACCTTTCCAGTTCTATTCATCTCAATGTAGAAGAGTCTACGGTAGACCTAACCGAGCTACCATAACAAAAACGAATGAACAAGAAGCTAGATGTACAGATGCTCATCGTTACACCGGTGGTGATATGCATAATTTTGGTCAAACTTCAAGAATTGCTTTTAGTACTTTGGAAGGAAGACCCAGTGCTTCGGATTTCGACAATAGTCCAGTACTTCAAGATTGGGTAACAGCTACTGATATCAAAGTTGTCTTTAATCGTCTCCATATGCCTATTGAAGATTCTTCGGACAATTTAGACATTCTGGTAGACGAACGTATGCTACACAAGCATTTAGATGAACACGAAGATCTTAAGGAACCTTCAGTTCAGTTGGTTAACGAAATGCAAGCTGTCGACGATGAAGAAGTAACGAATCCGAAGCCTGCTGCAACTCCAGATGTAGCAACCAATGTTATAGTTGGTGGTTATCATCAAGTGACTCATCAATACGCGGTGTCTGATTTTGCAGTTGGTGGTAGATGTAAGTGTAACGGACATGCTAGTAGATGCATTGCGGGTCGAGATGGACAATTAGCTTGCGAATGTAAACATAATACGGCCGGCAGAGACTGTGAACGATGTAAGCCCTTTCATTTTGATCGGCCTTGGGGCAGAGCTACTACAAGAGACGCCAACGAATGCAAAGGTAGGAAGATTTTTTACATAATGAAAATCCTTTCCCTCGGATCTATTTTCGAGTTAATGAATTCTGTTTGATTTTGAGTTCTTATGTATGTATGCAAAATAGTTGTAATACATCTCGCGTCTTTTCTTTTTTTTGTAACTGAAATGTGTGTTAGGGGGATGGAAAAAGTATAATACGATATGCATATTTAGGATGCTGTTTTTCGGTACAGTGTGTCTCTTTATGTCGAAATTTTTGGTTGCATAGTCGGGGAAATGGAGCTAGACATTTTAGCTGATCATACTATAAATATAGTTACAAAAAATCGTGTTTTAGTATTAAGGTTTTAAACTGACTAGGACTTTGAAGGTGTCTTCACTAGGTTCGTAAAGGTAGCGAAATCGAAAAAAAAATCGTCTAAATTTGTTGCTAATTAGTTGCCAAAAAACGATTTTGTTGCTCAAACCAATCTCGACAAATCGATGACAATTTATATCAAGCTAGCGGGGACAGGACGAAAATATGCGACTATCGTAAGAACAAATACGACAAAAGGACTATGCTTCCATCTTATGGAAAATAAAAGACCACTTAAATGCGGATATTTTGATACCAACTTATTCGTCTTGAAAAATAGAACATTTGATAACATTGCGCCAATGTTGTAATTTAATTAATAAACCCACAATTAATGATATTATTTTGAAAATCGCTTAGGGAGATTGTATGAGTAAGACAGAGAGAAAATACGTAAATAGACATGTATTACAGATTCCACGAAGTAAGGATATCAGCGGTGATAAGAAATGAATAAATAAAACCATACAGGGTTGAACTGACCTAATTTTATCAGTTAATTTTTATATTTTGTTTTTTCTTTGTAGTGTATTTGTTGGCATCGGTAACTCTTTAAAAAAAATAGGATAGGGATGCGGAAAAGATTTTTTTATATGCAAGATGTTAAATGTCTATTAACTGTTAATACAAAAATAGACATAAAAAGCACTGTTAACTGAAATCTAATTTGCATCATTATATTTCTTCATGATTAGGTATAGTTCGATCAGCAGCGTCAACTACAGTCAACCAGTCTACCTGTTCCATAATTAGGATACGTTAAGCCGTCACTCGAGTTCCCGTCAGGGTGAAAACTGACCTGTCTAAAAGGTGTTTATGGTAATTACCGTAAATTCTCTGAATCATCTGATATCTAGCTATGTATTTATTGCATATTGTAATAAGTGAACAGTAAAAGTTTTAAGGGAGGTCCGTTTTCAGATGTATGAAATAAGAAATAGTTATAAATGTCTTATGTTTGGCACTATTAAACGATATGATATCATTATTGGAATAAAATACGGAATTTTAATTCTACAATTTTATTGCGTACTACTACTGAACTGAGTCATAAATACATACATGTAAAGAAGCTAACCTAACCTAACATATAACCTAACCAGAAAGGGTTTACCCTTTTCACTTAGTATTACTTCAAGCACTTTGTGTTCACTATAGCGTACGACAACAAACGTTCGGAAATATGTATATTAATAAATTGCCGTTTCGAAAATGACAACTTAATATAATAGAAAATATAATAGAAAAATATATTCATAGCAATTAGTACTGACAGACCCCCTAGCCACCCCAATAGGTTATTCAACTTTTTCATTAGAATTCAGGATTACGAATAGGTATTACGATTTACTGGAATTTTCAAAACTATTTAGTTTACCTGTAAGCGGATTAAATAAACTGGACGGCAATTCGAGTGCGGGATTAAGATACCTGCAAGTGTCGGACGGGAACTCATGTGTATTTTATAATCATTAAGAATCGTGACGGGAATTCGTTTGTACCGGAATTGTTTACGAAATACGTGTCGGTCAGTTATTAAATGTACCTATTATAATTTTACTATTATAATATAGAAAACGTTATAATAAACTGCTATTACAAAATGACAAACTTATGTAAAGATGTTAGATTGTCAATTGAGAGATGTACCTTTTTTACATAATTTGATTGCAATCTATCATATCTTTATACAACTGAAAAATATAATCCTATTATTTTGTTTCAACGAAACTGGTATTCATCGTATGTACAACTATATTCACAAGTCCGACTCTGTTTCACCGCAGCAGGTGGAGTCCTATTGAATGGTTAAATTTTGTAATCGAATCGAAAATTTCTGACAAATGAACTGATTTTGTGGGTTTATTAATTAAATTACAACATTGGCGCAATGTTATCAAATGTTCTATTTTTCAAGACGAATAAGTTGGTATCAAAATATCCGCATTTGAGTGGTCTTTTATTTTCCATAAGATGGAAGCATAGTCCTTTGTTGCTAATTTGTTGCTGCAAGATGTCACTAAAGAATATAACGAAAAAAAGTTATTATGGTTTTTTTATAAAAATTTGAGTATGACCCCTCTATCTTTATTCGCAGCAACAAAGTCCATACTCTCGTATGTTCCTACAAAAAACTGCGAAAAAAGATAGAGCGGGTACTCTGTACATTTATACCGATCTATAAACCGATGCGATCTTTTGTTTAGATTTTGTTGCTGACAATTTACGTCTATTAGAGTATACCTGCAGACAGCAACAAATTTTATACTCTTGTTAACCCCTAACCCCCTAACATATTTGGCACTCTGAAAAAATACCAGAGGAGTGAAATATAGCTCTGATAAGCCCTCTGCACAAAAAAGGAGATAGAACAAACTGTGACAACTACAGAGGTATTGCGTTATTAGATACAGTGTATAAAATCCTGGCAAGACTAATGAGAGCTCGATTGAATAAATACGCTGAGAATATACTAGGGGAGTACCAAGCAGGGTTTCGGAGCAACAGACCAGGTTTTCACTTTAAAGGAAATTCAAATGACCTGTTATGAGTACAAAACGGAATTACATGCTCTATTTATAGATTTTAAGCAGGCGTATGATACAGTTAGCAGAAACCAACTTTTCGAAGCTATGAAATGGTTAGGAGTACCAGGCAAATTGATCAGATTAACAAAAATGACTCTTTTGAACACAGGTAACAAAATAACTTGGAATGGGTACAAATCAACGGTCTTCAGGGTCGGAAACGGTGTAAGGCAAGGGGATCCGTTATCAACTGTTTTATTCAACTTAGCACTCGAAGCCATTATCAGAAGATCTAAAGTAAAAACAGATGGTACAATATATAATAACGAACATCAGTGCATTGCGTATGCAGATGACTTGACAGTATTGGCAAAATCAAAGAAAGAGCTCACTAAAATTACAAAAAATCTCGCAGAACAAGCAAACATTTTAGGGCTGCAAATTAATCAGGAAAAAACAAAATATATGGTCCTTGGAGATACTGGAAGTATTGGTGGCAATCTGATAGTAAAAACGACATGGGAAATGAACTACAGTTTCCAAAGGGTACATGAATTTATTTATTTAGGAGTACTAATATCTAGCAATGCACACGAAGAACAAGAAATACAGTCAAGAATCACGAAAGGCAACAGAAAATTTGGAATGCTCCAGTCACTGATGAAATCAAAATACTGTTCAAGGAAGATGAAGTTAAGAATATATAATACCATTATAAAACCCACTGTAACATACGAAAGTGAAACATGGATTCTAACAAAAAAGCAGGAAGAAAAGCTGGAGCGCTGGGAGCGTAAAATTCTTAGAGCAATCTTCGGTGGAATAAAAACACTGGAAGGCTGAAGAAGGAGAACGAATGAAGAAATAGACATGTTATATGGAGAATCAAAAATAACATCAAGCATAAAAACATACAGGTTAAGGTGGTTGGGACACGTAGAAAGATTAAACAAAGAAAGAATGACAAAAATGGCTCTTTACAGGACTCTTATTGGAAAAAGAAGAAGAGGGCGGATTTTCGGAAACTGCTCGTATTATTTATTGACTATTTTTCAAGATTTTGACAACTTTTGACGATTATTGACCATTTCTCAAAATTTTGACAATTATTGACCATTTTTCAAAATTTTAACAATTATTGACCATTTTTCAAAATTTTAACAATTATTGACCATTTTTGACAATTACTCACCATTTTGACTGTTTTTCAAATTAGTGACCATTTTTTCGAAATTTTTGACCATTTTTCAAAATGATGACAATTTTTAACCATTTTCGACAGTTTTTTGCAATAATTGTCCATTTTTAACAGTTTTTAACAATAATTGACAATTTTTAACCATTTTTGACAATTTTCCAAAATTTTAGACCATTTTTCCAAAATTTTGAGCATTTTTGACAATTATTGACCATTTTTGACCATATTTCAAAATTTTTGACAATTTTTTAGAAACTTTAACAATTTTTTACAATTATCAACTATTTTTCAAAATTTTGACAATTTTTAATAATAATTGACCATTTTTGACAATTTTTGATAGTTTTTGACAATTATCGACTATTTTTCATAATTTTAACAATTATTTACCAATTTTGACAATAATTGTCCATTTTTAACAGTTTTTAAAAATAATTGACAATTTTTAACCATTTTTGATAGTTTTTGACCATTTTTCAAAATCTTTGAAAGTTTTTCAAAATTATTGACCTTTTCCAAATACGTCATCGTGACGAATTTCTGTCACCGGACAACCTTCACACTAAATTATAATATAACCTCACACCGAATAATACAACTCGATAAAACTCATAACAATTGCTTTTTTAAACTTTTAAATTATTATAGTATCGAACTAATACACACTAGTTCACAAATTTACCGAAACCAATTAACTTTTGTTCTCAATTTATATTTAAATCAGTGAAACATGCTATTTCCATCCATTTTTCTGAAGGCTGTCCGTGATCAGCTGACAACATGGTGCGGGATGACGTCACTTGGAAACGCTCTATTGACCATTTTTGACAATTATCGACCATTTTTCAAAATTTTAACAATTATTGACCAATTTTGACATTAATTGTCCATTTTTGACAGTTTTTAAAAATAATTGACAATTTTTAACCATTTTTAATAGTTTTTGACCATTTTTGATAATTATTGACAATTATGGACCATTTTCCCAAATTTTGACAATTTTCAACGATAATTGTCCTTTTTCAGCAATTTTTAACCATTTTTGATAGTTTTTGACAATTATTGTACATTTTTGACAGTTTTGACCATTTTTGACAATTTTTGAAAATGTTTGACCATTTTTCAAAAAATTTTGAAAATTATTGACCATTTTTGACAATTATGGACCATTTTTGACAGTTTTTGACAAAAATTGTCCATTTTTAACAGTTTTTGACAATAATTGAGAATTTTTGACAATTATTGATCATTTTTGACAGTTTTTGACAAAAATTGTCCATTTTTAACAGTTTTTGACAAAAATGATCCATTTTTAACAGTTTTTGTTAATAATTTTTGACAATTTTCATATACCTCTATTTAATTTTTAATCTGATAAATTGTTAATTATTCACCAATTGAGTTAATTCGGAGGTCGTGGTTTGATTGAATAGGCGAGCGAAAAAGATTTCTTTTTTGCGCTAGAGCGTAAAGTAATAGTCCTCGGCATTTGTCGACTTTACGATTTCATTTGAATATAGTAATTAGTCATTTTACGCGCGACTGTAGAAAAAACAATTTTTGATTTCCTAAACTGTCTTCTTCCAAATTTTCTCCGAATTCTGTGAGTAATGAGTAAGGAGTCAGGAGAAAGGAGTAAGGACTAAGTAGTAAGGAGTAAGGATTAAGGAGTAAGGATTAAAGAATATAATGCAGAAATAAATCAAAAGGCCCTTTTCTAAAATATACATTAATATTATCAACTTACCCCTGTAAAATACTTTAAAACTTTTTATTGTATACAGTTAGATATTCCATTTAGTTCTAATCAAAGCTGATGTTGTTCGAATAACTAAAATAGAAAGGAATTAAAAATATTTACAAATTAAAATCCACAGTGGCATCGCTTTGTTTGGGTGCCGTTCATTTGTATCAACTCTTGAAATTAATGACTCTCCAGATTCTCTTTGGAATTTAAAAAGATCCGTTTGATCAAGAGAAAACAATAATACACATAGATGAGCACACCGAGAATCCAATCATATTTTCCTATCGGTTGTCGGTAATTTTAGATGAAAGAGAAGGTGAGTTTTTCTATTTATTATGCAACAAAAACCGATGCGACTCTCTTCCTGCAAATAATTGGTTGTAGAATAATACTAATATACAGGGTGTTTCTAAATTCATGCGAATAATTATTAAGAGGATGATTATCAATATTTAGATCACATAATCAGAATCAAACAAATTGATCAATATTGATTGAATTTACTGTTTGGACCCTTACTTTGTGGAATCTACTCATATTAATGTTATTAATGAAACTAACTGTTTCTAATTAATTCCACTATTTAATGAAAAAATTATGAAAATAATGAAAGGATATTGATAATTATTTCGAAATTGACATATCATCGTCAGAATGATATACCTCTCTCGACCTAGGTTGCCATTTCAAAAAATTCAAGATGGTGGCCTTACGCTAAAAGCTGACATCAAAAACATTTGACATTTGTTCTAAAATTCATAGTCCTAGAATTTCATAAGTTTCCCTTTATCCGTTTCAAAGATAATCCCTTGTTGCGAGATTTTTTAGCAACGCTGTACATCGATGGTGCTACCTAAAAGTCACGTAAAATATTGCAAGCGCCAAACGTGATGGCGAGCCCGCCCCCATGCGCACAAACTCATTTTCAATGTTACCTCCCACTACAGCTCTTGCAAGACATATAAATGCTCTGTACAGAGGCGTATCATTAGTTGTCCTCCAATTCTGTTGGCGTTTGGCATTGTCTGAATAATTTTTAAGTTGTTATGAAAAAATGTGTCTTCGCCTAACAAAAAACCAGTTATCAAGAGTCAGGCACGTGAAATAATTTTTAAAGTGTTCAATTATTTTCAAAGTGTCAAATGTGAGTCGGATACGTTATCAAATGTGAAAAATGAAACATCTCTCGCTACAGGTAACATTAAATAAATTTCAAAAATAACTATTTCAACACAAATCTTTATTTTGTATTAGGTATTTCGATAAGAACCATTGAAAGAGTGGTTAAAGAAGAGGAGCAATTAATTTCTGCAAATAACGTGCAAGTAAAATTTTCCACCCCAAGAAAGAAGCGGCCTAGAAGAGCACCAATAATAACTGATATTCCCGAGTATGAGTATTCCAATATTAGACGGATTATTTACTATTCATAAGACGGAAGTTACAACACAAAATTAATGACGTTTTGGGAATTGTGGCTTCCGGAACATCTTTTCGTAGAATTTTAAAGAAAATATGTTTCAAATGGAGAAAGACTGAAAATAATAGAAAAATTTTAATAGAGAAAATGGACATCAGAGCATCTAGGATCAAGTATTTACAAAAAATCAATTATTTTCGTAGCCAACAGCGACCAATTGTGTTTCTTGATGAAACATACCTTCATAGTGGACATACATCTTCTAAGAACTGGACGGATGAATCAACCAAAGGGTTATTTAAAAATATTTCGAAGGGACGAAGACTCATTATTGTCCATGCAGGAGGTGACATGGGCTTTATACCTAATTGTCGGCTTATATTTAAATCAGGCACAAAATCAGGGGATTATCATTCAGAAATGAATTCTGAAAATTATGGTAAATGGTTACAAGAAAAGTTGATCCCAAATTTACCTGTTGATTCGATAGTCGTGACCGATAATGCTCCATACCATAATATTCAAATTAATCCAGCCCCCAACACAAATTCTAGGAAGGCTGACATGGTGAAGTGGCTGCACGAAAAAAACATTTTGTTCACCCCTGACATGCTCAAACCCGAATTATACGAGTTGATCAAGAGAAATAAAATGCATCATATTAGATACAAATTTGATGAGGTTATGCTTAAACACGGACATAACGTTTTGCGACTTCCACCCTACTACCTATAATACTGAAAAAAAAATACGAAAAGAAATTACAAAGAAATCATGCTCCATTTGCTACCCTAATTAAAACTAATTATAGGTACGACACTGACTGGCAAGGGGCTTATCGTAATCCAATAGTAATTTAGTTGGGAGAGTCTATACCTGCGCGATCGCTCGCCATCACGTTTGGCGCTTGCTGTATGACATTTTTATCGCGAAGTAAATGCTTTGCCGTGCGGGAAAGCCTTTTAGTGATTTCTTCCATGTAATCTGGAATATTTGCCGTTTTGTTTGTTGAATACAGATTGACGATTTATTAGCCCAGCAATTAGCCAGTTCCAAAAAAACTGTTTCGGATTTAAACGACTGTACTGAGAGGTATTTACATTTGTGATTTTCCCTAATATTGAACTAGGAACAGGTTCTGGTAGACTTCGCGACCCTCGGAATTTTATGTTAATTTTAAATTTGTTTGATAGCTTACCTTAAATAAAGCAGGTTAGAACAAAAATTTCGCTGGATTATTCAGTAATTACTTTAAAAATCAAGAATTTAGTTCAAAAAATGATACTTTTCTAACACTATTTAATGCTATTTTACGATGCATATTTTCGCTTTAAACTGTGAAGGTTATTATCTCAAACTAAATGTAAGAAGTTTCACAAAAAAAAAACCGGAAGAAAATACTTGAATTTTGCCAATTTTTAGAAATATATTCAAGCATAATCATTTTCACTGGACACTTATACGTTATAAAATTACAGACTAAAATCTTATGTATAGATACCTCACGTTCACAAATTAAGGTTGTTGTGTGATCAGGTGATAGTTTTAGCGGTGTTGTCAAATGGTATTTATTTTCTTTTAGTTGAATTAATTTTTGATAGATTACATGAATATATAAAAATATAAAATGATTTGCATCTATAATCATGAAAGTTGAAATAATAAACATCCTTAGAATATAATGTTTATCTTAGATTTGATTTATACCTTACATTAAATATAAGAGTTTATAACAAACTTACTGCTGGACCACGTAGTTTTTTTCATATATATTATTACGTTGAAATAAATGAAATGATACTTCGGAGCTTAATCTCTCTAGTTTATTACATTGTTGAGTTTAATTTGGTTAATGTAAGTTAGGTTAGGTGTTGGTTATAGTTACACTTTTGATTTGTGTCAGGTCGGGAAGCGATATGTGTCGGATTATGATAGAAACTATTGATTGGCATTACTATTATTTATTGAGGTAATTTCTATTGTTATTTACTATTTTCCGATATGTTTTCTTATCTTCTGATATTGTTATAGATAGTTGCACTTTGATCTGTGTCCGTTGATCGGGAAGCGATGATGAATTATATTCCCTTCCCCGTCTCGAAAAAATATGTCTATATACATACATATTTATTCCCTTCCCCTTCTTGAAAAAATATCAAATAATTTGTATTCCACATGAAGTTTTCCAAAAAGAGGAAGGGTTTCCGTTTTACATAATTCTATAATTTATGTCTACATATTATTTATTCCTCATCTCGGAAAAATTCATGTTGAATATAAAGTATTTAACTATTTTTTAAATAAAATATCTGTCCAAATAGTGGTCGTGGTGAAAAAATATTGTTTTTTAGATTTTTCTCTATAAATTCTGAATGTACCACACATTTTTTAGTAAAAATATCTAAAACCTTGTGTAAAGTATTTTCAAGCCGTCACGAGTTACAGAAATAAGAACTGGCAACATTGTCGATCCACCGCTCTATCTAAAATTTGTGACCATATGGACATATATAGACATAATTGTCAAAAATTAAAAAAAAAATGGCGGATTTTTAGTACTTTTAATTGCAATTTTCTCTTTCAAAAGTGCATGATCCAAGAATTTTTTTCTTTTAAAATGTTCTATAGCAATAGGGCTTTCTAATAAAAAAAAAATCGTTGTAAAATTCCGAGGGTCGCGAACCTTACCGGACCCCTCGAACATTATTTCAATGTGTTAGTTATCTTGTTTTCAATCATATTTAATATCTTCTATACATACAAAATGCTTTGTCCTGAATGATCAACGGATCAACGCACAGCCTAAATCGCTGATCGTAGAGTCCTGAAACTTGGAGGGTGTGTTCTTTGTATGACGTAGGCATCCGATAAGAGAGGATTTTCCGAAATTTTACCCCTAAGGGGGTGAAAAACGGGGACAAAGTTGGTATGGTACAACGTGATTCCTTGGTCCAATCAACTTCAAATTTTGCATAAACATTCTTTAACAGAATTGATGGAAGACGTGTTTCGTATTTTATTGAAACTCATTTTTGGAGTGATTTTCATCGAAGTTTGAATACTCCTTAATGCATTTGATTTAAATTACATTTTATTTTGACACGTTTGAAAACTTAATCCGATTTTATTCAAAAATCGTTGAACCCCCTTAAAAGCTTGGTGCAATGCTATACTCTTTAAAATTGGAATGTCAAAAATAAAAGAATATTTAAATCGGATTAGAATTCGAAATTTCAATTTCATTTATTCTTGGATATTTGGATGAAAAACTTACCTTACATAATAATTTGTTATGACAAAATTAATAAAGTAAAGAACGAATTAAAAATATTATTAGAACCATTTTCGACTTCTACGCGGTCGAAGACGCGGGAAAAAGCTAGTAATAATATAAAGTTGTTCAATATTAAATTTATAGTGGTTCAATACTCGGAAATAAAAGCGTACAAACTGCATTTGTAATACGCTAAATTGTTTGAGAAAACGTTCGTCAAGTCGTTTTAAATTTCCAATAAACAAATTTGATGGTGTCGTAAAAGTTTTGATAGAGTTTTCAGGTATTTACAAAGCTTTTAACTGTTAATCAAACGGAAATGATTGATTGTCAAATTATATACGGTTAATAAACGACTAAGACCGGACTGTATGTTGATCAGGTGTTTTTCAGAGAAAGCAGAACATGAATGTTGAAACGCCTATGAAACTGTTGGGGGTCTGATATTTTCACTAACGGTCGGCCTTCGGCTGCTGCGAGATTTCTTGTCATTTTAAGAGAATTTATGGACAGGTTAATGCATGCAGAAAATCCACACATTCCTCGATAATTGTGTAAATACTGCAATTTATTTTTATTTATTGTTTAATTTCCTTTATTTCATTCCGTTTCGTATCGATGAAAAGTAATTCGTATTTGATAACATTTCATATTCTAGTGCCATATCCCACGAACCGTAACTATGTATATTAGAGAGACCTAAAATGTCTATTATGCCCCCTTACTTCTACTTAGTTCCTGAGGAATGTCTCAGAGACTAGTAGCTCCTTTAGTCCTATTTCCCAGAGGAATTTTAGGATATCAGCAGGCTTTAACTTAGGTAAATGTCCCTCTTCTATAGGTGTTGTGCCCTAGTATTCTGAATTGCTGTGCAAATCGCAAGTATGTGAATGAAGGTTTCTTCTTCTATACCACTGGATCTACATTCTTCTTCCTCCACTATTTTGAGCTTTTTCAGGTGCCCATTCAGGCGACAATGTCCCGTTAGGATCCCTGTTAAAATTCTTATCTTTGATTATCTAAGTTCTACTAGATCTTTCCAATGGTCAGATCTTCTGTTTTCTTTGGCTTTGCCTATTTCTTCCAATTATACATTGCAGCTAATACCGCAAAAGGGTTCCGTTCACCCCTCTTATTGCTAGTTCATTTCCTTCTATTCCAGTGTGTCCTGGAATCCACTGTATTGTTCTCGCCTAGTTCATTGAGTTTGACTAGGCATTCCCACACCATTTTGGAACTGATTACACAAGAGCTCAGTGCTTTAATGGCTGCTTGACTATCCTACCTTATGATAATCCTTTGCCTTCTATATCCTTTAAGAATATTGAACTGGGCACACTTTCTTATGGTGTGAATTTCCTCTTGAAAGATACTTGCGGTTTTTCCCAAGCTTTCAGAGTGTTTGGTTCCTGGTCCGTACACTCCTATCCCAGTTCCTTTTGAGCCAACTGTGTACCATTGAACGACATCTTTTCCAAGTCTGGTAATGGCATTTGGATCCCATTTCTTCTTGTTGCTTAATTCCGTAACGAATTTCTTTGAAAAGTTATACCATCTCATCATACCATCTTGTGGCATTGTTCAGAATCACTTCACATTAAATTGTACGGAATGTTTGGTGCTGAAAAACTTCTGGTACACAGCCACATAATAAAGTTGCCATTTATCAGGACATCCCCTGGTTCAAGCTGTACATACATAAATCAATCACAATTTTGTCAAGTTCTATAATTATTATCAACGTTCAGTTTAATGTTTATAGTAAAATAATTAAGTTAAATATTATAGTGTGTTTCTAATTGAATGGACTTTCATTTACGACAAACTACGCCAGTGACCTATGGTTTCGAATTGCTAGTAGCCCAGTAAATGAGCTACAACTATCAGCACACTTTTAAATGTGGATTATCCATAAATTTGGTCCTTCGAGCCGGATTAGTAGTAGCAGCAGTTCCTGTAAAGCACAGGAGTGATTTACCTAAGAATATCTGTTTTTACCTCAAGAAACTAGTGCCTCCACCCTCCGACCTATGGTTTCGAAATGCTAGTAGCCCAGTAAATGAGCTAAAACTTTCAGCACACTTTTAAATGTGGATTATCCATAAATTTGGTCCTTCGAGCCGGATTAGTAGTAGCAGCAGTTCCTGTAAAGCACAGGAGTGATTTACCTAAGAATATCTGTTTTTACCTCAAGAAACTAGTGCCTCCAACCTCCGACCTATGGTTTCGAATTGCTGGTAGCCCAGTAAATGAGCTACAACTTTCAGCACCCTTTTAATTGTGGATTATCCTGGCATGTCACAGATTTTCTGATTTCTAAGAAGTAAGGAGGTGGTTTTTTTTAATGATTCCCTCCGAACCGTAAATCAACCGTAAATCACAGATATGAATGTCATGAAAAATTCTAGTTTAGTCTTGTTGCTCAAATTGAGGTAATTTTTGGAAATTTGTTTAAACCTATTTTCGAGTAACTACTAACAATAGATTGTAATGTTGGTATTTGATGTGGAAAGGCCTCTTTAATTGGTGGTCTTCCAGGTCATCTGACTTTAATAAAACTACCACTTCTGTCACTGGGATAAGTGCTATTGATTACTATACTTTAATATCACACATTATAACTAATTAAGATTACTAATGAAGGATTTTGTGGATCGGATTCGTTTAATAAACACAGTTTTACTTATTTAATATATATAATGTTACATGAGAAGACGATGGAGTACAATTCGAGTTACCTGTATTAACCATCATGCTCGACTGTCTGTCTGTTGTCAATAATATGACACTTAGCAGCTCCAATCATTTAGGCAAGTTTTGGCGACTACCACTTAAGTCTTTAGCGATATATCAACAACTAAATCTATTATTAAGTCTATTATAAGTATCTATCATTATAGCATACTTATAGTTTAACTGAATAGCATAATGACTACAACTACGTTAGAATGAATATTGATTACATATGGATTGTATCTGAATCTGAATGAATGTTATCGACTGTTTTTAATATATTTATATTATAGTTCAAGTTCGCTGACGTTTACTATTTATTGTTGTATGTTTATTTACGTGATGAATTTGATACCGGCCGGCCTCCATGGTTATATTTATGTATTCTTCAACGTTTAATGATTTATTGAAAATAGTTTCAAGGGAATTTATTTCTTATTTTATTTTATTATTATATTATTATACAGATTGCGAAAATCCCTTTCTTACGCTGCGACTTATACAAGTACGACAAGGAAAATATGAGCAAAACTACGTGAAAGAGAGAGAAGACTTGTTAGCCCAGCGATCAGTCCCCTCTACCAAAACAGTTGGGCGTGTATTCAGTCCCCTCCTATTTATTTTAACTTTTGTGTTGCCAAATGTACTTGAACTCCATTATTTTATTCTTATTTGTGTTGATCTCACTTATTTTTCAAAAGTCAATATGACCAATCTCGATTTTCTCCCACTAAATATCCGGTGTTAAAAGTCAAATGCAAAAAAGTTATTAATTACTTAGAAAGTACCAAACATTCTAAACTGGCAACGCTGCAGCAGAGACTGACTCTCCACTTTGTGAGTACGTTCACTCTGGTTCAGTAGTTTCCCAACATGGAAGGAGTGAGGATGTAAAAGAAATAAAAAAATACACTCGTTATTACGTAACCTGTACATCTTAAAATTCATTTTTGTCAACTTGATCCTTTCTGACCAAGCTGACAATTAATTTCTAACTACAATAGGATATTATTTTAGCCATTGTAACTTGAAAATAAAACATTTATTCTTGAGATAAAAATAAAGTAATTGAGTATAAATAACTAAAGATCGATTCCATTAATAAATTGAATTGAAAAAATAAAATAAGTAGGTACTTATTCTAAACATAAAATATGAACTTCTTGAAAAAACTAAACTAAAAATCCGTTCTAAAGGTAATTAAATTGGATGGATTGTGTTTTTTATATAATGAAAAGGTTGACTCATCCGTAAATAAAATATTTTTTAAAAATTTCTCGTCAGCATTTTGACGTTCCATCATTTCTTCACATAAATCCATTCGTCTGATATTGTCCTCGAGAAAAATTTCCTGCGTTGTCTGAACCTTGTAACAATGGTACCCATTCCGTTTTAAAATATTCTGTACAGTTCTCTTATCCATGTTGACCTCTTCAGCAATTTGTCTTGAAGAACATGGTTGTCCTGTTTCAACCGCTAAACAAACATTCAATTCTATAGTTTGCCTTTCGTCGTTTATCGGACGTTCGATTGGATCTTCCGGCGCTTGGCATTTTCTACAGTATGAAACACATCCATATTTCTCGAAATTATTAATTATGTTCAAAATTGCTGTTCGTGAAGGAATTGGACGATTTTCAAATGCCACAATAAACAAATTAACCATTGCATCAGCCGAATGACCTCCAAAATACCATTTTATAATTTTCACTTTTTCGCAGGTTTCGTATTTTAATGTGGGCATTGTAAAATGTTTTATTTTCAAATACGCTAGCAACCAAGGTCTGTAGCGAAAAGATCACATTAGTTTAAATGTGGGTTCTCTATGTAAAGGACACTGTTGCCGGATGAAGGTGTTTAATTTTACCTAATAGTGTATGAGCTCGAAAAAAAGTTAACGATAACGTGACAAAAATATCATTTTTACGAATTAATCTGAGCTTCTGGCAACAGCGGTTAAACTAGTGGGGCGATGAACACACGCAAAACTGTTTTTGGTAGAGGGGACAGAATACACGCCCAACTGTTTTGGTAGAGGGGACTGATCGCTGGGCTAACAAGTCTTCTCTCTCTTTCACGTAGTTTTGCTCATATTTTCCTTGTCGTACTTGTATACGTTACAGCGTAAGAAAGGGATTTTCGCAATCTGTATATTATGCCAAAAGGCATCACAAGATGAATAGATGGCAATTATAATTTTGGGTGTTTATGATCCATTGATATTGGAAAAAAATTATTAATCTGAGAAATATCTCTTTGGAATTACACATTTTAAATATGTTACCAAAAATTGTAATTTTCCTTTAACTTTCTCGTGCCACATCTCAAAAAACCATAAATCACAAATACTAATTGTATGAAAAAGTTTAGTTAATTTTAAGGCTATTTTCCAGTCTCGGTGATCAGTTAGCTAAATAATTAAAAAAGAACTTGAAAAGTTGTAGAAAATCATCTACCTTCGTTTATTACAAATAAGTCAACACCCTGTATCTCATTAACGACAAAACTTATCACACTTGTTTATAGGAACTTTTCGTCTTAAAATTCAATGAAGAATCGCCCACAACAAAATTTCAGATAACTTAGGAAACATCCTGTATAATGTATACAGTATATCTCACTTCAGTGCAAAATCGCAAATTCTTTAATATCTTCAATAAAATTTTTCCATTTCTTGACATCATACATTTTTCATTCCCTTAATCTTAACTTGTTTTCACTCGTATCAACTGAGGTCCTTATTTAAAATTTAAAAATCCTGTTCCCTTCAAACTGTGCGTTCCTGATTTGATGCCAAAAACTTTTTTCAATTTCTCTACGGACAATAATAATATATTTTTTCCCCAAACGAAAGCGAATTCTGTTATTAAAGATGTTGGTAGTCTAATCGGGAAGTTGGAAGCACCCGATTTGCATTTCAATAAAATTACCATCTCATTCGATCAAATTTGAGGCGTTACTTAGTTCGTTTGTTGTTTTTATATTTTGAATAGTTGGACGGTTACTTTTATCTTACTAGACGTTGATATCAAGCCAAATAAGGTGATGCATAAAAAAGTTAATAGGGTCAGCTTCTCCCCCAAGGATGGCGTCTTGAATTGTAATGGGATTTGTCACGTATCATTTTCGTCTTTTTTAAAATAATATATTCGGAGTTGAACAAAATAAAAATAGCTATTTATAAACGGTGTCCCAAAAAGATGGTGTCATAAACTATACCACATATTCTAGGGTCAAAAGTATATACAGAGTGAATTTTAAGTATGGAACGCCTCAATTATCTCGAAAACGGATCGCACGATTTTTATAGATTTTCGTGTGCAAGAAACTTGTGATATGGTTGATATTATGGTGGTATTTACATTGTTGTCAGATCTCTCCTTTTTCCGGAAAAATAAGGAACTTTGTTATTTTAAATGGATAAATTTCTGGGCGCGGATTATTGATAATCACATAATCAGACCTTCTTTTGTAGAAGGTAATTTAAATGGAGCTGTGTCAGCTATAGCAGCCATATTTCCCAATCCTAACAATCCCATGTTACCTTCTGATGACATATGGTATCAACAAGATGGTGCTTCCCCCCATTACACCCTGGCTGTACGTAGAGGAGATGGTCCGAATATGGGCCAGGTACTTAATATGGGCCATCTCGAAACTGCCATCTGCCAGATCAGGCTTAAGTTTACATTTACATATTGTCAATACCCATTTTACCGTCTCCCGGATCCATTTTACAGGTTTCTATTAAACTATTGTGATTGATGTGTTTTGATCGTTCCAATAACTTTTTGATCTAAGTTTAAATCGCATATTTTTTACATTTTTCAATACTTTTTCGTGTTCGCTTTTGCTGTTTGTCAAAGAGAGTGAGTTTATCATTACATTTCAGCATTTAATTTTATTCTAATAATAACAGGTTTTTCCTAACCTCTAATTTTATAGCGAGATGTAGTTAAGGTAATATGGGCCCTCTAAGTGTGTTAAATATGGTCCCGGGCCCATATTCGGACCAAGGTATTATACGAACTTTTTTGCAGGTAGTAATCATGTCCTCGCCAGGAGGAGATCGAAAATTTTTGAATAAAAACTTGAGAAAAAAATGGAACACTCGACATATGGAACAGGCTAAATATTCTGTCAATAATGGATTAACGGGCTTAAAAACTGCTTCAAAAAGGTTAATGTGCCAAGAAGCAAAGGCTGTCAAGGAAAGCAAAAGCTAGTAACCTTCCTAGTAGCAGCATTATTGAGGATACTAAACTAGGCCAAAACGCAGTTCTTGGAAGTGACGCAGAAAATCGACTATATTCTCAAAATGGAAGCACAGTTTTATGGTTTGACAAAAAAAGACCTATGCAGAATGGCTTACACAATGGCATTTAGAAATTATATAAAGCATCCCTTTAAAAATGGAATTGCCGATCGCAGTTGGTTAGATGCTCTTTTTAAACCGACATAAGGAGCAACTGTCTATGCGTAGACCAACTGGCACTTCATTCGCACGTGCGCTAGAATTTAACAAGGAAAATGTCACCGATTTTTTTTAACGACCTTGAGGTGCTGTATGAAAAACACAACTTTGGACCACACAGAGTATTTAACGTGGACGAAACTGGCCTTTCTGTTGTTCTAAGTAGATTGCCCAAAATTATTGCAAGGAAAGGAAAATACCTGGTTTCCTCTCGATAACATCGCCTGAGCGGGGTTCGTTAGAAACTGTAGTTGCAGCAATGAGTGCAGGAGGACAATTTGTTCCTCCAATGCTTTTATTTCCGAAAAAAAAAACAGAAACGACCAGCTTATGCGTGGTGCACCGCCTGGATCTATCTATGCAGTTCACCCCAGTGGCTGGATTCAGCAAAATCTATTTACCATGTGGTTCAACCACTTCTCTCAGTTTGTTAAGCCAACTGAAGCGTTGTATTGGGTGGACATTACAGTCATACAAGAAATTTGGATGTAATAAATATAGAAAGGGAAAACCATGTTTACATCACATCCCTTCCTCCACACTCGACTCATAAACTTCAGTCTCTTGATAAGACTTTTATGGGGCCACTTAAATCCTACTACAGTGAAGAAATCAGGGCTTGGTTAAGAATAAATAACAGAGCAGTAACACAATTTGATTGGGCTGAATTGCTTGGCAATGCTCTGTTGAAGTGCCAGGCAACAGAGTTAGCTGTAAATGGCTTCAGAGTGACGGGTATCTGTCCACTAAATAAACATGTTTTTACGGAGGCTAACTTTATTGCCGAAAGAATTGAATCCGAAAAATCATGTAGTTCAGGCCCAGAAACTCAGCTGCAAGAATCACAATCTCGTTCAACCATTACTGATGTTGATGGTTCAAAAGATCTAGATTCCCAACCAGACCGTTCCAAATATCTGGATCCCCAACCAGGGTGTTCAAAAACCATAGTCGGTCCAATCGATATTTCACCTGTTCCACTGGTTAAGAAGCGAGTAACTACAAGGGGGCGAAAGCCTTCCACAGAACTAGAAATATCAATCGAAAAATTAAACAAAACAAAAAATGGAAAGGGAAAGAGGAAATTAGTTGCAGTAGAATCCAGCGAAAGTCGAAAGAAGGCCACAAAAAGAACAAGAGAAGAATCAAGCTCGGAAGAGGATGGAGAACAGGAATTTGCACCTGCAGATGATGATCTTGACATGGACCAAATTGGACAGTTTGTCCCAGAAAACAACGACGCAACATGTTTATTTTGTGATGAGCGCTTTTCTCAAGACACAAGGGGAGAACTTTTGGTGCAGTGTCTTATGTGTCGTTTATGGGCACATGAACAGTGCTCCGGGACTGAGAAGGATGCCTACGTGAACGATTTTTGTCAGTTTATTTTTTTACCTATAGGATTGTTTTTCATTTATTTTTTTTAGTATGTAGAATGTAGATATCTATCCATTTTTAGTTATGTTACTGAGAGGCCCATATTCCACACCCTCTGACCAAATATCAGAAATGTGCACTGTTTTGTGTTATTCTTTATCATAAATATATTATACGTTTTTGAGAAAAGTTAACGTTGGAATTTATTCACTAGGTCTTTACAACGTCCATAAACCTTTTTACATACAATCATAATGAAAAAATAAAAAAGTTATTAAAAAAAAATAAAATGGGGGCCCATATTCGGACCATCTCCTCTATTTATCTGGATACAGTGTGTCCACAGAAATGGATAGGTCGTCGAGGAGCGATAGAATGGCCGGCTCGGTCACCGGACTTGACCCCATTAGATTTTTTCTTGTGGGGATACCTTAAAAATAAAGCTTACAAAAAGAGACCAGTTGATCTACAAACTTT
Organism: Lochmaea crataegi; assembly: GCA_947563755.1. Lineage (NCBI taxonomy): Eukaryota > Metazoa > Arthropoda > Insecta > Coleoptera > Chrysomelidae > Lochmaea > Lochmaea crataegi. The sequence continues at coordinate 10,602,163 of OX387427.1, forward strand.
ACAAAATCGTATTTTGCAAGAGATAAACCTGATACCACACACATATTTACGTGATTCAATTTTGTAAAAGACTTGGATACTGTCAAATCGTAAAAGAATTTGCACTTTGAACATTTACTTTAGAATTTTTTGGGTTACTTACCTATATTTCTTTATTTCTTTCAATGTTGATTATTTATTATTACTGAGTAATTGGATTCAAGTTGTAATACTAGAATTAACATTTTGCAATAATTAAAGTGTGATGCCTTTTGGTCTAATATAATAAGATAACAATAATATTTAAATAAGAAATAAATTCCCTTGAAACTAATTTCAATAAAACATTAGAACGTTGAAATATTACATAAATATGAGTAAGAAGGTCGACAGGTACGAAGTCAAGTTCAGAGCGTGAAATAAACATAAACATGTATTATTTAATATTTACTTACGGTGAACTTGACTCGTCGTATAAATATACAAGCGACAACGCATTAAGGGATCAGTCAGAAATCAATAATAGATCGATCAGTGATCAGACAGTAATAAATCAATCTAAGATGAACTAATCATCAGTAATCAGTAATCCTTAATTATAAGTATGCTATACTCTATGCGTAACCATAGAATTTGGGCATAGGGTACTTGATAACAAAGTTAATCTAGAAGTCAAAAGGATTCATAAAATGATATAATATACAGGGTGTTCCATTTAAAAAATTATTCATTGCAGTCATTACACTTTTTTATAAGTTTTGTCGCAACGTGAAAATATGCTCCTATGGCAACCGTGCAACATGCGTTAAAATCTTCTTTTTACCATTTTCCGTTTGTGAGATATTCAGATGTTTCCATACTTTAAATTAACCCTGTAAGAGAGATTTAGTCAATTGAAACGAAACACTTTTCGTCAATTTATAAGTGAATTTAGTTTATGCTCCCTACGCCTATGGAATTCTTTTACTGACCTGTGACGTGACCCAATAACAAAACGTTCTCCAACACCCCCTCAGGCGAGAAACTTGATGTGCGATTTTAGTTAATAGGTTGTAATATTATACTTTGAAAATATGGTCACAGATTTACAAAACACTTGCGTGCAAGAATCCTATTAAAGACCTTTTATCAGCTATACTATCAACGTAAACAAAACATGATCACCCTCAAGGACCATCTTAAATTTCTCTTACAACTTACAGTAATATTTTTGATAAGAAAATGACAGTTTATTTAAGATAGTCCCTAATAAAAAAATATCACCACTTAATTAACTGACCTTAATTGAATTACGAGGTTTCCAGGACTTCGTACTAAAAACTTGGGAGATGATAGAGAGACTAAAAATAATTATAGAAAATTCTATACATTTTTTTCTTAAGCCATTCGTAGTCGAACATTAAAAAAATGTGAACGCGCCAATAGGTGTGCAGTGCGACATAAAATTAAACCGTTGATTTCATCGAGATGATACAAGAGGACTTTTTTTATTTAAAAATGCACAAAAAAGTTAATTGTTGTATTTATAACTGAAAAAAGTTATATTCAACAAAAAATTGACGCATCAATCATTGAACCTTGGTACCTGTTTTCACAGTAAAAATTTTACTAATTTCCAATAACCTATTAAAAATTATAAATTAAAAACCATTTTCAATTCCCAACATTAAAACCAATAGATATCGAAGAATAAAACTATATTATTCCAACGCTTACAACAATGTTTTGAAAAATATTTTTCAAAAACAGTGACCGTTCAACGAAGAAGAAACAACTACTTCCCGGGCTACATGTCCCGACAGACATTGAATTCGATATCTATTGGTAACACGCTTTACTAAATACGACAATTTTACAGGAAACTGTAATAATTCTTTAACCACCCTTTCTTTCTTCTTCTTCTTTCTTCTATTCTTTAACCCTTAACCACCGTAGTCAGATAGTTAGGACACTATCACCATAGAGCGGTCATGGTGACTGCACTTTTTTTTAAGCGTAATGTATAACATAAATGGATAATTTGTTATTGAAGCAATAAATATGTTATGTTAACATAGTTTTATAAGACACATGTGAAAAATGCTAAAAGATCGTTTTTCATAATGTATTATAAGCGAGTTTTGGTGAACGTAACATACATCGATCCTTCGAGACCACAAAAAGAAAAAATTATTCTCAGATAAAATAACAAAAAAAAAGGCGAGCGTTCGTCGACAGAAGCTTGCTTCTTATGCACAATAGAATGACCATTTTTCGTAAATTTTTGACAATTTTTGACCATTTTTCAAAAATTTCGACAATTTTTGAAAATTATTGACCATTTTTTCAAAAGTTTTGACAATTTTTTCAAATTTTAACAATTATTGAGCATTTTTTAAAATTATTGACCAATTTTGACAGTTTTGACAATTATTGATCATTTTTGACAATTTTTCAAAAATTTTGACCATTTTAGACCATTTTTCCAAATTTTAACAATTATTGAACATTTTTGACAATTTTTGAGCATTTTGACAGGCTCTGACAATTATTGACAATTTTTCAAAAATTTTGACAATTATTGACCATTTTTGAGAGTTTTTTATAATTATTGACCATTTTTCAAACTTTTAACAATTATTGACCATTTTAGACAGTTTCAAACAATTATTGACCATTATTGACAATTTTTCATAAATTTTGACCATTTTTCAAAAATTTTGACGATTTTCAACAATTATTGACCATTTTTGACATTTTTTTATAATTGACAATTTTTTCAAAATTTTAACAATTCTTGACCATTTTTCAAAATTTTAACAATTCTTGACCATTTTTCAAAATTTTAACAATTATTGACCATTTTTGACAGTTTCTGACAATTACTGACAACTTTCAAAAATTTTAACAATTATTGTAAATTTTTCAAAATATTTAACAATTTTTTTTTAAATTCTACTGGGACAAGAATAACAGGTTTTTCGTTTCTCTAACTTTTCATTTGGCAATTCTTGCAAGTTCTCTTCTGAAATATTCAAAATGGTGCGAATAGTTGACCGCACTTGCCGTTTGAGGTGTAGATTTGAAGACCTTTTTAGTAGTTGTGGTCTCACTACCTGATCTGCTAGTTGTTTCAAAAAATCAGTTTTTTCTTGAATTATCGGATTATGTTTATACGATTGATGAAGAATATGAGCGTTGACACCACAGATATCTACTAAACGAAAAAAAATTACCATTGGCCAACGCTGACTCCGGCGACTTGTAGAGTGTTTGGCACATTTTTCATCCAACCCATCAACGCCACCTTTAGTTGAATTATAATCCATAATTATCTCGGGTTTTGATGTTACCTAATCATAAGTTTCTGTGTGATGCATTGTAGAGACAAGTAGTACTGCTTTGTTCTTTTTTGGCACTTGGGAAACAATTGTGCAGATCCAACAGGTCGTTTGTTGTTGGGTAGAAACTCTCTTGGAATTTCAATGTCAAAATTTTTTGAAAAATGGTCAAAAATTTTCAAAAATTGTCAAAAATGGTCAATTGTCAAAAATTTTAAAATTTTTTGAAAAATGGTCAAAAATTGGCAAAAACTGTCAAAAATGGGCAATTTTTGCCAAAATTGGTCAATAATTGTCAAAAACTATCAAAAATGGTCAATAATTTTGAAAAATGGTCAAAAGTATTGAAAAATTGTCAAAAATGGACAATTATTGTTAAAAATTGTCAAAATTTTGAAAAATAGTTAATAATTATCAAAAATTGTTAAAGTTTTGAAAAAATTGTCAAAAACAAGGAAAAATGGTCCATAATTGTCAACAATTGTCAATAATTATCAAAAATGGTCGATTATTTTGAAAAATGCTCTAAAATTTTGAAAAATTGTCAAAAATGGTCAAAAACTATCAAAAATGGTTAAAAATTGTCAATTATTGTTAAAAACTGTTAAAAATGCACAATTATTGTCAAAAATGGTTAAAAATTTGCAAAAATTGTCAAAAATGGTAAATTGTCAAAAATTTTATAAATTTTTGAAAAATGGTCAAAAATTGGCAAAAACTGTCAAAAATGGGTAGTTTTTGCCAAAATTGGTCAATAATTGTCAAAAACTATCAAAAATGGTCAATAATTTTGAAAAATGGTCAAAAGTATTGAAAAATTGTCAAAAATGGACAATTATTGTTAAAAATTTTCAAAATTTTGAAAAATAGTTCATAATTGTCAAAAATTGTTAAAGTTTTGAAAAAATTGTCAAAAATGATCAAAAACAAGGAAAAATGGTCCATAATTGTCAACAATTGTCAATAATTATCAAAAATGGTCGATTATTTTGAAAAATGCTCTAAAATTTTGAAAAATTGTCAAAAATGGTCAAAAACTATCAAAAATGGTTAAAAATTGTCAATTATTGTTAAAAACTGTTAAAAATGCACAATTATTGTCAAAAACTGTCAAAAATGGTAAAAAATCTGCAAAAATTGCCAAAAATGGTAAATTGTCAAAAAATTTATAAATTTTTGAAAAACGGTCAAAAATTGTCAAAAACTGTCAAAAATTGGCAATTTTTGCCAAAATTGGTCAATAATTGTCAAAAACTATCAAAAATGGTCAATAATTTTGAAAAATGGTCAAAAATATTGAAAAATTATCAAAAATGGACAATTATTGTTAAAAATTGTCAAAATTTTGAAAAATAGTTAATAATTGTCAAAAATTGTTAAAGTTTTGAAAAAATTGTCAAAAATGGTCAAAAATTTGGAAAAATGGTCCATAATTGTCAACAATTGTCAATAATTATCAAAAATGGTCGATTATTTTGAAAAATGCTCTAAAATTTTGAAAAATTGTCAAAAATGGTCAAAAACTATCAAAAATTGTCAATTATTGTTAAAAACTGTTAAAAATGCACAATTATTGTCAAAAACTGTCAAAAATGGTTGAAAATTGTCATCATTTTGAAAAAATTATCAAAAATTTGGAAAAATGGTCACTAATTTTGAAAAACAGTCAAAATCGTCAATAATTTTGAAAAATGGTCAAAGATACAACAGATCGTTTGTTGTTGGGTAGAAACTCTCTCGGAATTTCCTTTTTGTTTTTGTTTATCGTTACCATTCTGCTTCAGGTGATTTATCAACTCAATTGACGTAAACCAGTTGTCTGCAGTTATGCTTCTGTTCGTATTTTTGATGTGCTGAATCAATCTCAATACAGATTGTGTCGGCTTCAATAACTTCTTCCAACTCCCAATGTCATCAGAATTTTTGCCACAATATAGTCATTTAAAAAAAATTAGTCTGGGCATCTACCCCTAAATGAAACTAGCATATCATCAATGCACAAATTGATACCTGGTGTATATACTGATTGGCAATTAGTTACAAATATATTGAATATTTCTGAAATATGTGCTACTGGGTAAATTTTTTGCCTTTCCAATCTATCTACAGGATTGTCAAAAGAGCAAAAGAGCAAATCGCACCTGAATATTTCCCGTCCAGTTCCATCATTGGTCCAAATCCTTTCAATTTTCTCATGGTTTGAATTGAATATGGCTGTAAAGAATAAAAGTCCAATAAATGCTTTTAGCTCATCCATATCCAATTCTACTAACTCGGATCTGGATGTAGTTTTATAATTTTCTCTAATTGATCGAATTTTTGTATTTGTCCAAACTAATATAATTTGCAAAATATTTTCTGTGAATAAAGAGCTCCATTCAGTTATGGGATCTGCTTTATCTCCCAAAGAGGCAGACGGTTTTCGCCCTGGTAAATATAATATCACTTTATTATGATCCTTCGTTGAACGAAAGGTTTAGCGGACCATTTATAACTATTTTTGCCGTAGTAGCTGTTTGGAATAGTAATAGTATTACTAACCTCTGCAGATTCACTTTCTCCATCTTCGCTTCCCTCACTTTCATCTTCAGTCACATTTATGGATCCACTTCCCTTACTTTTCTGAATCTGAACCATGTTCACTTACTTCACAAAACTGTTCATCGACTTCCTCCTCGTCACTGTTTTCCTCAGACTCATCATACCACCACAAAATAGTCTCTTCAAATTTTGGATCACCATAGCAAACCCTTTTTGACGGTCCTGGAGCATCGGACATATTTATTATGTATAACTAAAATCGTTGAATGATAAAATGTAACGTAAACGCCGGCGTGAGGTCACTGTGACCGCGTCGAATACAAATATCTTCACTGAATAAAAACAAACAATCGTCTCCACTCGCCTCAAGCAACAAACTGATTATTATGATATTTTAGGAAGGTTCTGAGACGCTTGACCTTCAAAACAATAGTATAGGAAGAAGTTCCATAGATTTCGATTATGGTCAGCGGTCACCATGACCGCACTACGGTGGTTAAGGGTTAAAGCCCTATAAAATATTCACTGACAGCCAGGCTCTGCTTAAAGCTATCAGTAAAATAACGACTAGGTCTAGACTGGTAAAAAACTGCAAATAATCCCTCAACAGGCTAGCAAAAGTCAACAAAGTATCCCTAATATGGGTGCCGGTACATTAGGGGTTTGCAAGAAGGCTCTAAAGGAGACTTTATAGGTCCGGAACCGTTTTGTGGAATCACAAAAGATTGCACAAGAGGGGAAATCGGGAACTGGCTAGATAGGGAACACCAACTCAAATGGAGGTTGTCATAAGGGAACGTCCATACAAAGAGTTTACTGAACAAGGTAGACAAGGAACTCTCAACCAGGCTATTAAAACTGGGTAGGAGACATTTGAAGACAGTTAACTTGGTTAACTTGGTTAACCTGGTAAACTTGATGATGAAACACCTACTGACATACTCTGCTTCTGCGAGAACTTACAAGTACTTAGACGGAAGCACTTTGGAGAGGAATTAATACAACCATTACACCAACTGTAAATCCCTCCAGTCAAAGTAGTGAACTTTATAGAAGACACGAAGCTTCTGGAATGGAAGTAGATTACATGGGAAATGGTACAAAGATTCAGTTCAAGTGCCTGGGCTGTTAAGCAGAACCCAAACGAATGAATAAGCCCTATAAAAAGTTTTATATGACGTACTATAATTATTTTTAGTCTCTCTATCACCTTGGTACAAAGTCCTGGGACACCCTTTATACCATAACAGATAATTTAAAGAATCTTCAATGTACGTTTGGATTTTCCCTTGCTTATGTTTCTGTCTTTATTTTGTTATATATATGGTGGAATAATCTAATAACATACTGAATTATATTAGCTTGATGAGTAAAACTTTGAAAGATATATTGTTTTGCAAAATATCTATTTGCTATTTTTACGTAATTTATTAGGCTATTTGTTTATTTTGCTAAATTTATAACGATACCAATTACAGTTGAATTTAAACTGAAATTATTGTGCTTGTTTATGTGAGAGTTTACGTTAGTGAAATGGAAAACACGTGTACTAAAGGTTACTATTTATATTTCTGGACATTTCTGTCGTGAACTTTGACATTTTTAAAGTAAACTTCGACCACAAGAATGGAATAAATTCGTAAATATTTCTAGGGCGTCGTTAAATTGGACCGACGTGAAGTTTGACAACGAAACACCACCAAGAACTACTGTTTTGTTGAGAGTTTGGAGATTATAAAATATTTTATACAAGGATTGCCTTTTATATATTCTCTACGAAGAGAAATGTGTTTTGCATCCTTTGGAACCAACTCTGGAAGCAGTTATTCCACTCGCTTGCTGGTACACTCAAACTAGAGTTTTTGAAGATGATGACTGCATCTTATGGGGACTGGAACCTTAGACCACGTAGTTCTTTCTTAATTTTTGGAAAGATGAAAAAGTTGTTAGGAGTTAGGTCAGGATTGTATGGAGAATGGTCCGACGATTCGATTGTTTTCTTGCTTTAAAAACTCAATTATTTTTCGAGCTGTATGGGAACTTGCATTGTCTTGGTGGAGGATCATCAGGATCAGAGGAGTTGTTGCTGTATAACCCGCTTTTGAGACAAATGTCGCCACCATCTTTTTGGAAACACTTCGAGAACGGATAACTTTCGTTTGTTTTGGTTCATCTTGGAACAACCTAACAGCCGACTGACATTTATTTTCGGGTTCAAAAGAGTAATTTCAGGATTAATCACCACTGACAATATTGTATATATTTTTTGAGCTTCCTGCGTTAAACGGGTTTAGAAATTTTTAACACCAATTAACTCTAATTGCTTTCTGTTCTTCCGTCAACAGATGCGGTATCCAACGAGAAACTAATTTTTTTACTGAAAATTCTTCATGTAAGATTTTTTGAATTGTGGTGTTTGAAATGCCCAATGATGCTCCAATTTCACGATATGTCTATCTTCTTGGATCAGTTTACGTACAGGTGGACCTACATTTTCTCTGCTTAATTTTTCGACTAATTCATCAACTCTGAAAATTCAGTCTTAAAAGGATCTCCTATTATGGATTCAATTTTTAGTGTCAAAATGACATACTTTTTCGCTATTTACAACTAAAATTGGACGAACTATTGAGTCTTTGGGACCGTCTATGAAGTAAAATTAACATCGTTATACTCCCAGCTTCATATATAATATATTGTCTACGTTTTGGTTATTTTTGTAAAGAAGGCCTACATCAAAAAATATAATCTGGTGGTTTTCTTTTAAAAGTATTTTTAATTTTAGATGTACCGTGACATTCCTTTAAAAACGATCCGGGGCATATTTCATTTTATTGCCCAAGGCTCTCAAATAGAGGAATTTCGGCATTAAAACGTGTATGATATAGACTTGCCTCCTCATTCTTAAAATATAGGAACAGTAGCGTAGATTTTTTTTTAAAACTACCCTTTTCTATTATATAAATCAGTCTATGATAATTGTATAATTTTAATATACAATGGTTGTCTTTTATATTTTACATATAGAGCTAAAAAAAAGTAGATATCTTTTAAACACTATTGTTTTTTTCAAAGTATTCTCCACGGAGAGAAATGTATTTTTGCATCCATTGGAACCAATTCTGGAAGCAGTTATTCCACTCGCTTGTTGGTATATTCAAAGTAGAGTTTTCGAAGGCGTTGACTACATTTTCTGGGGGCTGGAACCTTTGACCACGCAGTTGATTTTCAATTTTTGGAAAAGTAAAAAAGTCGTTTGGACTTAATGGAGAATTGTCCAACAATTCGATATTTTCTTTTCTCCCCAGCCATGCTGCCCTCACTTTTCCCTTCTCTGCCGCCCTTAACATATGAGTTTTGATGGATAATTGTTTAACCAACCACACCCCTAGGTATTTCACACACTCCTCCATACGAATTCTCCTTCCCTTCACCATTACCCCCTACTTCCCTCGTCTTGTTCCGTCCCTTCACTAGCAACCCCACCGTTTTATCTTCCGCCACTTCCAGTCCGCACCGCTATATCTTCTCCTCAATCTTCCTACACATTCTCCCCGCCTTTCTTTCTATCTCCGCCTCTCCCTTTACCGTTCATACCAGACACACATCATCCGCATACACCGTAATCTCACATCCCTCTTCACATACTATCCCACAAACCTCATCAAACACACACTTCCAGAGCGTCGGTCCAAGAACCAAGATCTGGGCTCCAGCCTCCGTCTTATACCTCCTTCCTCTAGAGTCTACTATCACTCGCCCCGTCCGGTAATCCTCCACCAGGTTAACCAACCCCTGTCCCACGCCAAGCCTCAGCAACGCGCTCAACACTGCCCGTTTCCTGACACTGTTGAACGCTTTCCCGACGTCGAAGAATACGAGTAGCGCCAATTTCTTGTTCCTCCAGCTGCTCTCCCTAGCACTTTCCACCAAGCCTATCACTCTGCCCACTGCCGAGATGCATGATTTCCCCTTCGTAAACCCGTGCTGGTTTACCCTAAAACCCCCATTCCTACCAACTTCCTCCACAATCCTATCCTTTATTATCCCCTCCATCAATTTACCCATACAACACAGCAGGCTGATAGGCCTGTAGTCCCCCGCCCGCTTCCCCTCTCTACCCGCCTTCTCCATCAGTATCACCCTAGCCACTTTCCATCCTTCCGGGAACTCTTCCTCCCTCAGCACCCTGTTGAATAGTTCCCAGAAGTACTTCCCATTGTCATCCAACAGCCTCATCATCATATCACCCCCCCTGTCATCTATCCCGGGGGCTTTCCTTACTTTAATGTTTCTCCTCCCTTCCTCTACTTCCCACTTCTCTACCAGCCTTATCCCCCTCATTTTCCCTACCCCCTAGTATAGTGGATTTATTGAATCCTGCCCCCCACTCCTCCTTCTCCCCCTATGAACAATTTCCCTAGAATCTCCTACTCCCAATCTTCCTCTAGCACCTCGTTCCTGTTTCCACCTATCCTCTTCACCGCTATCTCATACGCCTTTTCCCATGGATTGTTTTCCAATTCCCCCATTAACTCTTCCCTCTTCCCTCATTTTTCCCTCTCCACCCTACGCTCCAGTTCCTTCTTCTTCTCTTTGTATCCCCCTCTTCCCTCTATCCTTCCTCTTCCCCTCAGCATCCGTCTTCGTTCTTTCTTACACTCCCTCCACAGCTCCTCTATTTCCTCATTCCACCAGTTATTGGCCCTCCGCTCACACCTATTGCCCCTCTCTCACTCTCACGATAGTAAACTAGACTTACTAAAATACTGTCTTAAAAATATGAAAAATCATCTCGATTGCGCCATCTATATAAGAATTAATCGATTAAAAAAAAGCTCTCCATTAATCTGATAATGTCCTTCGCTTTTACTTCTCAGATCTGAGAGATAGGGCTGCGAACGGTTTTTTAATAATATTTTAACAAATCTAATAAATCTTTTGGGTTTTTGATGGCGGAATCCGAGCGCCCCATCACGATTTCCTATGTGTTTCGTCAAGCTTTGTTGCCTAATGTCCCCGGAGGATACAATAACTTTTGATGCGAATAATGTATTTTGTTGAATGGGATCATTCTCTTTTTTTTCTCATTCCCAGTTATGCCACGGCTCTAATGGAGATGGAAGCAGGCGCGTAATCAGATTTCTCTTGGATTTTTTCATTTTAGAATTGCAACTGGAAGTTTTCAGAATAAATATTAGATTTGGTAGGTTGTAAATATGTTTTTTTTTTAAATAATTTAAAGTTCCATATTAATATTTTACCATAAGGAGTTGAAAATTTAAGAAAATGTCGGAGCGATTATTGGGAAAATTGGGTTTCAATGAAATTTCACACTCTTTGACAATCAGATAAATGCTTGAAGGTGTTTTGAACTGCATATATGACTGAACTTGTTGGAAGGTTGCTGTGGGGGGCTGTTCAGTAGATCAAAATTTTGTTCAGTATATTTTAGGTTATGGTTTGATCTTTTGGGGAAGCTCACCTGCTGCTGATAGGGTATTCACATCTCGGGAGGAATATCGATATGTACACTAACCATAAGAGTTACAAGGTCAACAAGTGAAGTAAGAGAAACTTATCACTGGGCAGCGTTTTTTGAGAGGTGCTGAATTCAGCGCTGTAAAAATATATAATAAGCTGCCTATTGAAATTAACTAATTTATTTATACAGAAAAGGCGCTGAAAAAGATTAACCAAATAAGTGAAAAAAAAAGTGGGGGTTTTTTTGGATCTCGAAAAATATTCAAAATTTTCGAATTTTTAAAAAAGATCCTCAAATTTGCTAAAAAAAGTTTCAAGGCATAATAATATTAAAAGCTATATAAAAAATAGAAAAAAATTTTTTTTTCTAAAAAACCACACGTTGCTACTTTTATTACAGAATTAAGTATTTAAAAAAAATCAATGGAAAAAATTAATTTGTTTACTTATAACAAATTGTTTCTTAAATAAACAAATAAAAAACGAAAAAATTTTTTTTTTCGAAAAATCCACACGTTTACTTTTATTACAGAATTGAGTATTTAAAAAAAATAAATGGAAAAAATTGTACCATTTTTTCGAAAAATTACGATCATGGTGTCATTCGATTCGTATTGTCACGTAGAAAGTTTTAGGAAAAGTCCGAAAAGGCGCTGAAAAAAATTAAACAAATAAGTGAAAAAAAAGTTTGGTTTCTTTGGAATATCTCGAAAAATTTTCGAATTTTTAAAAAAGATCCAAAAAGATCCTCAAATTTGCTTAAAAAAGTAGCCATGTGTGGTTTTTTTGAAAAAAAATTTTGATGAAAAAAAAAGACAAGTTTCAAGGCATAATAATATTAAAAGCTATATAAAAAATTGAAAAAATTTTTTTTTCAAAAAACCACTCGTTGCTACTTTTTATTACAGAATTAAGCATTTAAGAAAAATAAATGGAAAAAATTAATTTATTTACTTATAACAAATTGTTTCTTAAATAAACAAATAAAAAACGAAAAAATTTTTTTTTCAAAAAAATCCACACATGGCTACTTTTATTACAGAATTAAGTATTTAAAAAAAAATAAATGGAAAAAATAAATTTGTTTACTTATAACAAATTGTTTCTTAAATAAACAAATAAGAAACGGAAAAAAAATTTATTTTTTTAAAATCTCAAAGAACAATAGAATTTATGATTTTTTTGATTTTAATATTTAATCGCAAAAAACGATTGTTAATTAATAAACGCATTTTTTAGCAACAACTTTTGAAGGAACCGTTTTTTTCTAAAAATCCTAATTTTCATCAATAAATATAATACAAAAAAAATTTTTAGATTTACTTATGAACAATGGATTTGTTTATAACAATTTTTTAAACAATAACAGTAAAAAATAAAATTTTTATGTAGCTTTTAACCGTTAGACATCGAAACAATCAAGATTTAGGAAACGAGAATTTTTTTTGTATACTTTTTTCAATTTATAACTTTCAATTGTTAATAAAAAAGTCGAAAATTAAAATTTTGTAATTATTGCAACGGTGATTTATTCATTGGGCTATAAAGAATAACTTCACTAAGTGAAAAAAATTCTAGCGTTTTAGTTTGATAATTATTGGGGTTTTTATGTTAACTTTCAGTTTCGAAAAAGATATTAATTTACAAATTCTTTAACCGCGGATTATTGTTCATTGATGTATTCCAACACTACATGAATTTTTTTATTCCCTAATTTTCATATTTAATATATTTAAATAATTTTTTTGTTGCTGTGTCAGATTGCCAGAGCACCCGTTTTTGGTTCTATTTTCAGGGCTCTGTAAAAATTATAAATACTAGAGGTACAGCTTCGGGAGCCAGAACTTTTTTTAGCAAATTTGATGATCTTTTTTAAAAATTCGAAAACTTTGAATATTTTTCGAGATATTAAAAAAATCAAACCCCCACTGTTTTTCACTTATTAGTTTATAACTTTAGTAATTTTTTTCAGCGCCTTTTCGGACTTTTCCTTAAACTTTCTACGTGACAATACCATGGTCGTAATTTTCGGAGATTATATAAAAATTTTACAAAAAACGGTACATGTGAACCAGACTAATTGGAGATTTTGAACTTTATGCATATAAAACTTATTTTTATGCAGAATAGTTTGTATAGACCAGGGTTTCTCAAACTTTCGGCTCCACGAACCTTTGTTAAAGTTTCCAGGTGACAGCGAACCCCTTAACTAACTAATTCCTGTTCAATATCCTCAGGTGATGCTAAGGGATCCTTGAATATTGCTGAAATCTCTTGAGTAAGGCCAGTATTTACTGTGAAGAGCTTAGCGATTCCTAATTTACTCTTTCCATGTATCGCCGAGGTGGTGTCGCATCCGGAGAAGCTATGGAGAAGGAGAATCATTTCGGCGATTGGAAGTTATTGAAGTTGCCGCACTGAAAACAATTTGGTCTGGATTTGGCCTGGCTACAAGAAGAACATATTGATTGATAGTGGTGCGAATACAATGAGGAGAACTATCAAGTCCACATCCTCCCCAACTATTACTACAGTTGGATGTACAGCAGCTTTATCCAACCCGCACCTCACTCACAATCGTGCCGACAGCATCCCCTGTAGCAACAGTTGTTTCAATCCCGGCTGCTGTCATTTTCTCGCTGAGCAAGTGAATCAGCCTTGTTTTGTTCCTTTCTTTATTAAGAAAATGCTCTTGTTGAACTGCGATGGCCGTGCTTTTATGAAAGTTGATGTCAACAGAAGTTTTTGTGATCCCTCTTCGCTTCTGCTCTGCTCGTTTTGTGCTATCGACATCACTGTAACCATCAAAAACCACCATACAATTTTCACCTTAATAGGCAATTTACTGATGGCAAATTTACAACTTTGGAAAAGGGGGATGGTCATTGAACCATTCGTGAATCTTAGCTCGATCTCGTCAATCTCTTGTTTGCCTTGATACCCGGAAATCAACGTGTTGCTCTCCACTTGCGAAAACCACTTCAGCGAACTCCTCCAATGACGTGCAGATGGCGGTGCCTCCTGGTGATCCACAAACCCATTTGGCGAGTACAGAGTCAGTAATTCCTCTTCCTCGTGGCAGGCCACCTGAACTTTTCATGGAGCGCATAAGCCTTTGCTCTATGACCATATCCGACCAAACACCTGTTCAAGGTGTACCTGTGCGATTAAAGTACCCCTTTTCAGCAAACCCTTTGTACGCCTCCGGATGGCTATCTTTAAATTGTATCATATCTTGCACGTAGAGATGGGCACATTTTGCGTACTGGAAGTGCCCACGTGCATGGAAGAACGGGATCATCCGCTGTACACACAAGTGGCCATCCCAAACACCACGACGCTCAGAATAAATTTTCACCCTCCATATCTCCTTAAGCATTGATCCTAGCAAAAAAGTGTATGAAACCTTTTTTATAGATAATTTTATGTAGTTTGATTTAGTATATGAACATTTTTTCGCTAGAGGCATTATTTTTCGAGTTATTAACAAAAAACTGAAAAAAGGGACCTTTACCCCCACCACCATAAGGTTCACCCCCACCCTTCAGTACTTTTAGTATGTTGATAAGGACACCTTCCCCTACAATTGTGCCAGAATATTTGGTATTTTTTGGTATTCGTTGCCTGGACTAAAATAGGCTACCCATTTCTTGTGTGCTTGTAGCTTCTTGAAATCAACGTTCTCTTTGTTATTATTCGGGAGCGAGCGACCGACAGTCGACTCGCTTGCGCTCGTCCACGCTCGGCGCTCGCTCGTTTGCGAAATGTAAAAAGCATAACAAAAGCCGGACACCGTTTATTTTGGCCGGATACACAATCAAAAAACCTAACTATGTCCGGCTTTATCCGGACGCCTGTCAACGCTAGTCATGGGAACCTTTGTAATCACCATATTATTATCCATCTAACATTAAGATTTCGATTCGTTGTTTTTCGGATAAATGTGTCATTATTATTAATTTACTTTCAAACTTCGTGCTAATTTGAAATAAGTATCAGTTTTGACAATTTGTACATAAATAATGATGTGGTTGACGTTTTTAATGCCTATTATTGTATTTTGTTCAATTTTAAAAACTCTCAAGGTCATATCATTAGTACAGTACAATTTAATTTAGAAAAATAAAACTGATATTTTGTATTAATGTGATACATTGCTAATATTTTTGGAACGAGAAAAAAAGAAGCTTCTTTGTGATACGTCACTCGACCTAGGTTGCCATTTCAAAAAATTCAAGATTGCGGCCGTACGCTAAAAGCTGACGCCAAATACATTTGACATTTGCTCTAAAATTCATCGTACTAGAATTTCATAACTTCCCCTTTATCCGTTTCAAAGATAATCTATTGGTGCACGACTTTTCAGCTACGCTGTATAAAATAGAGTTTTTGTGCTTTTTGTGTTGTGTTTTTTGTGCATTAGTCCTGAGTCACACTGTAGAATATATAAAAATTTTTGGCCAGTGCTACTCCAGCAGGCACGTAATACAACCTAACTCAAAGCACATAAATGTAGTGAAATGGGAAAAAACGTCTACTCATGTATACATTTTTCTTTTATGAAATGTTCCTTTTGTGGCTTTTCCTTTATATATTTTTATTGAAAACGAGAGCATTTCACTTCAGCGACAGAACTAGAGTAATCATCATGATGTTCTTCACTTTTTTTATTCCTAAAAAGTCAACTCTTGCGATTCAAAATTTCTCGTATTTTGATTTTTAGATGGGTTGAAGGTTTTTTAGAAATTCTGCTTGGATCCAAACAGGTCCTTGAAAAAAAAAAAAAGAAAGTCATTTCCATCACTTCAGTCGATTATTCGTTATACAGGGTGTGTCGTGATGGAAATAGACTGTGGGAATAAAAATGAAAACTATATAAAGTTTGTAAAATAAATCTCAGACGTGAATGTCAATTGCAAATAAGTACCTCCTCCTTTTCCTATTAAACGGTTCAACATAATAGCTCGGTATAAAACGAACGCCCACTAAAATAACTTTGTCTAGAATGTAATGATCCTCGTCGGCCGTTTATTGCCACAAAGTTCTACGTTGTATAGGGACAAATGGTTAACGCCTGTCTGTCACATAGTTCGCTTGATTGAAAAGCAAATGCAACAAAATTACCTTTTCCATTCAAAAATGATGTGAAATATAAATATAACAGATCTATATGGAATAATCGGGGTAAATGCGAGAAATAAAAATGCACATTAAAGATAGGCTCTTTAAACAGTTCATCATTAACAACCAGATTAAAAATGACATTTCAGACAGATGGATACATGTGCTTCCTTAGGGTTAGTAATCCCGTTACCTTCCTTATCTGCCCCCTGCTGAAGTTTATAAAAATTTTGTAAACAGTAATTAAAATTGAAAATAAAATAATCAGTCGCTTAAGGTAGAGTGAATAATTGTTAAAATTTGAAAAAATGGTTAAAAATTTTGAAAAAAAGGTGAATAATTGTCAAAAATTACCAAAATTTTTTAAAAATGATCAGAATTTTCGAAAAATTGTCAAAAATGGTCAAAAATTGTCAAAATTTTGAAAAAATGGTCGATAATTATAAAAAACTGTCAAAAATGGTCAATAATTGTTAAAAATTGTCAAAATTTTTGAAAAATTGTCAAATATGGTCAATAATTGTCAGAACCTGTCAAACATGTTCAAACATTGTCAAAAATGGTCAATAATTATTAAAATTTAGAAAAATGGTCAAAATTTTAGAAAAATTGACAAAAATGATCAATAATTGTCAAAATTGGTCATTAATTGTCAAAAATGGTCAATAATTGTTAACATTTGAAAAAATGGTCAAAATATTGGAAAATGGCCAAAAATTGTCAAAATATTGAAAAATGGCCAAAAAGTGTCAAAATTTTTGATAAAATGGACAATAATTGTCAAAGACGGTCAATAATTGTCAAAATTCGTCCAAAGCTCTCAAAAATTGCCAATAATTGTTAAAATTTTTGAAAAATTGTCAAAAAATTTAAATATGGTCAAAAATTGTCAAAAACTGTCAAAATCTTGAAAAAATGGTTAATAATTGCCAAATATTTTCAAAAATTGTCAAAAATTTGGAAAAATGGTCAATAATTGTCAGAACCTGTCAAACATGTTCAAACATTGTCAAAAATGGTCAATAATTATTAAAATTTAGAAAAATGGTCAAAATTTTAGAAAAATTTACAAAAATGATCAATAATTGTCAAAATTGGTCATTAATTTGTCAAAAATGGTCAATAATTGTTAACATTTGAAAAAATGGTCAAAATATTGGAAAATGGCCAAAAATTATCAAAGTATTGCAAAATGGCCAAAAAGTGTCAAAAATTTTGAAAAAATGGACAATAATTGTCAAAGACGGTCAATAATTGTCAAAATTCGTCCAAAGCTCTCAAAAATGGCCAATAATTGTTAAAATTTTTGAAAAATTGTCAAAAAAATTTAAATATGGTCAAAAATGGTCAAAAACTGTCAAAATCTTGAAAAAATGGTTAATAATTGCCAAATATTTTCAAAAATTGTCAAAAATTTGGAAAAATGGTCAATAATTGTCAGAACCTGTCAAACATGTTCAAACATTGTCAAAAATGGTCAATAATTATTAAAATTTAGAAAAATGGTCAAAATTTTAGAAAAATTGACAAAAATGATCAATAATTGTCAAAATTGGTCATTAATTTGTCAAAAATGGTCAATAATTGTTAACATTTGAAAAAATGGTCAAAATATTGGAAAATGGCCAAAAATTATCAAAATATTGCAAAATGGCCAAAAAGTGTCAAAAATTTTGAAAAAATGGACAATAATTGTCAAAGACGGTCAATAATTGTCAAAATTCGTCCAAAGCTCTCAAAAATGGCCAATTATTGTTAAAATTTTTGAAAAATTGTCAAAAAAATTTAAATATGGTCAAAAATTGTCAAAAACTGTCAAAATCTTGAAAAAATGGTTAATAATTGCCAAATATTTTCAAAAATTGTCAAAAATTTGGAAAAATGGTCAATAATTGTAAAATTTTTCGAAAAATTGTCAAAAATGGTCAAAATTTTGAAAAAATGGTCAAAAATTATAAAAAACTGTCAAAAATGGTCCATAGTTATTAAAAATTGTCAACATTTTTGAAAAATGGTCAAAATTTTTGAAAAATTGTCAAAATTTTTGAAAAATTGTCAAAAATGGTCAATAATTGTCAGAACCTGTCAAAAATGCTCAAAAATGGTCAATAATTGTTAAAATTTGAAAAAATTGTCAACATTTTGAAGAAATGGTCAATAATTGCCAAATATGTTAAAATTTTTGAAAAATTTACAAAAATTGTCAATAATTGTCAAAGGCGGTCAATAATTGTCAAAATTCCTCAAAAACTGTCAAAAATTGTCAAAATTTTTGAAAAATGGTGAAAAATTCACGAAAAACGGTCTTTCTATTGTGCATGGGAAGCAAGCTGCTGTCGGTGGTCCGACGACCGCTCACCTTTTTTTAAAATTTGTTACATTGTGTCATTTGTATATGAATAACCTTCAATATAGTTCCTATTAATCCGTAAGTACACCTTATACTCAATTGAACTAAAAAGTAAATAAATGAAATTTTTATATTCTCACTCATTCGTGCAAGTGCTCCGCGGTATTTGTGAATGGATTAATTAATTTTACGCCGTATGAGACAGACTGCCGTGAGAATTCGTGCTTATAGAGAACGGAAAAAGGCTCTTGGTTACTTAGTTAATTTATTTTCACCACATTTTATTTAACTCGCTTTCTTTTATGCCCGGGCTTTCTTCTATGGAGAATTATTGATGGAACGTCACTTTTTTAGTTTTGACATACATCATACGGTCTATGTATAATACAACATATAAATATTATGTCTTCGTAGCTGAGCGGTATAGAGGTTTGGATGCCGAAAATTATGAATTAAAGGCGTAGGGTTCACCCTGTACAGGTTGCTTATTTAAAAAAAAACTTTAGGTGAACAGAAGCTGTTCAGTGAAAAATTGGCCAGAAACTTCCGGGACACCCGGATGGTACTCGCGATTTTCTTTTTGTTTTCAATAAAGCTGTGTAAAAAATAAAAATAAATAATTGATAGGGACTTTAATCTAAATATTCATAGTAAGCGAACTAACACAATGATGTCATAATTTTTTTGTTTAACTCCTCCCAGAACTTTGTCTGATGTTCTACTTCAGATTTAACGACGTCCTTTCAGTTTTTTTTGTGTAGCAGATACAAATAAAGATTAAAGAAACGAGAGCAAAAAAGTACCGACAAACAATCGACAGATAAACTGATGTACTTGAATTCATTTGATGGTAATTTTATTGTAGCTGTGGATTTTTGGTATATTGCCAAAAAAATCTCGTTATCTTTCGGTCGCGATCTAGTTTTGTATGAAAGGCGACAATTTCAGTAGCCCAAAGTTGAGAGAATGTTGACTAAATTTAAGTGAAACGACAGAAATAAAAAAAGGAAATGTTTTTATAGGTTTATTTATGTTGGCATCGTTTTAATACGGTTTAAGTGCATTCAACATTGGGTTACTGAAATACGAGGTTGGTCAAAAAAGATTGATTTAATTTGAACAACAAAACAAAAAGTTTTCGTTATTTTGTTGCTAATTAGGTCTATTTTTATAATACCCTACTACACTCCTATTTAATATTTTCCAAAAATAAGTAGATTTAAAAAAAATTATATAGCGCTCCAGCGTGCATGCTACTTATTAATTTATATCGACATATTACTCTTATATTGATGAAAAAAAAAGCTGTTTTTAAGAAGACTAAGTTTGCAAAAATTGGTTAAGTGGAAGAAGAATGGGCGTTTTTTTCATAACAAATTTTTCACTTTCCCCCACCCCTTATTTGAATATACTATTATCAAATATTCGCAAATTTTTTTGAAAAGCTCGATGATTGTTTTCGTTATTCAATTACGCCCTCTAGCGGTAAAAATACAAACTTAAAAATAATTTCCAGGTTTTTCTCGATGCCATTTTAGTTATGAAATCTTTTCCCGCAGCCTTTAAACGGTTTCTGATATATTTATGGCCGAGATTCATTCAAATGGGGACACCCGGTACACGAGTATAAAGATTCTGTTCAACAAAATATTTTCAAGGAAAACATTGGACTCCATTTTATTACTCAACTTTCTTATAATTAATTATCCAATTAATTGAAATCAAATCTGGTAAAAACAATTAATGTTATTACTGAAGAATTTATATTCTTTTTTATCATTTTATTAGTACTCTTAAAAATCGAAAACTTTTTATTAGTTAATTTTGGAGATACACAAACTAATTTTATTTGTATCATTATCTCTGATGATGTAAAAGCCTTCTTTTATTAAACTAAATGCAGAATATTAGAGAGATACCAGTTTTAATTGATACAACGTAAAAAGCAAAATAAAAATTTTTAGACTGAAAATATTAAAATTTTCTGTAGCTAGACATTAAAACTGAATACAAGGACTTATATACAGGGTGTCAATTTTAAAACTTACCTCGTGAATGAAAAGAGATTTCAAAAAAATTTCAAAACCGTTTCTAGGATAAAGAGGGGGAACTAAAATGGCATGAGAGAGAACGCACCCCCTTCAACCCCCTATTCCCCACCTACCAAACCTACAAAAATTTAAATGGCAACCCCTCACTTGCGATACGTCGTTAGAAAGCCCGTAGTAAATGCTTTCCAACGGTCTAAGTCATAATTATACAGGGTGTAATAATAAAGCAGAAAAATTTATTTGACAACAAAAATAACAATTAATTGTGGAACGATACTTCGCTTTGAAAGGGCAAGTACGGTCCCTATTTAAGTGTTAAACGTTCTATTTATTGTATTTAAAAAAAAACTTGTTTGCTTAAAGTTTTTAAAAAACACATTTTGTTATTCTTTTCTGCATTTCCTTTCTGTACTCAAATTATTGGTTTATTTCATACTTACCTTAATGTCATTGTCATTTGTGATAGATTAATCATTTGTACGTTTGATCCGAAAATATTTGGGTACGTTTTGTACGTTAATTTAATTACAATAATCACTTCTAGAACGAAAGTTATTTGCAGACAGCTAACGTGTTTAATGAAAGACATCCTGAAAATCATGTGTATATCCGTGATTTAGTCGCAAAATTTAGAGAGACGGGTTCAGTGGCAAATAGAAGAAGGAATGCCGCAAGAGTATTCGATGAGTACCGCCCATTGTAAGTTTTAAAATTGACACCCTGTATGGTTAAGGCAAGGATCTGAGCTGCGAGACCATACATAATTGGAAGCAGATAAGGACGAAGCGCTGGAGTATATTTCTTAACCCGTAAACACAGACGGGACGTCTCTTGGACGGCAATATTATTTTATCAAAAATTGATATAATGCCTTTTTAATAATATTATTTATATACAGATTGCGAAAATCCCTTCCTTACAATGCGACTTATACAAGTACGACAAGGAAAATATTAGCAAAACTACGTGAAAGAGAGAGAAGACTTGTTAGCCCAGCGATCAGTCCCCACTACCAAAACAGTTGGGCGTGTATTCAGTCCCCTCCTATTTATTTTAACTGTTGTGTTGCCAAATGTACTTATCTGTAAAAATTATTCCTAATTTTTGTCTCGAAATTATTAACTATGTTCAAAATTGTTGTTCGTGAAGGAATTGGGCGATTTTCAAATGCCACAATAAACAAATTAACTATTGCATCAGCCGAATGACCTCCAAAATACCATTTTATAATTTGCACTTTTTCGCACGTTTAAATGTGAGTTCTCTATGTAAAGGACACTGTTGCCGGATGAAAGTGTTTAATTTTACCTAATAGTGCATGAGCTCGAAAAAAAGTTAACGATAACGAGACAAAAATATCATTTGTACAAATTAATCTGAGCTTCTGGCAACAGCGGTTGAAATAGTGGGGTGATGAACA
Organism: Lochmaea crataegi; assembly: GCA_947563755.1. Classification (NCBI taxonomy): domain Eukaryota; kingdom Metazoa; phylum Arthropoda; class Insecta; order Coleoptera; family Chrysomelidae; genus Lochmaea; species Lochmaea crataegi. The sequence continues at coordinate 10,624,429 of OX387427.1, forward strand.
CACGCCCAACTGTTTTGGTAGAGGGGACTAATCGCTGGGCTAACAAGTCTTCTCTCTCTTTCACGTAGTTTTGCTCATATTTTCCTTGTCGTACTTGTATAAGTCGCATTGTAAGAAAGGGATTTTCGCAATCTGTATATTAGATATCATTAAAATATTGGAAATTTTTCGAGCGGGTGGAAAAAGACATTATTGCGATTTCCGGCCAAAGTTGAGGTCCTAGAATAACGAAAAAAACTGCATTTTTCGTTTTTTATTTTTAGTTTGGTCAAAAATTGTTCGATTTCGATGAAAAATTGGTAGAAGGTAGCTTTCATAGTCACAAACCATGAAAGAAATTTTCGAATGAAAATATTGAAAATTTTTCGAATTTTGACGCTTTTTCAGTAAAACACTTTTTTCGGGGGGTGGAGAAAGACATTATTGCGATTTCCGGCCAAAGTTGAGTTCCTAGAAAAAAAGTTGGAAATAAGAGCTGTAGATCTTGGAAAAATCTACTTTTTCATTAGTGATTTTTTCACATAACCTCAAAATTAGCTCAAAAAACGCAAAAAACTGCATTTTCCGTTTTTTATTTTTAGTTTCGTCAAAAATTGTTCGATTTCGATGAAAATTCCACACCTGAAAAAAGCATTATATCAATTTTTGATAAAATAAAATTGCCGTCTAAGAGACGTCACGTCTGTGGTTAAATAAAGGAGAAATATTGAAATTACAATATCCAAAATGATTTCACAAATAAAAAACAGAAGACTTACCGCTAACTACCGTTTTCCAGCACTAGCAACATATAGTTTGTTAGCAGACCGAAGCCTGGATTGTAAATGATTTTTGGAAATAAAAATAAGACGTCACAAATAATAAGTGAGAGAACAAAGATGTTGATTGGTTGATTTAAAATGAATTCTGTAACAAGATCCCCTTCGTATTAAACCAACGTGGCAGCTGCGCCTTTTGGGTGACCCACCCTTTGAACTGTCCGTTGCAGTAGTGTGCAAATTAGTTATAGAGAGTGTCGCGCGTAAAATAACTAATTACAATATTCAAATGAAATCGTAAAGTAGACAAATGCCGAGGATTGTTAATTTACGCTCTAGAGCAAAAAAAGGAAACTTTTTCGCTCGCGTATTTCATCAAATTTGGTGGGATTAGCCATGCCGACGAAAAACAATAAATGAACGTCAAGATACCAGATATTAGAGAGTTATTGCAACGTTCGTTTTTTAGTTCCCTTAATAAACTCTCTTTTATTTTGACATATACGCATGCTCAGTAAGTCCAACTTTAAGGATATTCCCGATCTAAAATACAGGATTCCTGTACTTTAGTTAAATAAAGGCAAAAAACTTTTTAATTAAGTACCTTTATTTTGACGGATCTGTCACCATAAACTGGATGTTTTGTGCCATAAATACAAAACTGTGAATGAAAACAAATTCTTCAAACTTCTAGGTTCGAGATCTGTCACTTTCACAGGACATATAATTTATTCAGTTCTGTGGTTACTTTCGATTTCACTAAAAGCGCTCTGCAATAGTGCACTTTTGGTATCGCCTTAAAGGATACTTTATTAGCGGATCTTTTATTAAAGTCTGCATTTTTTCCCATTTGCAATAACTCTCTAATACTATACTATCTACTTTATCAACTATTTTAATCGGCTTCATTAATTTCTCACAACATTATAATGATTTTTATATCAGACTCTGACAAGTCTGAACAATTCAGTAGATCTTTTTAACGCCATAAAGAGAAAGCATTCAAATACTCAAATTGAAATAGATAATGAACCAGAAAAACACAAAAAGATTATTACACGCTTTTGTCATTTGTGTTTTTCATTTTCAATCTTCAGTAATGGAAGAAATTTCTTCTTAATCAAAAATTGCAATAAATAATTGTAACAATTGTACTTTCATATTTAACATTAATAAATAATATGACAACTAAAATGTCAGAGTACTATCTTAAATCATGATCCACTCCTATTATAACCTAAGATAATATAAAAAACTGTTTTAATTATTAAAAGGGCGACTGTAGAAAAAATCAAAAGATCATTCATTCTCAAGCGGCAATCTGCTACTTTACGCTCTAAATACACAAATAACTATTTTCATTTACCGGCTTTTCTCATTTCTGCTTTTTTATTGTCAATCACCTTTATTTTACATTTTCATAACCATTTTGTACCTATTACTAACTTTTTGTGAGTGAATAAATCGTTGATATTTATGGAATAATTTCCTAAAACCCAACACCCCTCAACTTTAAGAAGTACTTAATTTTATTTGGTAAAAAACCGCTTAAAACATTGCGTGCATGGCAACACTGCGAAGATCTAGTAACTTTTCGGTTTTGGCTTTGTATCGAGCGACAGTTAGTCTTCGCCCTCGTGAAATGTGAAGGCTCAACCTATAAATACAAGAGGTTTGAGGAGGGTTTGGTTGGTAGGCATTCCCTTGGGGATGAGTCCAACACTGTTTGGGTCCTGGACACATTCGAAGAAGAGTTTCCCAGCTCGACCCGAAAAAAAACACCTATAAATACAAAGAAAACAATAAACTTCATAAATCAGCAATGGTTTCCAAATGCCCAGCGTAGAAGTGTTGCATGCAATTGATTAATAGGGGCTGGGGACACGCTGTTGTTTCTGTAATAATTGTTTCATTTAGGTTTCCTTATTAAGTAGATAATATTTCACTTACAAATCCTTTTGAAATTCCAGAGCTTAAGTTTTTTAATAACTCACATGAGTGGAACGCATACTTTCTTTATCTATTATAAAAAGCTGTTGCAAATTGTGAAATATCATTAAGGAGAGTTAATAACTTCTTCCCAATTATAAAATTTTATAAAATAATATATGAAAATACTTGTAATTATCCAAAAAGCCAACCCTTGAAACGCCTCTGTTCCATTGTCTCCAACTAATGTTGACTTGTATACAATGACCACCCCTGATTCAGATATTACTATCTAATTACTTAGTAAGGTGGCAGCGCACGTTTGTCGCTGCTTGAATTTCTTCTTCTCCCACGTATAACAACAAAATAAACCTTGCTTGGCGTTGGTTGTTCCCACACACTCGTGTCAAAATGTCGTACGCTGTTAAAAGATTTATAATCAGCTTGTTATCACATTTTTTTACTAGCTTCTTTTTTTTTATATCTTCGCTGTCGATTTCTCGTTGCTTCACCACAGTTTTATACAATGTGCTAGTAATAAATCTAGATGCTCGTTTGTCATTTGTTTGTTTTATAGAGCTAAATAATTCGGACAAGGTGTAGATCCGTGTTAGGGATAGTGACGTAATAGATACATCTTGAAGGGAATAAAATTATCTCTAATAGTATCCGTAGAAGTTGAATGATATCCAGAAATTTAAATTCGCGGGAAATTTTATACCAAAAACTATTTCAAAGTTGAGTTAAATTGGTGGCAGTTTCCCTTTGCTTTTGCTTGAATTCGCGAATCGCTAATTTCCACCTAAAACCAACATCAAGTTGTGGCGTTTAATTGGCGCAGTCAGTAGGATATCCCATGGAAAGAAAACCGTTCCTTTCCCTCGTCAATTGGGAAAATTCGAAACTTCAGCCGCGCAATCGTATAAAGTCACGAAGACAACGCAAACTTAGCAGAGATTCTAGCAGTTCCAACTGTTAAGCTACTGGTTTTTTCTACTTTTTACGGAGATTCAAACAACCCTTGATAACCAACCCACTTCGGCCACTAGCTTTTGGGAAGTAGAAGCAACCCCAAAGAGGAAAAACAACTGGGTGTTTATCTGCTCCTAATCAGCACCAATAAACAGTTGGGACCATCTTCAGTGTAATGCCACTTGATTTTGAGAAAGTGCAGTTTCTCACTTCGGGATTCAGCTTATTTCTGGCAAAGCCTATGAAGAACCAGACGGGGAAGTCACAGAAAACAATCATAGAAAAAGTATATTACACAATTTGAGTTGTAAGTTTTTACATGCTTGTAAAGTTAATTCATGTACCTGTTTTTAAGTTAAAAGTAATAATACTTGCCACTGATAATGGCAAAAGCTGATTAACAAAATTATTTAACGATTATCACTCGCTTCCTCTTCAATTTGGCTAAAATGTATTCACAAACTAACATTATTGTTACATTTGCTTCACATTTGTTAAGTATTTCTTTATTTCTTCTCCTCCCAGCTCCAATTTTACTACTACTTCAAATGGTGCATTATACTACCAAATAAACAAGTCGACTGTAATGCTGAACATCTTGTAGGTATATGTTTGTTCACGTACCACCCACTAGTATTATTATTTTGTGCTACAATTTAAAATTCGTTTCATGATCAACTTTACGATTTCAATAAACCACGGAGTTTATATTCAATCTGTACATCATTCTTTTATTAAACATACCTTCAACTACATTCATACGGATTAAGAAACTTGCAGACATCTTGATATACACCTACGGCAAAATTACTACACAGTAGAGTCGTTGAATTTAAAATCTAGTTTAGAGTGTCAACCTACTAGCGGAGGTGGTTAATAATGTAAAAATTCGTAAATTATAATTCCTTGGACACATTTATTACAAGGAAAACTAAGCGTTGTCAGAAGGAGAAGTCATAATTGAAAAATCTCAAAATCTGGATCGGTCTAAATATCGTTAGCTAGGTCCACAGTAGGCCTTTTTATATTTATCGACCCCAGCCATCTCCTCCCAAATCGGTGCTCCATACAGCAGAATTTACTTCACCACTTCCCATAGAAACCTCCTTTTGCTTTCCGGTGACCCTCCTACTCTTCAGAGTGTCGTGACACTCTCTATTGCTTTTTTACTGGCCTTCTGAAATTCAGCCCTGCCCCTAGCCAAATTCCCAAGTACTTCAATTCCCTCCTTGGTTCTACCATCGTTCCCCCAAAATAAACCTAACTTCTCTCCTCCTATGTCCCACCAATACCGTCACCTCAGTTTTTTATGGTGCTAGCTCCATGCCCCTGCTTATAAGCCATCGGTTTACTTCCCACATTGCGTATACTAATAGCAAAGATAGAACGTTCTAGTCTTCACCAATCGATAGAGGGGACCATTTTACATATTTTAGTGATTTTTCAGTCGGTATTTCCTAGGATTAAGGAAGTTAGAAAAAAGCAATTTGTTTCGCAAAATATTTCCATAAATTTTCGACAAAAAAAGATAAAAAATGCTAAAAATTTGTAAAGAGTAGTTTTTTGGGCCGAAAAATCGACGGTCACAATCAGTTTTTTGATAAAATCATTATTTCGCCTCCAAATAGAGTCATGAAATTTTCGAAAATCCACTTTTCAAAACAAAAAATACTCATAACTCGACTAATAGGAAAGATAGAACGTTCTAGTCTACACCAATCGATAGAGGGGACAATTTTACATATTTCAGTGAATTTTGAGACGACATTTCCGGAAATTAAGGGAGTTAGAAAGAGGCAATTTGTTTCGCAAAATATTTCCATACCTACTACCCCTTTGTTCTAAATTTTCGACAAAAAAAAATAAAAAATGCTCAAAATTCGTGAAGAGGGGTTTTTTGGGCCGGAAAATCGACTGGCACAATCAGTTTTTTGATAAAATAATTATTTCGCCTTCAAATAGAGTCATGAAATTTTCGAAAATCCACTTTTCAAAACAAAAAATACTCATAACTCGACTAATATAAAAGATAGAACGTTCTAGTCTTCACCAATCGAGAGAGGGGACAATTTTACGTATTTAAGTGAATTTTGAGTCGATATTTCCAAGGATTAGGGGAGTTAGAGAAAAGCAATTTGTATCGCAAAATATTTCCACACCTACCCCTTTGTTCTAAATTTTCGACAAAAAAAATTTAAAAAACGCTGAACATTGGTAAAGAGGGGTTTTTTGGGCCGAAAAATCGACTGGCACAATCAGTTTTTTGATAAAATCATTATTTCGCCTTCAAATAGAGTCATTAAATTTTCGAAAATCCACTTTTCAAAACAAAAAATACTCATAACTCGACTAATAGCAAAGATAGAACGTTCTAGTCTTCACCAATCGAGAGAGGGGACAATTTTACGTATTTAAGTGAATTTTGAGCCGATATTTCCAAGGATTAAGGGAGTTAGAGAAAAGCGATTTGTATCGCAAAATATTTCCACACCTACCCCTTTGTTCTAAATTTTCGACAAAAAAAATTTAAAAAACGCTGAACATTGGTAAAGAGGGGTTTTTTAGGCCGAAAAATCGACTGGCACAATCAGTTTTTTGATAAAATCATTATTTCGCCTTCAAATAGAGTCATTAAATTTTCGAAAATCCACTTTTCAAAACAAAAAATACTCATAACTCGACTAATAGGAAAGATAGAACGTTCTAGTCTACACCAATCGATAGAGGGGACAATTTTACATATTTCAGTGAATTTTGAGACAACATTTCCGGAAATTAAGGGAGTTAGAAAAAGGCAATTTGTTTCGCAAAATATTTCCATACCTACTACCCCTTTGTTCTAAATTTTCGACAAAAAAAAAATAAAAAATGCTCAAAATTCGTGAAGAGGGGTTTTTTGGGCCGGAAAATCGACTGGCACAATCAGTTTTTTGATAAAATGATTATTTCGCCTTCAAATAGAGTCATGAAATTTTCGAAAATCCACTTTTCAAAACAAAAAATACTCATAACTCGACTAATATAAAAGATAGAACGTTCTAGTCTTCACCAATCGAGAGAGGGGACAATTTTACGTATTTAAGTGAATTTTGAGTCGATATTTCCAAGGATTAAGGGAGTTAGAGAAAAGCAATTTGTATCGCAAAATATTTCCACACCTACCCCTTTGTTCTGAATTTTCGACAAAAAAAATTTAAAAAACGCTGAACATTGGTAAAGAGGGGTTTTTTGGGCCGAAAAATCGACTGGCACAATCAGTTTTTTGATAAAATCATTATTTCGCCTTCAAATAGAGTCATTAAATTTTCGAAAATCCACTTTTCAAAACAAAAAATACTCATAACTCGACTAATATAAAAGATAGAACGTTCTAGTCTTCACCAATCGAGAGAGGGGACAATTTTACGTATTTAAGTGAATTTTGAGTCGATATTTCCAAGGATTAAGGGAGTTAGAGAAAAGCAATTTGTATCGCAAAATATTTCCACACCTACCCCTTTGTTCTGAATTTTCGACAAAAAAAATTTAAAAAACGCTGAACATTGGTAAAGAGGGGTTTTTTGGGCCGAAAAATCGACTGGCACAATCAGTTTTTTGATAAAATCATTATTTCGCCTTCAAATAGAGTCATTAAATTTTCGAAAATCCACTTTTCAAAACAAAAAATACTCATAACTCGACAAATAGGAAAGATAAAACGTTCTGGTCTTCACCAATCGATAGAGGGGACAATTTTACATATTTTAGTGAATTTTGAGTCCATATTTCCAAGGATTATGGGAGTTAGAAAAAATCAATTTGTATCGCAGAATATTTCCATAGCTACCCCCATTGTTCTAAATTTTCGACAAAAAAATTATAAAAAATGCTAAAAATTCGTAAAGAGGGGTTTTTTTGGCCAAAAAATCGACTGGCACAATCAGTTTTTTGATAAAATCATTATTTCGCCTTTAAATAAAGTCATGAAATTTTCGAAAATCCACTTTTCAAAACAAAAAATACTCATAACTTGACTAATAGGAAAGATAGAACGTTCTAGTCTTCACCAATCGATAGAGGGGACAATTTTACATATTTCAGTAAATTTTGAGTCGATATTTCCAATAATTAAGGGAGTTAGAAAAACGCAATTTGTATCGCAAAATATTTCCATACCTACCCCTTTGTTCTAAATTTTCGACAAAAAAAAAATAAAAAATGCTAAAAATTCGTAAAGAGGGGTTTTTTGGGCCGAAAAATCGACTGGCTCAATCAGTTTTTTGATAAAATCATTATTTCGCCTTCGAATAGAGTCATGAAATTCTCAAAAATCCACTTTTCAAAACAAAAAATTCTCATAACTCGACTAATAGCAAAGATAGAACGTTCTAGTCTTCACCAATCAATAGAGGGGACAATTTTACATTATTTAGTAAATTTTCAGTCGATATTTCCGAAGATTAAGGGAGATAGAAAAAAGCAATTTGTTTCGCAAAGTATTTCCATACAAATTTTCGACAAAAAAAATAAAAAATGCTAAAAATTCGTAAAGAGGGGTTTTTTGGGCCGAAAAATCGACTGGCTCAATCAGTTTTTTGATAAAATCATTATTTCGCCTTCAAATAGAGTCATGAAATTCTCAAAAATCCACTTTTCAAAACAAAAAATACTCATAACTCGACAAATAGGAAAGATAGAACGTTCTAGTCTTCACCAATCAATAGAGGGGACAATTTTACATTATTTAGTAAATTTTCAGTCGATATTTCCGAAGATTAAGGGAGATAGAAAAAAGCAATTTGTTTCGCAAAGTATTTCCATACAAATTTTCGACAAAAAAAAATAAAAAATGCTAAAAATTCGTAAAGAGGGGTTTTTTGGGCCGAAAAATCGACTGGCTCAATCAGTTTTTTGATAAAATCATTATTTCGCCTTCAAATAGAGTCATGAAATTTTCGAAAATCCACTTTTCAAAACAAAAAATACTCATAACTCGACAAATAGGAAAGATAGAACGTTCTAGTCTTCACCAATCAATAGAGGGGACAATTTTACATTATTTAGTAAATTTTCAGTCGATATTTCCGAAGATTAAGGGAGATAGAAAAAAGCAATTTGTTTCGCAAAGTATTTCCATACAAATTTTCGACAAAAAAAATAAAAAATGCTAAAAATTCGTAAAGAGGGGTTTTTTGGGCCGAAAAATCGACTGGCTCAATCAGTTTTTTGATAAAATCATTATTTCGCCTTCAAATAGAGTCATGAAATTCTCAAAAATCCACTTTTCAAAACAAAAACTTCTCATAACTCGACTAATAGCAAAGATAGAACGTTCTAGTCTTCACCAATCGATAGAGGGGACAATTTTACATTATGTGGTGAATTTTCAGTCGATATTTCCGAAGATTAAGGGAGTTAGGAAAAAGCAATTTGTATCGCAAAATATTTCCATACCTACCCCTTTGTTCTAAATTTTCGACAAAAAAAAATTAAAAATGCTAAAAATTCGTGAAGAGGGGTTTTTTGGGCCGAAAAATCGACTGGCTCAATCAGTTTTTTGATAAAATCATTATTTCTCCTTCAAATGGAGTCATGAAATTCTCAAAAATCCACTTTTCAAAACAAAAAATTCTCATAACTCGACTAATAGCGAAGGTAGAACGTTCTAGTCTTCACTAACTTCCATATTTATTTCGAGGTTATAAACCTTAGCTGCAGTAACCACTACAGCCACAGCGTCCGCATATCCGATAAGCTTCTCACCTTCTGGAATGTTTATTTTAAATAAAGTGTCATAGAAGACATTCCAATACCGACCCCTGTGGAGTCCCTGCCGTGACATCATAGAAGTCTCCCCTCCCAATAGAATCCTTCGCCCACAGAAATAGTCCATAATTATATTTTTAATATACTCCGGTATTTCCCTTCCATCCAACTCTCTCAATATATATTTTGTCGGCACGGTATTAAATGCGTTTATCACATCTAGAGTCGCTAATGCGCACCACCTCTCCTTTCCTCCTGCCAATTTGTATTCCCTCGCGATCGACATCACCTCAGTCATTGCCATAACTGTGGACCTTCCCTCCCTGAAACCATATTGATTCCGTGTCCATCCCTCCCCTCTTTCAACTTCCTCCATTAATTTCTTTTTGATAGAATGTTCGTATAACATTGAATTGATGAGACACAACGGTTTATACGATCCAGGCTCTCCTCATGGCTTACCAGCTTTTGGTATCAGGACTAGCCTCGCTTCCTTCCATTTATTTGGGAATCTATTTTGTCTCATCAATTCACCAATTAAGCCAGGATCCTCTTTCATTACTAGCTGTATACACTCCTGGTGCTTTTCTACTTTTCAATTTTTGTCCGGCCTCTATAATCTCTTGGCAACTGGGCTCGTCTCATTTCATGTCCGAGTTACTCCTTCCTAGGCTGATCTCCCTCCTCGGGAATAACTAGGCAACTACTTCCTTCGTCCTCTCCCTAGTCAATTGATATGGGACTCCGCCACACCCGATCCCCCTCAGGGCTTATTTGTAACCATGTCCCCTAATGTCGTCTTCCAGTTCTTCGCATTACAGTCTGTATAGGTAGTAGTTTCTTGTATATTTTTTCGCATTTTTTTATAAAGGGCCCCAGTCCCATGAAATCTTAATCCGGTCATGCCTTTAAGGACTTTCTTGAAAATTGTGGGCATAAGTAGAAATAAAGTGCGAACCCGCCCACTTGGTACGTCCACTGTCTTTCAATACATTCAATTCAGATTGTCCGTACATCTTTTATTCATCAATTATTCCTCGGTTGAGTGTTTACGTGTGATGTTGAAAGAACAACCGTTACTTTATCTAAAATTAATTTCACTGCAGTGTGCAATTTTCAGCTGATTCATAAAACTTTAATGTCATGTACCCACCACATCGTAAAATTCAGTGTAAATCCGCAAGGATTTAATTTTTTTGTTGCAGTTTTATAAGGTGTTTATTGAGAAGCGGAACTGAATAATTACCAATGGGGCAGTCGAGGCTTAAAAGAAATTAAATTGACAGTTTGACATGGGAAACTCGATTAATCGATAATAAATAACCGTAAATTATGCTGAAAAAAACTGTTAAATCTCCACAAAGATTGTAGCGGAATTACAGCGATAACAATACATACAAAAAAAGGTTACAGGTGAATTGGTCTCAATAACACTTCACCATAACTAAGTAATTCCCAAATGGCAACTCTGTACAATATTGCCGGGAAAAACAAACATGGTGTTGCAGTTAGCGGTATTCTGGATATATCTGTTGGTAGTACAGCAGAACGAAAAGGCAGATATGTACGATAAACCCGTTTATTCGTGTGAAACAGTACATTTATACATTGACAATTATTTTTTTAATTACTGACATTAACGATGTCATAACAACAAAAAACAAAATATATTATGGATCACCTTAGTCATTAGATTCATATATTTTCCTAAAGCATCAACATATGGAAACGAAAAGTATTTAAAAATCTCTCGATTTATTGCCAGTTGCCAATTATGGCAAATTGAGAAGAGGTTCACTAAGTAGTAATGATCCATACTTCCATACATGTGGTCCCAGCGATGACATCATGGATGACATTTTGACCGGTATCCTTCAAGTCAACATAACCCAGAACGTCGCTCAAATTCAACCGGATCTATGCGGAGAAACTTTGGAAATTGGACCCCTCGGATCCGTGGCAGTCTAAGAATCCACGAAAGACATTCTAACCTTGTAGTATATAGCAGTTATATTTCTTAATAGCATATGTGGTTCTTTCAAATCTTTAACACCCATCTTTATTGGAAAACCCTTTATTATTATTTAGAAATATAATTCGTTTTGCCTGCTGTTTTTTTTTCGGGCCGAGATGGGAAACTCATGTTCTAATGGGTCCAGGACCCAAACAGTGTTGGACTCATCCCCAAGGAGATGCCTACCAACCAAACCCACCTCAAACTCGCCGTTACCCCCGCCTCGGAATCACTACCCTAGCATACTTCGAGACGGGCGGCGGTCCCTCGCACACTCTCCGCTCACACATCGTCGTCTTCTCCCTAACTTCCACTCCCACCTCTCATGCCATATCGATTCGTTCTCTCCCCCTGACCATGCTCTCTACTACGCCACTCACCTCCATCCATTTCTGCTCCCTCCTCAACATTATCTCCACCATATTCTCTCAATACACCGCCTCCCCTAGTTTCCTCTCCAACTTCTTCAGCACTTCCTCGTTCCTCCAGCATCTAAACACATGCCCCACATCATCCTCCACTCCACACCTCTCGCACACTCCAGTCTCTCTTTTTCCAATCTTGTGGAGGTACCCTACTCTCGACCCACGTCCAGTGAACACCTGTGTCAGAAGTAGTTGACCTCCCCGAATTTCCGATCCATCCAATCTCTCCTATTCCCAATCGCTCCTTTTAGCGCGCCCTCATACTCCTCCCACCTTCTCTCCATTTCCTCCTCCATCCATTCCTGTACTTCCTCTCTGGTCGCACCCATCCAGCGTTTATTTCTGGCTCTAGCCATCACGTCCAATGGGTAGGTCCTTGCCAGCACCGCTGCTGCCAGTCCACCCAATGCCCTGTACCCCTGCACTACCCTCAGCAATATACCTCTCTGCACCCGCAGGAGTGGCCTAACCCTCGCATTCACTCCCGCTCTTTCACCCCACACCTCCGCACCGTACAGCATACTCTGCTCTACCGTCCTACCAATGATCCTCCTCTTCCACTCTCCCGGCATCTTCACATTACTCATCAATCTCCCCAGCTATGCTGCCCTCACTTTCCCCTTCTCTACCGCCTTCAACATGTGTGTTCGGAAGGATAACTGACTATCCAACCACACCCCTAGGTATTTCACACACTCCTCCATGCGAATTCTCCTTCCCTTCACCATCACCCCCACTTCCCTCGTCTTGCTCCGTCCCTTCACTAGCAACCCCACCGTCTTATCTTCCGCCGCTTCTAGTCCGTACCGCTCTATCTTCTCCACAATCTTCCTACACATTCTCTCCACCTTTCTTTCTATCTCCGCCTCTCCTTTTGCCGTACATACCAGACACACATCGTCCGCATACACCGTAATCTCACATCCTTCTTCACATACTATCCCACAAACCTCATCAAACACACACTTCCATAGCGTCGGTGCAAGAACCGAGCCCTGGGGCACTCCAGCCTCCGTATCATACTTCCTCCCTCTAGTGTCTACCATCACACGTCCCGTCAGGTAGTCCTCCACTAGGTTAACCAAACCCTCTCCCACTCTTAGCCTCAGCAACGCGCTCAACACTGCCCGTTTGCTGACACTGTTGAACGCGTTCCCGACGTCGAAGAACACGAGAAGGGCCAATTTCTTGTTCCTCCAGCTGCCCTCCCTAGCCCTTTCCACCAAGCCCATCACCCTGCCCAGCGCCGAGATGCATGATTTTCCCTTCGCAAACCCGTGCTGGTTTTCCCTAAAACTCCCATTCCTACCAACTTCCTCCTCAATCCTATTTTTTATTATCCCCTCCACACAGCAGACTGATGGGCCTGCAGTCACCCGCCCGCTTCCCGTCTCTACCCGTCTCTACCCGTCTCTACCCGTCTCTACCCGTCTCTACCCGTCTCTACCCTTGAGTAGTATCACCCTAGCTACCTTCCATCCTTCTGGAAACTCTTCCTCCCTAAGCACCCTGTTGAAAACCTCGCAGAAGTACTCCCCATTGTCATCCAACAGCCTCTTCATCATATCTCCCCTCAGGCCATCTATCCCTGGGGCTTTCCTTACTTTAATGTTCCTTCCTCCCTCCTGTACTTCCCACTTCTCTACCGGCCTTATCCCCCTCATTTTACCTACCCCCCTAGTATCCTGGACTTCTCGAATCCTGCCTCCAACTCTTCCTTCTCCCCCTGGGAACAATTTGCCTATAATAATAATATAATAATCAACTTTGCGTGCCCTGTTAACATGGCTTTGACAGTTTAGGTCTGTCGTAAATTTTGACGAATGTCCTCCAACTGTTTAGCCAGTCGATGCTTCGTCTGGCATTACAAGAAGAATATCAGGCTGCTCTCTAAATAAGTCACTAGTGACCGTTTGCTCAAACTATTTTAGGGAACACCTAACTCTAGGGAAGGAATAAATTAGCCTTAGGTGCACTATGCCCTATCTTGCTTTAGATTTTCCTTAAATTAGGTGTAGAAATTTGGGTCCCTAGCTAGTCCCTAATGACATGTGGTATATTGAAAGTAATATTCTGGCTTCAAAGTATGAGAGGTGCTAGAACGAACCTGGTTATCACTGCTAACAATGGTATCACAGTCAAATTTATTTTCTACTCCAAATACTGTTTTGCTATTTATGATGGATAGCAGTAAATCGTCTGTATTTTCTGTGCATATTATTTTTGCAGTCCCTCCTCCTTTTCTGTATAATTCCTTTTTGGTATCCCCTACTTTCTTCCTCATATCTTCTTTCATTTGTTCATAATACTTTTCGAGATAATCTGTCTCTCGATATACCATATTGGGTGACGCAGCATTGAATATGGTGAATATGATAGTAATTTTCTCCCAAGCTGTTTTTTTTCCGAAACAGATACCCCATCAGTTTTTTTGTTTTCTATTATGTTTCTATACTCTAGTACACAATTCAGCAGACATTCCCTTTCACTACTTGTGTAGTTTGGCGCTCGTTTTCGCTTTGACTTGTTGGGAATTTCTCCCATTTTCCAGATTCATAACAAAGAAGTTAGAGAATCCACTAAAAATAGTAACAAACGGCAAACTATAGAAGGCGTCTTAAACATATAGAGCCCTTTTTCATAATTTCGTGGTACAAGGCTCTGGAATCTTTGCATTTTGTAAGGGGTCAATTTTAAAATTTTTAAACTTCTCTGAATCTCACTTTTGGACATGCCTACATTTCCTGGTGGAAATCATGTTAATATTTTCCGGTAAAGTCTCAGTTACTTGCAATAGGCGATTTAGAATAGTAGGATTTTGTTGAATTCTAATCCTACTTTTTCTTTGTATTGAGTGAGTGTCTTATACATAATTTAAACCATGTACATGTTTTCTTGAAGCCACCCTCTACGCTGCTGCAAAGCGAAGTATTTAACAGAAAAACCTGTCATTGTGAATAAGTACTATATCCGGCGATAAACTTGATTTTTTTCCAGCATTTTACAACTTTTATTAACAGTTTATTGTTACAGACAACTGTGACTAACAGCTTTCATAATTTCGCAGACGCAAGGTGCTGGACCGTTTGCATAAACAATGAAGAATAACCAGTTGTTTAACAACATTATTTATCGAACAAAAACCTATTACTTTCCCATTAAAGTAGAAGTGAAGTTTATTTCTTCAGGCGTGCGTAGAACAAGAACAAAGGGTTCAATTTCTAAATCAACAGGTAAACTCACAGAGGCCATTCTAAAAAGAACACTTCACTATGTAAATATAGTTTTGTTTTCGTCCGTGGATAAATATTAATTGTCTGCTTTAAAGAAATTGAGAAGGCTTTGGGTTGACTACCAGATTGTGACAATAGATGTCCAAATTTTTAGGGCTCGCGGCTAGACTATAGTGAAGACGGGAGGGGTTCGTTCTCGCATGAAAGAATCCCACACATACACCTCTATCAAACCCGTCCCTTCCAGGATGCACTTCTCTAGGAGCAATGCATCCCGGGAAGAACATTCCTCCACCCCTCATCTCTTCCGATGAGGCCTCAGTCCGATCTGCTGGGCTAGTCCATCTTCTTTTCTTGGTTTAGGGAAAAGTTCTGGCGGTCTTCCTTTTCTTCGAGGTAGTGATGTTCACTTTTCTCTCGTAGATCTTCTTAGTTTTTCGTCGCTCGCGGGGAATGAAAGAATATCGCAGTATTCTATATTTTAATGGGCGCCAGTTAAATTTGCATCAAGCTCCTAACATTAACCCTTCTGACCACCAATCTAACAAAAGGTCAGAAAATGGAAAATCGAAAAAACTAAGAAAAATCTGAAATAAAAATATTAAAATAGCCTATTTAGCTTCATCAAACATATAATCTAAACCAAAAGCAAAAGTAAGCATAGCACGAGCAATCCTTCATTTCTAATTCAAAGTACACAATTGAAAAGTTGTTTCTCTTATTCAAACAAAATAAAATTAACTTATATCTCAGTCTATAAGATCAAAGAAACATTTGGCAATGATGGAAAACAAACACTTAAAAACAAATCAAATATAAAATAGAATAAAAATATAGAGGTGGGCACTCATCATTTAATTCTGTTCTGTTCTGTAGAGTGGGGAGGGTGAGCTTAGGTCCACAGCTCTTAGGCTCATGTGACCCATTGTACATCCTCCCGAGGAGTTGTCCTCCTAGGTCATCGTCCATCCTGTCATTTTCAGGAAGGTGGACGCATAAGACATGCCTGACAGTTTCATCTTCTTGTACACACATTCTGCATAGAGGTGTGTCCACTAGCCCCATAGTATGGAGGTGTTTCCTTAGTTGACAGTGGCCAGTCAGAAATACTATTCATCGCCAAATATTTCTTCGGCACCAGCTTCCCAGGATCGCCCAGGGTGACCCTGGCAAGACTGCATCCTTTGATTCCATCCCATCTCTTTAGGGATTGAGCATGGGTGTAAAGCTTGGCTAGTTCCGCAATTGTCGAAGTCGTTAGGCCGTAGGTGTCACTGGGTCCTAAAATTTTCAGTCCAGCCGCTTCCCTGGTTAAAGAATCGGCAATGCGATTACCTTTACTCCTGTCGTGCCCTTTAACCCAACTCAGGATAATATTGTTATCTACCGAGGCGTCACATAAATCTTGGTGGCACTCTAATACTAGCCCTGATGTAACACGTTGTCTGTTCAAGGCTAATAGGGCTTGTCTACTGTCAGTGCAGATTGTTATGTTTTTGCCAGAAATTCTTTTTCTGGATAGTTCTTTTATGGCAATTGAGATGCCAGCCAGTTCTGGTATTTTTTCCCATTCCCCACTTAATTCTTAGGCTAAGTGATCTGGAGTAAACTCCACATCCTGAGCCTTCTTTGGTTTTTAAGCCGTCTGTATATATGCGTATTGCATTTGCAGCATTTGACTCTGTGTTCTGTTTTATTTGTATTTTGTAGGGTTTATTAAACACGAACTTGGGTTCAATTGCATCATTGGCCGCCTGCAGCTGAGGTAGCGCAGTAAGCGCTTCTCGCCATTGGCTTAGCCTCAATTGACCCACTCCTACTTCGAGGTTTATACCAGCCGTGCGCAATCGTAACGTCGCCATTAACGCAACCTCTTTGACGTACAAGTCCAGACAGGTCAGATCATTAATTAATTCCATTGTCGCGGTTGGTGTTGTTCTCATGGCTCCTGTGATGTTTAAACAAGCCATTCGCTGTATTCGATATAATTTTGGATGGCCGTTGCTTGTAAAACCTTCGGTCCCCATGCAATGGATCCGTACGTTAGTATAGGTCTTATGATTGCAGTGACCACACGGGGTAAAAAATCACACTGTCCTCCCACATTGCTCATAAGCCATATATGCTCTTTTTGCTTTGCTTTGTAGGTGAGGGTTCTATGTTAGCTTCCTGTCAAGGGTAATACCAAGGTATTTCACCTCTTCGGAGAAGTTTAATTTGTTTTGAAGATTTCGGGGGGTTTTAAGCCCGATAATCTTCTTTTCCTGGTGAAAAGGACCATATCAGTCTTCTTGGGATTGATCGACAGTGAGTGTTCCTTACACAATGTTTCTATTAATTTGAGCCCATCCTGCGCCCTTTATCGCACAGTGTTCACAAATTTTCCGGTCTGCATCATTTAATTAAAAAGCATGGAAAGAAAACCTAAAATTGAATTTCTCAAGAAGTGAGCGGCTGAGATAACAAGTAAGGCGCTTCTTAATAAATGTCAGCTGTTTTTCCTCCCTAGAAAAAGAAATTCACAAATGAAAAAAAAAGTTAGAATGTAACAACGAATAAAACCAAACGGATATAGCGAATAGCTATATCTATAATAAGTGAAATGTTAACATAATTCTTCAAAACCTGAATAAAAACATCAAAAGGGGCTGAAGACTTCTTTGGAACCAATTCTGTTTTTGAAGGCTTGACTTCATCTTGGAGGATGGAGACACAACCAAAAAGTTGAATTGACTAGCTTTTTATACAGTTTTTGAACAAATTTTTTCAAATTCATACAAGACGCCTGGAAAATGAGGGGGTTCATCTTCTTGTATGTACCCGTTGCCGTTTATGGAGACACAACCAAAAATTGGAATTGAATCGCTTTCTGTACACTTTTTCAACGGATATCAATTTAATTTATATAAATGCATGGAAAATGAGGGATTTATCTTCTTATATATACCCGTTGCCGTTTATGGAGACAAAACCGAAAAATCTAATCGACTAGCTTTCTATACACTTTTTCAACAAATTTTCTCAAATTTATACAAAACGCATGGAAAATAAGGGAGTTTATCTTCTTATATATACCCGTTGCCGTTTATGGAGACACAACCAAGAAGTGGAATCGACTAGCTTTCTATACACTTTTTCAACAAATTTTCTCAAATTCATACAAAACGCATGGAAAATAAGGGAGTTTATCTTCTTATATATACCCGTTGCCGTTTATGGAGACACAACCAAGAAGTGGAATCGACCAGCTTTCTATACACTTTTTCAGCAAATTTTCTCAAATTCATACAAAACGCATGGAAAATAAGGGAGTTTATCTTCTTATATATATCCTTTGCCGTTTATGGAGACACAACCAAGAAGTGGAATCGACTAGCTTCCTATACACTTTTTTAATTTCGAAGCAGCAAACGGCTTTCTATACACTTTTCAATCATGAAACAGTCTCTAATTTTTTCTACTCTTTTCAGTCAATGATAGATCGAAACATCACTTTAACTGCATTTGGCGGTTAGATTCGACCGACTACTAGCTTTTAGGTCAATGCGTCCTCATAAAAATATTTTTTTTTCTTGAGTACTTCTACTTTTCAATCTCGAATTGTCAACTAGCTTTCTGTACACTTGGATGTTTTCTTGCTTTAAAAACTCAATTGTTTTTCGAGCTGTGTGGGAGGATCATTCGTCGTTGGGGGTTGGTTTTTCGAAACTAAACAATTACTTCCGGCAAACAAATCGATATGTACCAATCAGCAGTAATAGTTCTTTGATCTTGCAGAGGAATTGTTGGTACATGACCCACTTTTGAGACAAATGTCGCCACCATCTTTTTGGAAACACTTCGAGAACGGGTAACTTCCGTCGGTTTTGTTTCATCTTGGAACAGCCGACTGACGTTTATTTTCTGGTTCAAAAGAGTAAATCTAGGATTTATCACCTCTGACAATAGGGTATATATATATTTTTAGTTTACTGCGTTAAACAGGTTTAGAGTTTTTTGACACCAATTGACTCTTTTAACTGCTTCCTGTTCTTCCGTCAACAGATGCGGTATCCAACGAGAAACTATTTTTTTACAGGTAATTCTTCATGTAAAATTTTTTGAATTGTTGTCTGAAATGCCCAATTATGCTCCAATTTCACGATATGTGACATGTCGATCTTCTTGGATCAGCTTACGTACAGCATCGACGTTTTTCTGGGTGACTCCAGTAGTTGGTGGACCTGTTCTTGGATCCTCCTTAAGATTAATCCGTTCACTTTTAAATTCTTCATACCAACGATAAATTGCCGACAACCCTCGTATTTGAACTTTTATATCCGCATTTACATTTTCCTCTGCTTCTAGCTAACTCATCTAGTATCAAAATAACTGCCTTCCTTTACGCTTCGCTTTTCCCTGTGGTCGTCCTCTACCTCTATTAATATCCAAATAATAATAATATTTTACAAAAATATCCTCGATCGGATAAATAATTTGTTTTCTTTAAACAAAAAGAACCTGCTGGTAAATTATTCTCCGTTTATATCTCTTATCGGTTTTATCGTTATAATAAACTGGTTTATCATTAACCATAACAGAGGCATAAGCTCTCTCTGAAATATATTTTTCATTCTTGTTGGTAAACAGCCGCGGGTACATATGTGCATAGCTGGGCCAATCAAGTGCCTTTTGAGTTCGATTATAATATAGCTGGCTGGTAGAGATTTAATCTCTGGCTTTCATACACATTTGGGAAAAGAGTTACAAACGTTCGTCATTTTAATATTGAATAAATTAAAAGTGAAAACAAGACAAAAAAAAACCAAGATTTTATACAGCGACTATAAAACCGGATGAGGCTAGGAAACCAGCATTTGTTCTATGCCTTGTGGAACAGATACTTTTTTCTCCAAATTTGTTCCATTTTTCATTTTTGCATATGCCTAATCAAAGAAAAAGTTTACGATACGAACAGCTGTTCGTCGGAATTTGGATAAAATTCACCTACATGTTAAAATTTTGTCTTATTTATATCCATTTTATGTTCCACTGTCCACTTTTTCAATCTATCTGAGTGAGCAGTTTCCAGTAAGAATTCCTATGATTCCTCTGAGATCAGATTTCTGAAGCTCCAAGAGCAATTCAGCTCAGTGAGTAGAAGGTTGTAGTTGTAATAACCTTTTTGCCTGTCTTTGGCCTCGAGTAATTAGTACAATTGATCCAATGAGATTTGGGAATATCAACCCATCATCCAAAAGTTATATAAGTATTTTTATTACTTATATTGATTAAATTTTTATATTCAAGATACTATCTGCGGTAGGTACAGTCTTTACTCGGTAAAAATATAATTAGGAGAATCTTCTTCAATCAGGTTTAATTATATAATACAAGTGAAGAAGATTTTTGTGTCGATTAAGAATTATTACTCATAGCAATATCCATTAATATCTTTGAGAAAGACTGTAATTTGTTAGTAAACATCATTGTACGGGACTATCAAATAATTAATTTACGATCTAATGGTTAAGAAGTTTCAATTAACCACCTACCGTTTAAATGCACTTTTCTATTAATTATACAATGTGGAATAATTCATTAAACGCATAACGATACCCAACAAATAAAACATTTTCAGAAATTATTGTTGCTGACGATGTATTTTAATGATTTATTTGTTTGTAAGGAATGTTGTAGGTGCGTGAAATTAATTATATATACGGTATACTTAAAATAAAAATTAATCAACTGAGTCGCCCATTTCACAACCTATCATTTTTAAAGAAAAAAATTTGTAAGAATCGAAAAAAAATTTTAAATTCGTTTCACTCTGGACTAAAAGGTTAATGACGTAATAAATTTCAAAATGTACTTAAATTTTATTCGTTACTACCGGCCCGCCCCGGCTTCGCACGGGTATTTAACAAAAATTTAAAAAATTCTAAATTTTAAGACACGAAATAACTTGAAATCGAGAATGCCGAAGTCGTTTTTAAAAAGATTTATTTTCAAAAATTATTAAGTTTTACATATACTCTGATTTCCTTCGCGCCAAACGAAGTCATTTGAAAAAGGCTATTGTACCTACTTATGTTGGCTAAAAAATTACGTGAGGCATTATTGAGGATTTTATGTCCCCCCTCACCCTTTGGTGAGATGTAGTAAGATGTTTCTCGACCTCCTCTCCCCTCCCCTAATTTTACGTTAGATTTTTCAAAATTTGTTTTGGGTGTAAAAGCGTTGGATTTATAAAAAAAAAACAATTTGCTTGATTACTTTCATTTAAGACTAGTAAAGACTAGTATTTGGGAATATTACCGTAATCTAAAATCGCAGTGATAAAATTAGATCATAAATACACGTTTTTTATTTTAATGTAACTTAACTTTGACGCAATTTTACATCGTTTTCTCCTGGAAACAAAATTACGTGATATTTGCCAAGACCTCCCTCTCCCCCAAGTGATATTTGGTAAGATTCGGCTCGATCACCTCCCCCCCCCTGAACACCTTGTAACGGTAAAGGCGCCAGCTCGAAGGGCTCCGGCTAGAGACTCCTCTCAAGGGTGATTCGACCCCAAGTTTATGCTGCACAAGGATAACAGAAGGGTTGTAAAAGTTGAGGGCGCCACTACCTTTTTGACGATAAAAACTACAAAAAACTAAGGCGGAAAAGGTAGAAACGCCTTGTAAAATTTAAATAAAAGTTGATAATTAAAAAAAGTCACTAAAAATTACCCCGGGCGGTATCTCCCTCAACTTTTATAGTTGAGGATTTCTAATAAAAAAAGGATTAAAAACAAATTTTTAATTTATTCTGCCACAGGAAATGAACAACGGAATTTAATAGAGGAATTTGTACTTTTATAGGTACTTAGCTTAGATGAAGTGGTTTCCTGGAGAAGAAGTCAGGTCTTGATCTGAGCTGATGTGTTCTGTTCTAGGGCGGTATTTTGGGGTTCTATCCTTGGCTTTATATCCTCGGGTTGTATTCTTGGGTTTATATCCTCGGCGTTATATTCTAGCCTAGGGTTATATCCTTGGGGTTATATCCTAGCCTAGGGGCTGTGCTTACCTAGAAGTACAGGTGGATCAGGGATATGTAGGAACTTGAATGTAATGGCACATTATGTTGGTCAGCTTTTCAGGTTAAAGAAAAGGAAGGCAGTTATTTGAAAGTCAAAAAATTTATTTAATTTACTGAAAGCTTTCCAACATTATATGTTCCATGTTAAAAAAGTAAAAATAGCAATTATCGGCTAAATTAAAAAAGTATACTAATGATCCGAGAGAAACTAATCATAGCAAAAAGTTATTTATTTAGTTATATGAAAAAATATCGTGCTTAGGAAATATATGAAACCGGCACTGGCGTTACGAAAAAATATTTTATAGGTTAACAGTAATTTATAAAAATGTTATTTTATAATTAAAAGAGTTATTTCGCAACTGAAAAAGCTTGAAAATGTTTGTATAAAAGTAAAACAGTGAATTATAAAAGAATATTTGGCTTAAAACTACCATATTAGTATAAAAGAACAGTTTATGACCACGTGTTGAATTTAATTTCGTCTATCTCTGTAAAAAAATAAAGAATGCATACGAAAATTATATCAGACAGCACTTTAGAAGAAGCTTATTAATTATAAATTATATTATAAATTATGATTTTGAACTTACCACAGCAAAATTAATAAGATAGGTACTTAAAAGATGAAAGATAGCGAAAGATGATCTGGCCCCTTAGGCGGTCGTTAACAGAAAGGGGTGTTTCACGTGGCGTTGTGCAAAAAATGGAAGCGTCCGTTGGCAGACGTCAATTGTCTTACGGTCAGGGTAGAAGAGTTTGGGATCACAGAACTATAATTGGATGTGGCTTGTGAGGACGAGCGCGAATTAAAAGGATTTATTCTGTAAAATCGAAACAGGTCGATAGACATGTTACAACCTCACATAATTAATGGACGCCCCCTTCCTGGCTCCGATTTGGACGGAAGACTGTTGAGCATAATCAATCTGTGGATCGTATCTGGGACCCAATTCTTGAAATAAATCCGTATACGGATTTGGCGATATTCGGAAAAAATTCGAATGAAATCGAGTTTTTGGAGGGGAAGTTGGGAAATACCGCGCGCCTAAGAAGAAATGGCCACAATTTGATTAATACTTCATTTTTACTGATTTATGTTAGTAACTTAAGGAATTGCTCAAAACTTTATCATTAATAATATTTTTGATTTGACAAATAAAGTGACAGTTTCACTTAAGTCAATTGGGATTTGAATATTAGTGACGACTGTGTGATCTACTGTGAAAAAGTCATCATCTGAAAATTTATCAGAGTTCAGGGGCCATATTCCAGCAGCCCTGAATCCAGAAATTCCTTTTTCCATTGAAGCTGCTTTTAGATATGCTTTATTAAAAAGACCGGCTAGTTCATAATGCATAATTTTTTCATAAGCACGATTTTTAAGATATAAATCACATTCCCGATTAAAAGCCGCTTTGAGAGATCCGTAGAAAGTTAAGTCGAGTGGTTGAAGTTTATGTGATGTATGCGGAGGAATTGATACCATAACAATTCCATTAGCTCTGCAATATTCATATATATTTAGTGAAATATGGCTCCCTTGATTGTCCAGCACAAGCAACACTGGATTAACAAACTGATTGAAATGTACGATCCACTCAAAAAATAAATCTTCGTTGATCCATCCATTTTTGGAACAACCATAGATAGCACCATTTGGCCCATCTCTCTTCAATGTATGCACCATACGCGCCCTCGGAAATATGAACATCGGTGGCTCGAATTGTCCTGACGCACTTACTGAACAAACTAGAGTGACATTTTTTCCCCTTTCCCAAGATGTTATCGAGCCAACTTATTTCTGGCCCTTTGCAGCTAATATTTTTCCTGGAGTTTGCATGCACAGTCGATATTCCTGTTTCGTCCACATTGTAAATACGATTGGCTGTAAATTTATGCTTTTCCATAATATCTTCTAGGTTCTTGTAAAACCGGTTTACTTCAGTTTTGTTGAAGGCGGTAATACGATTTTGACTTGTAACTTCTGGTTTTCGAAGGCTTACATCTATCTCTAAAAATAATTCGACCCAATCTTCACCAGACAACTTCTTTTCGTTATCGAATCTTTGATTTCTTTGTTTTTTGAGGCTTGCTTCTTATTGCACGACATAGGACATTTGAGAAGGCTAGTGAACTTGTAAAACGTGTAACCGTTACGAAAAGTCCGTCACGCAACAGTGTTGCCATATTTCTGAAAAGGCTAGTGAACTCGTGAAACGTGTAATGTTACGAAAAGCGAATAAGGGTTCGTCACGCAACATTGTTGCCAGATTTCTGAATAATCCACTAATCCAATGAAATTTAAATTGAAGCTTGCTTCTTATTGCACGACATAGGACTTTTGGGAAGGCTAGTGAACTCGTGAAACGTGTAATGTTACGAAAAAGCGTTCGTCACGCGATAACTCATTCAAGCGACTGTGCCCAATCTCTCTTGCCGCACTGAGCTCGCACACCTATAGGTGTGAAAAATTGACAAAAATGGTCAAAAATTGTCAAAATTTTGAAAAAATGGTTAATAATTGCCAAAAATTTGGAAAAATGATCAAAAATTGTCAAAATTTTGAAAAAATGGTTAATAATTGCCAAATATTTATAAAAACTGTCAAAAATGGTCAATAATTATCAAATTTTTTGAAAACAGTTTAAAATTTTAGAAAAATTGTCAAAAATGGTCAATAATTGTCAAAGACGGTCAATAATTATCAAAACCAATCAAAATTCGTCAAAACTTGTTAAAAATGGTCCAAAGGGATCAATAATTGTTAAAATTTTGAAAAATGGTCAAAAATTGTCAAAATTTTGAAAATATGGTCAATCATTGCCAAATATGTTAAAATTTTCGATAAATTGTCAAAATGGTCAATAATTGTCAAAATTCGTCAAAAACTGCCAAAAATGGTCAATAATTGTTGAAATTTTTGAAAAATTGTCAAAAATTTTTAAATATGGTCAAAGATTGTCAAGGATTTGGAAAAATCGTCAAAAATTGTCAAAAACTGTCAAAATTTTGAAAAAATGGTTAATAATTGTCAAATATTTTCAAAAATTGTCAAAAATGGTCAATAATTGTCAAAAATTTTGAAAAATGGTAAAATTTTTCGAAAAATGGTCAAAAATGGTCAATAATTATTAAAAATTGTCAGAATTTTTGAAAAATGGTCAAAATTTTTGAAAAATTGTCAAAAATGGTCAATAATTGTCAGAACCTGTCAAAAATGGTCAATAATTGTTAAAATTTGGAAAATTGGTCTAAAATGGTCAACATATTTGAAAAATTGTAAAAAAATGATCAATAATTGTCAAAAATGGTCAATAATTATTAAAATTTGAAATAATTGTAAAAAATTGTCAAAATTTTGAAAAAATGGTCAATAATTGCCAAATATGTTGAAATTTTTGAAAAATTGTCAAAAATGGTCAATAATTGTCAAAATTCGTCAAAAACTGCCAAAAATGGTCAATAATTGTTGAAATTTTTGAAAAATTGTCAAAAATTTTTAAATATGGTCAAAGATTGTCAAGGATTTGGAAAAATCGTCAAAAATTGTCAAAAACTGTCAAAATTTTGAAAAAATGGTTAATAATTGTCAAATATTTTCAAAAATTGTCAAAAATTTGGAAAAATGGCCAATAATTGTCAAAAATTTTGAAAAATGGTAAAATTTTTCGAAAAATGGTCAAAAATGGTCAATAATTATTAAAAATTGTCAGAATTTTTGAAAAATGGTCAAAATTTTTGAAAAATTGTCAAAAATGGTCAATAATTGTCAGAACCTGTCAAAAATGGTCAATAATTGTTAAAATTTGGAAAATTGGTCTAAAATGGTCAACATATTTGAAAAATTGTAAAAAAATGATCAATAATTGTCAAAAATGGTCAATAATTATTAAAATTTGAAATAATTGTAAAAAATTGTCAAAATTTTGAAAAAATGGTCAATAATTGCCAAATATGTTGAAATTTTTGAAAAATTGTCAAAAATGGTCAATAATTGTCAAAGACGATCAATAATTGTCAAAAATGGTCAAAAATTGCCAAAATTTTCGAAAAATGGTGAAAAATTCACGAAAAATGGTCATTCTATTGTGCATAAGAAGCAAGCTTCTGTCGGCGGTCCGACGACCGCTCACCTTTTTTTACTGAAAAATCATAGGCCACAGATCTCAGTCCCAAACGAGTTATCCCGTAGAAAGCATTTGCTAATTTAATAATGTGTAAAGCAACGGCTTGCTCCTCTTCCTTGGTAAACACTGGACGTCTTCCCAACTCAGATTTGATCAAATTGTTGGCTTTTTTTCTCCTTAAAGGAGATTCAGGTATACCGAATGCTCTACCAACTTCTCTCACTGCTCGTCCGGCTTCTATTGCATTCATAGCCATTCGTAATTGATCCTCACTCCGCTGACCTCTTGTTTTTTTCTTTGATATGTCCTTGGCATTTTATCTATAATAAAAAAATCTTACCAACCATAAGGGGTAATTCTGCGCAGCGTGCAATTACCCCACAATAATTGCGCGGTTTTCCCCCAAAGCACGCCTCCGAACAAAAACAGTTATTTTTGGCAAAGGGTAAAATACTACTGAACTGTTTATAGTCAAGATGAAACAGTATATATTTAGCTACAATTCAAAAAAAAACTATACTCAAAGCATATAATACAACAAACTCTACTTAAAGACACCAACAAAATTACATGAACATAACCTAAAACGTACAGATCTCACTTACTTTCTGCAATACACTGAAATCATAACGAAACTTTTGGCCGATGTTTTTTTATAGCAGACGAACAGATCCAGTGTTGCCAAGTCTTTCGTACGTCTAGAGATTCTGAATAACCTAGATGCGCGTTATTCTCCCGTGAGTGGTATTCCCCCAACTTACCCTATTCTTGAAATCGGTATGCGACTTTTGTTATACGAATTTGACATCGAATGAGTCAAGCTAGGCGAATTTGATTTTCCGTATAAGAATTGAGATATTCTATAACCTCTAACCACACTTTTACAGATTTGATATACTTGTGAAAAATTCACAAATATCTCGGTTTATGTGGAATCAATATCAGTGAGCAGTGAATGGAGTGATTTATTGGTAGGTATAGCAAGTACCAAACGTGATGGCGAGCCCTCCCCCATGCGCACAAACTCATTTTCAATGTTACCTCCCAGTACAGCTCTTGCAAGACATATAAATGCTCTGTACAGAGGCGTATCATTAGTTGTCCTCCAATTCTGTTGGGGTTTGGCATTGTCTAAATAATTTTTGTGTTGTTTCTGAAAAAATGTCATCGCCTAACAAAAAACAGAGTCAGAGTCAGGCTCGTGAAATAATTTTTAAAGTGTTCAATTATTTTCTAATTGTCAAATGTGAGTCGGAACATTAATTAAATTTCAAAAATAACTATTTTAACACAAATCTTTATTTTGTATTAGGTATTTCGATAAGAACCATTGAAAGAGTGGTTAAAGAAGGAGAGCAATTAATTTCTGCAAAAAACGTGCAAGTAAAATTTTCCACCCCAAGAAAGAAGCGGCCTAGAAGAGCACCAATAACTGATATTCCCGAGTATGAGTATTCCAATATTAGAGATAATTGATGACGTTTTGGAAATTGTGGCTTCCGGAACAACTCTTCCTAGAATTTTAAAGAAACTATTACTCTGTCTCTCTTAGTTGGTAATTTCTGGGACATCAAGTTAGCTGGCGAATACTGTATTTTTGATGCCCTCGCCTGGGAACTATTTCTAGAAAGTTAGGATCTTTATCTTTTGGACATTACAATATAAAAGTGTAATTGAAAAATTATAAGAACTACTACTAAGTCACTAAGCTGTTTGGCTAGACAGAAGTACAATATATTATATTTATTATCAGGTAGTATTTACTGAAAAAATTATAAAAAATGGGTTTAGTTCTGAAAATAACTTTTTTTGTCGGGTTTATTGTGACATAACTATAATAGCTAGACATATGCTATTGCGACACTTTTTGTAGATAATGATGTGTTCTGCAAAGTCATAGTACATTATTTTGTTCATCATCAATAGTTTTCGCAGCTAAATTATTGGTACGTTGTCGTATGACATAGAACAACTACAAATATTATAAAATGTATCATAGAATTCTACTCGGCCCTTTCAAGCCCATTAAATTAACTCGTAACAATATTACATTAAATTTTCATTACGATCGAACTCTGGAAATAATCATGCAATTTAAGTACCTATCTAATAACGACACGAATGAGAAAATGCTTGTATAACCATGCAGGAGGTAATATTTAATTATCTAGGTCATTAAATTTTTTAACTGTCTCAGATGATTTAAATACATTTTATTCATAAAGTAAATTTCTGCATTTAGTTACTTGGTTAACAAAAAATAAAGAAACATAAATACCATCTCAAGGACAAAATTGTCGTACAAAGCTTAGCTAGAGATTTTAAAGATCGTTTCAAATGTAAACCGATAAATAATTTTACCCTTCCCACTGGAAAGGTTGTAATAATAATTTTAATGCAAAATGTTTTAAATCGTTTGGCTGTCATGTAATTTTAGTACCAACCCGTCGAGCAATGGAAGATGCATAGACAAGCATACCTAAAGTAATGTAAAACCATTAAAAGAAAATCTAAAGGAAATGTATGAGAATTGCAATTGCAAGATTTAAGGATTGGATAACGATTCCTACGAGACGCGAATGAAAGATTCTTTCGATTTAAATGTCAGTTACAAGATAAGAGTGAGAATGTTATATTGGTCATAGAAGATTTAGAACTTCATTAACTTTTTTTATTTTTGAGCTCAACGCTAAAAATAGCGAAAGTATGATAAGATTTTTTATGTGCTCGGTTAAAAAATTGCAGCTTTATTCATAGTCACGGGGATAGTAGCTATTAAATACTCCACTAACAAGTAGCCAATAACAGGTTACTAAATGTGTCCGTACTTTAGTAGCTACTAGTTAATATAATTTTAGTAGAAAAATATGCATGGCAACGGCGCAAATTCCATATTTATTAACATAACCTAGCAAATGTCATGTTTATTTGATACTTGTGTATTTTGTGCATGAAATTATGGACACCTTTGACCGGTTTCTATAGCGTCATAAGCTTTTTTATTTTATCAACAACGTCAAGCTGACAGTTTATTATCAAAAATTGAGAGAAATTGAAATTATTGATTTGTATGACAGCAAATATTGCTTGTCTGTTGCTGCTGCCAGAAAAAAACAAGGAAGATGTATGAAGCAACGTATCAATACTTCAAGAAACCGTGCTTTGGCGTACTTTCACGAAAAATCTGCTGTATTGAAGTCTCCATCAAACTTATGGTGTGAATGAAGTCCACCCTTTTCATAGAGGAAAACATGGATATTTCTAAGAATCCTAAACTTCGAACATTTTTAAAAAGAAGAAATGACGGATATAAACCCGAAAAATCTAATGTGTTTGACAGGGAAGATGTAAATAAATTCCTGTTTGATTTTGTGATTTTCAACTAGTAGAACCTCAGTAACCACTAACTTTGACTATGAAGGTCAGCCTTACTATTATTGTTTTGAGATATCTGACTGATCGAAAAACCTGTTAAAGTTGTGCTGCCTTTATTTAATCTAAAAAATATGGCTGTGAATCCCAGCGACTGATGTTGTTGCGTTGCTTAGAGATGGAAGAAGCGATATGCTGGCCAACAGTTACATCTATCCAATAGCACTTGTGAACCGTATTTTTACAGGCATTTTGAAAACTATAGCTTACACCAGACGACCAGGTACTGGTCCCCATCGCAGAACTAGCGCTCTTGATGATCGTTTTATCATCTTATAAAGTCTGCGAAATCGTCATGATTCAGCTGTAGAAATCAGAAATAGACTTTAGCACGTTCGGCAAAGGACAGTTAGACGAAGACGTGGAGAATGTAATTTTACAGTCCTAGAACTTCTTCGGCGTCATCGTATTGCGTGACTTCAGTTTGCCAGAATCCACGTAACTTACCTTCAAGGTTACTAGTTCCTGGAGAAACGTCCTGGAAGACACAGCTCCAAGAAAGGAAGTTTCTATCTTCAGTTCCTGGATAATCTCATCGAAAAGAGGATTGGAATCCAGATTTTCTCATATGGTACCTGAAATATGGATACAAACTTTGTATAAAGCCGCCATTATGAACAATAACAGGTGTAGGTAAACGATTTTCACTTAGTCGTAAGTTAATTTAGCTAATATAAATAAAATATTACAAAAAGGAAGCTTACCTTTATGAACAAATAAGAATACAATAATTCAGTATTTAGTTTTCAATAAGTAAATGACATTAATTTTGATACAAACTAAACACGCTTGCTGATACATTGATAAATCGTTTAAAGTCGGAAGCGAGGAGAGTCGAACATTATAGTTTGCGTATGCGTAGTGATGCATAATATATTTGAAAAGTTTTAATAGTAACTTGTTATTTGTTTCATGTTCATAATCTATAAAAATTTAGAAATACGAGGAGAGCATTGTTAAATAGTTTTTTGAGATAAAATACTAATTCCATTATTAAAAAAAAATATTATACGGGTTGTCGCCTATCGAGCGCTGGTATTTTAGAATTCGTTGTTCATGTTTATGTTTTATAGATATTTTAAATTTATTAATTAATTATTGCAATAGGAAAAAAATAATATTCATATTTTCCTCTTCAATAGCAAAACTTATAAAATAAATATTTTGTGATATTTGTTAATAGTCTTAGTTGTATACATAATAAATGGTAGTTTATCACTTTCCCACGAATTCTGAATGCAGTCTTGATTTTAAGAACTTATAATGTAAACAATGATAAAAATATAGAGAAGCAATTAAGGGCCAGAAATATGCCTACAATCTCTAGAAACTTTGTAGAAGTATTTCATTTAGTTTTTCGGGAAACGTTCCGGAAGTAAAATTTCTTGTTCGCATTATTTTAACTCCTGTCTTCCAAAAGTAACATTAATAATATTATAATTGTGGTTTTAAAATGCCTGTGTGTTGTGCTGTGATCGGTTGTTCCAGCAAGGTGGGAAAACCAGAAATATCCTTTTATCGTTGTCCCAAAGACGTTGAGAGGTGGGTATTAAATTAGTTATTATCAAATACGGAATTCAACTTTTTCAAAACTATTATTGTAACAAAGATATTTGATAATAAAAAATTAGTTAGTTATTTAGTACTTATAGGTACTGGGTATTCATAGAAATTTGAAAATTCACATATCTAATTTATTAATAAATATATCCTGCAGCTGCATAATATGTTTTTACTGTTTTAACCTTGTGAATCTAAAAAATACGGAGTGTCTAATTTAAAGATCAAAATTGTTTTAGTGGTCCTATTATTCTGGTGGCCAATAAGTATGTATAATTTAATTTGTGATATTCTGTATAAATAACCGCTAGATCATCAATAAGCATCACAAAATTACTAAAATGTTGAATAAAATCTGTCAATTGATTCATTTTAAAAATTTTAATGTATTTTTTACTTATACCTAAACTTTCCTTTTCAAATTCATATCGTGAACTTTTTTCGAAATAATTAACATTTAAAAACATTATATAAAAAAAAAACTTTAATAAATCATCCTATTTGAATATATATTTCTCAAGTTACCCCTGTATAGCTTGGAATAAAATATACTCTTCTAATTCCCTGGTACCTAGCGGTGTCGTTATTTACAACAAAAGGGAGCCGTAAATATGATTTATGAGTGCGGCGATCGTTTAAAACACTAAGAAGAATCAGACCGCCTTCAAGTGAACTATCTTATATATATTTTGTAATCTTTGGTATTGAACTGGGTACAAAATATGGAACCTGAAAACGATTTATGAAAATCAATAGGAATGGTTATATTAAAAATGTGTATAAAACAACAAAAATGGAATTGCCCGGAAGCCTTTATAACCGGTCCTATATTTCCCACTGTATACCAATAACAGTTAAAGAAAAATATTAAATTTCTGATTATTTTAACGCAACTACGTTAGGTTAATGTGTAATTCGATACATTCAACTTATAATATGTGTTATTGTCTCACTATTTATTTACTAAGATTATAATCTATTCAAACATATCTTACGCTTGACTAGAAGGAATGCTGTGGCAAGAAGATTGTCTATTAATTAAAAATTTATAATACGTTTTTTACTATGAACGATGACGGATATTAAATTTTGAAATTGCTTTGATCGTCTAACAAGTGCTTGTAATTCTATTGCACAAAGCGATCCTTTAGATTTCGTATTAAAGGATGTTTATTACTTTAATCCGTTAGATTTTCTATTAAAATAAATATCCCGGAGGGTGTATAAAAGCTGAAAATAGTAATTTAGATACACTGCGCTGCGCATATATTAATTAACAATTTTATATTGACATATTTAATATCTATAATGTAATTAATTTAATATACTGGATAAAGTAAAACGAAAGTTCCACTGTACACAAATGATACCGAAGGAAATTATTTTCGGGACGATTTTTTTCACTTTCGGGACGATTTTTTACACTTTCGGGACGATTTTTTTCACTTTTGGGACGATTTTTGTTACTTTAGGGAAGATTTAAGTACGGCTGATTTTTTTTTGTACAGACGTTTTTCACAGTGTATAAAAATCGAAATATATTAGACAGTTCTTAGATTCGAGGATTGGATAACTATTCGAACAAGATGAGCATGAGAAACGCCATTTATTTGAATGTTGCTTACAACATAAGATATTCCTCGAATTAAATTCGATTCATGTAATGCCTGACGATGTTCATGACCACATTAACCGAAGTCTAAGATTAATGTTTTGGCTCTTCACCTCGGAACTTTATCAGTGATGCAACCACGTTGCATTTATTACCAAAAGAATGCTGAAAATGTAACAGTAACTGCACCTTTTTATTATTATTATCATTATCATTGTTTAAAACAGTAGTTTAATGTATAAGAGAGAAAAAATTATTTGTTAATTTCATCTATCAAGATTTGTCAGTAATAACTCGACTAACATAATATTTAAAAAATTGAAAGTAAAATACGTTAAGGCATGAAAAAACGAATAAAAATTTTTTTTTCAGTTTAAACGTTAAAAAAATATGTAAATAAAATTTTGAAAAAGAAAATATGTATAGGACATGGGGATAGACAAGTGTTTGGAAGACAAACAGAAGGAAGAATACAGGGAAATGATGATGATGAAGAAGAAAACAGAAGAAAATAGGAAATGGATGTAATAAGTATGCTCCAAATGATGATGTGAAAAATGGACCAAAATAAATATGAAATAAATAAAACAAGAAATGAATAAAAAAATGAATCAAAACAGGGAGGAAATGAATGCAAAATGGACCAAAACAGGGAAGAAATAAAATAAAGTAAGGAATCAATAATTAAATTAATGGAAGCAAAATTGGGATAGGTTGAAAAGAAATCGGAGAAATCAAATTTATACATAACAAAAAATAGGAGACGAGATGATTGGAAGGATCATGGAGATAGAACATTTACAGATTAACAGAATTAAAGCAATAGAGGAGACAGAAATTAACTTCAAAGGAGAAATTCAGAAAGAAGTAAAGGAAATCAAAATGGGAGTACAAGACACCTAAGAAAGAATGGGAAACTTGGAAGGAAAAAGAAATTTATGCCTATATGAATTCCAACAAAACATGGAAGAATGCTGAAAAATTGGGATAGGTTGAAAATAAATTGGAGGCATCAAATTTATACATGGAGAATGAAATAGAATCTACTAAACAAAAAATAAGATGAGAAATGATTGGAAGGATCATGGAGATAAAACATTTACACATTAACAGAATTAAACCAATAGAGGAGAAAGAAATTAACTTCAAAGGAGAAATTCAGAAAGAAGTAAAGGAAATCAAAATGGGAGTAAAAGACACTTAAGAAAGAAAGGGAAACTTGGAAGGAAAATGGAATTAAACCCTATCTGAATTCCAACAAAACGTGGAAGAATGCTGAAAAATTGGGATAGGTTGAAAATAAATTGGAGGAATCAAATTTATACATGGAGAATAAAATAGAATCTACTAAACAAAAAATAAGAGAAGAAATGATTGGAAGGATCATGGAGATAGAACATTTACACATTAACAGAATTAAACCAATAGAGGAGAAAGAAATTAACTTCAAAGGAGAAATTCAGAAAGAAGTAAAGGAAATCAAAATGGGAGTACAAGTCACCTAAGAAAGAATAGGAAACGTGGAAGGAACATGGAATTAAACCCTATCTGAATTCCAACAAAACGTGGAAGAATGCTGAAAAATTGAGATAGGTTGAAAATAAATTGGAGGAATCAAATTTATACATGGAGAATAAAATAGAATCTACTAAACAAAAAATAAGAGAAGAAATGATTGGAAGGATCATTGAAATAGAACTTTTACAGATTAACAGAATTAAAGTAATAGAGGAGAAATAAATTAACTTCAAAGGAGACATTCAGAAAGAAGTAAAGGAAATCAAAATGGGAGTACAAGACACTCAAGAAAGAATGGGAAACTTGGAAGGAAAATGGAATTAAACCCTATCTGAATTCCAACAAAACGTGGAAGAATGCTGAAAAATTGGTATAGGTTGAAAATAAATTGGAGGAATCAAATTTATACATGGAGAATAAAATAGAATGTACTAAACAAAAAATAAGAGAAGAAATGATTGGAAGGATCATGGAGATAGAACATTTACACATTAACAGAATTAAACCAATAGAGGAGAAATAAATTAACTTCAAAAGAGAAATTCAGAAAGAAGTAAAGGAAATCAAAATGGGAGTAGAAGACACTCAAGAAAGAATGGGAAACTTGGAAGGAAAATGGAATTAAACCCTATCTGAATTCCAACAAAACGTGGAAGAATGCTAAAAATTGGGATAGGTTGGAAATATATTGGAGGAATCAAATTTATACATGGAAAATAAAATAGAATCTACTAAACAAAAAATAAGAGAAGTAATGATTGGAAGGATCATGGAGATAGAACATTTAGAGATTAACAGAAATAAAGCAATAGAGGAGAAATAAATTAACTTCAAAGAAGAAATTCAGAAAGAAGTAAAGGAAATCAAAATGGGAGTACAAGACACTCAAGAAAGAATGGAAAACTTGGACGGAAAATGGGATGAAACCTTATCTGAATTCCAACAAAACGTGGAAGAAGCGTGGAAGGAAACAAAAGAGGAAAACTGAAAAGAGGATTAGGGAAATACAGAAGGAGATGGAAGTTCTCAAAAGAAGAATAGAGCAAACAGGAACCACAATCAACAATGGAGAGAATTCAAATGAAACAATGGAAATGACTAGAAAGCTAGAAAACATGGAAGGAAGACTAGCTTACCTACAGGAAGAATATAACCAAACTGAGAGCAGGAATTTTCAAGACATGAGAAATGGTGTGGTAGAGACAAGAATTATAAACAACAACATAGGAAATAGAGGGGAGCACAAATTTGAAGGGGACAATTGAAAAATACACCCGAAAGTGTTTATAAAAATTTTAAAGAACAAGATGAAAAATATCCGAAATAATGAAGATATGGGGGAAATGATTCGAGAAAATTTAGATAATCAAGCCTTAGTGTGGTACACCAGTAAGGAAGAGTGAGAGAAAAACTCTACTCTGGCTAGGGATATTCGATATACATCGATGCATCAAAAACATCGATGTTTAAAATGCGATACATCGAATCGATCCGATGTTTTGAAAAGCTATCGATATACTCGATGTATCGATGTTTTTTCATAAAACATCGAATCGATCCCGAATCCCTTTTTCCCCTTTCCAAAAATGTATACATCATCGAGTTTTTAGGGAAATATTAAATTTTTTATGAAACCATGTCAAGAACATTCGTTTAAAAAGTAAAAAACGTGCGAGGACACCTTTCCGTGTGTGGTCACTTTACGAGACACTCTTCTTATATTTTTGTTCACATAATTGCCAAATGCATATTTTTTTCCGGAAAAAAATGACTTTTTTTTCGTAGCGAAATTATCGGTTTATTTTAAATACAACACCCTATATTTTTTTATACCATTGAAAAGTCCATTTCTTCCCTTTTCCAAAAATGTATACCTCATCGGCATATACTCGAGTTTTTAGAGAAATATTTAATTTCTTATGAAACCATGTCAAGAACTCTCGTTTAAAAAGAAAAAACGTGCTTGGACAGCTTTCCGTGTGTGGTCACTTTACGAAAAACTATTCTTATATTTTTGTTGACATAGTTGCCAAATGTATATTTTTTTCCGGGAAATAAATAACTTTTTTTTCGAAGAGAAATTATCGGTTTATTTTAAATACAACACCCTATATTTTTTTATACCATTGAAAAGTCCCTTCCTTTCCCTTTCCAAAAATGTATACATCATCGGCATATACTCGAGTTTTTAAGGAAATATTTGATTTTTTATGAAACCATGTCAAAAACTCTCGTTTAAAAAGAAAAAACGTGCATGGACACCTTTCCGTGTGTGGTCACTTCTTATATTTTTGTTAACATAGTTGCCAAATGTAAATTTTTTCCAGAAAACGCCGAAAAAAAAAACTCGATGTTAAGAAAAAAAATCGATGTTTTCATCCGATACTTCGAAAGACATCGATGTACAGTTCCGATTTATCGAATCGAAAAAAACATCGATGTTTTTTTCTAAGTGGACACC
Organism: Lochmaea crataegi; assembly: GCA_947563755.1. Classification (NCBI taxonomy): domain Eukaryota; kingdom Metazoa; phylum Arthropoda; class Insecta; order Coleoptera; family Chrysomelidae; genus Lochmaea; species Lochmaea crataegi. The sequence goes on from OX387427.1 coordinate 10,661,286, forward strand.
CCTAACTCTGGCAAATTCGAAACAGGCAGGAGAAATAGCATAAATGATTACGCTAAGAAGATTTTCATGAATGCGAAATTTTTATACCCACGCACACCACAGGAGAAAATTATAATGTTTATTTCGAGACATTTTAAATTCGAAATATATTTTCTTATGTTGTCATCTTTATTTTGTCATTTTCATTATACTTACCACCAAAATAAAGAAAATTTCTAATTGTTTAATAATTTTTGAAAAATTAAGGATTGCAAAAAAAATTAATTGCTTTATCAGGGATTTTTGTAAACTAATTAGTTACAATTATTGTATACGTAACATGACATTATTTTAAAAGGGTAGTGAATAATTGGATTCAAACCACTCACAGCAGGAACGAGTGGAAACCACTAAGGGAGGATCTGTGTTCAACAATGGACTTGTATAACGATGATACGCAGTGAGAAGCTCTCAAGTAATTAACAGTATTTTAAAACATTTTTGTAGAAAGCGAGCAGGCTGGCGCATTTTTACTGGTTCTACATTTAATAAAAAACGGAAAAGAATGCTTTTTATATTTAAAGAAACAGCAACGATTTCGGCGATATATGCATGAATAATTATTAACCCAACTGCACTATAAAAAGCATTATAGAGGTGAGAACTGTCGACGGAAGTGAAAACACAAATAAATTGGAAATTGTTACAAATTAACCCCCTTTGACAATTTCACCGTACGTCTATGATATAGAGATTTTTACAAATAAATCGATCCCTTGAAAAAATTTCATCGTACGCACATGATATAGAAATGGTGTCGTACACCTATTATATAATAGGAGAAAATTTTCACAAATTAATTAACCACCTATAAAAATTTTATCGTAGGTATGCCAATGGTAGATGAAAATTATTACTAATAAATAAATCCCTTTTAAAACTTTTATCGTACGCTGATGATATGGACATTTTTACAAATAAATGGATCCCTTAAAAAATTTCATCGTACGCACATGGACATTTTTTCAAATAAATTAACCCTTCCTAACCTCACTCATTACTGCATGACATTGACAGTTGTCGGTTAAGCGATGACAGGTGTCAGTTAAGCGATGACAGGTGTCAGTTAAGCGATGTAGATTACGCCACTAACTAATATGTTTTACTCTTACCAATTATTGCTATTATTACTAGGATAGGAAGTGGGCTCGTATATTAATTAACACTTCCTTTATCTGTTTGTATATCTTGGCGTATATTTTATTTACACGTTTACCGTTAAATCAAAAATTCAAGACTAGATAACTTTTTTTTTCAAAGAAAACAATTAAAATTAGAATATTTATAACTGCAAAAAAAAACTGTTAAGTGAAAAACTAAACAAAAGTTTCGAAATTTGATTACTGATTTCTATTTTTACTTTCACATCTTGTTAGTTTCATGATCGATTGTAATTATATACTCGTAGTTGAGATTGTCAAGAAAAATAGGTTAATGAAAAAACAAAAATTTTTATTTTAATTTTTTGTTCCAGTTGAAATTTCGAAAATTAGACACGTCTACAGTTTATTCCTAAAGTAAATATATTTTGTTGCCAATTTCTTGGTGATTAATTTAATGCATGACATTTTGTTGCTAATATAAAAGTTTTATATTCAACACCTTCACTATATTGTGATGACAGTATCTAAACAGTATTATGTTTACTCATTTGTGAAGAATAGATCAAACCACAGATTTATCTCTTTGTCTGAAATAGTTTCCAGTCCATGATTACGCTCTCAGGGCTTCTGGACGGATAGCACCTTGTACTGATGGGGCGCAAATACGCCGAAGTGATGTTGTCGTTTCCAATTACAAACCAGAATGGTTGGTTATATCTTGCAGATATACCAACCCCGTATACTTTAGAAGTGTAATTCAATGTCTGTCGGGGCCCGAGAAGTAGTTGTTGCTTCGTAGTGAAGTGAAGTTCTTTGAAAAATATTTTTCAAAAACTTTGTCAGGCGTTATAATAGTAATAAACTATTATCTTTGACGTCTACTATAGGTTTAAGTAATTTGTAATACTTTCGATTTACCATGGGCGTACGATAAATTTTTTAAAGGGAATTAATTTTCAAAAACTTCCCATCTACCATCTACAATGGGTGTACAATTTTAATTTTTCATAAGGGATCAATTTATTTGTAAACATTTCTATATCATGGACGTCCTGTAAGCAAAATATTTTATCTACCATTGGCGTACGACATTTTTTTTGTAAGGGGTTAATTTATTTGTAAAAATTTTCATTCCCCATGGGTGTCCGCTAAAATTTTTATAATTGGCTAATTTATTTGTCGAAATTTCCTTCTGTCATAGGCGAATAAGATTTTTAAGAGAGATCAATTTATTTGTGAAAATTTCCGTCATGGACGTACGATGTAATTTTGAAAAGGGGTTTATTTGTTAGAATTTCCATTTACGATAGGCGTACGATAAAACTTTTAAAAGGAAGTAATTTTCAAAAATTTCCATCTACCAACTAAAATTTATTTGTTAAAATTTTAATATCATGGGCATCCTATCAAAATTTGGAAAGAAATTCATTTATTGTACCATGGGCGTACGAATTTTTTTTTTGTAAAAGGTTATTTCAAGTTTTCAATTGCCAAGGACGTGCGATATGATATTGAAAAGGGATTCTTGAAAAAATTTTACTTGATGATGGATCTACAAGTCATTTAATATCATGGGCATCCTATGACATTTTGGAAACAGATTCATTTATTGGTAAAACATTCCATCTACCATGGGCGTACAAAGTTTTTTTTGTAAAAAGTTATTTCATTTGTAAAAAGTTTCCAATTGCCATGGACGTGCGATATAATATTGAAAAGGGGTTCTTTAAACTTCCATTCACCATGGGCGACCACTAAATTGGTTTATTTGTGTTTCCATGACTGCCTATTCATTTTTAAAATTTTCCTTGTATTCTAGTCAATATCTTGAAAATTTTTTACTTGATTATGGAGCTACAAGTTATTTAATATCATAGGCATACTATGAAATTTTGGAAAGAGATTCATTTATTGGTAAAACATTCCATCTACCATGGGCGTACGAAATTTTTTTTGTAAAAGATTATTTCATTTGTAAAAAGTTTCCAATTGCCATGGACGTGCGATATAATATTGAAAAGGGGTTCTTTAAACTTCCATTCACCATGGGCGACCACTAAATTGGTTTATTTGTGTTTCCATGACTGCCTATTCATTTTTTAAATTTTCCTTGTATTCTAGTCAATATCTTGAAAATTTTTTACTTGATTATGGAGCTACAAGTTATTTAATATCATAGGCATACTATGAAATTTTGGAAAGAGATTCATTTATTGGTAAAACATTCCATCTACCATGGGCGTACGAAATTTTTTTTGTAAAAGATTATTTCATTTGTAAAAAGTTTCCAAATGCCATGGACGTGCGATATAATATTGAAATGGGATTCTTTGAATTTCCATTCACCATGGGCGTCCACTAAATTGGTTTATTTGTGTTTTAACTTCTGTCTCCATGACTGCCTATTCCTTTTTTAAATTTTCCTTGTATTCTAGTCAATATCTTGAAAATTTTTTACTTGATTATGGAGCTACAAGTTATTTAATATCATAGGCATACTATGAAATTTTGGAAAGAGATTCATTTATTGGTAAAACATTCCATCTACCATGGGCGTACGAAATTTTTTTTGTAAAAGATTATTTCATTTGTAAAAAGTTTCCAATTGCCATTGACGTGCGATATAATATTGAAAAGGGATTATTTAAACTTCCATTCACCATGGGCGTCCACTAAATTGGTTTATTTGTGTTTCCATGACTGCCTATTCCTTTGTTAAATTTTCCTTGTATTCTAGTCAATATCTTGAAAAAATTTTACTTGATTATGGAGCTACAAGGCATTTAATATCATAGGCATCCTATGACATTTTGGAAAGAGATTCATTTATTGGTAAACATTCCATCTATCATGGGCGTACGAATTTTTTTTTGTAAAAAGTTATTCCATTTGTAAAAAGTTTCCAAATGCCATGGACGTGCGATATAATATTGAAAAGGGATTCCTTAAACTTCCATTCACCATGGGCGTCCACTAAATTGGTTTATTTGTGTTTTCATTGACTGCCTATTCCTTTTTTAAATTTTCCTTGTATTCCAGTCGATATCTTGAAATTTTTTTACTTGATTATAGATCTACAGAGCTTTTTATCAAGAATAATTTTTCGAGAAACCGTTTTTACATTTTTACTGGACGAAATCAAGTTTCGTCAGCTGTCGTTACCTCTATATAACTAAAAAATCATGGCAGTCTAAAAATAAGTTATAACTTCGTAATTTATACTTCAATCAACACGCGTTGGCAGTGCAAAACCAACAATTTTTTTAAATACAAGGCGCTAAAACCGGATTTATTTCGGAATCCACAAATACGACCGAGCAAAAACCCAAATCAACTGACTAAATGAGAACTCTTATAGGTACCACTCGACTGCATTATTTAATATTCGCTGAAAAAAAAACTACAAAAAATGGATAAAACTTGTTACGGTAATCATGAATCAACACGAAAAGAAAAAGGTAAAATTTGACCGAGCTCTGAAACTGAAGCACGTTATATCATCACGTATCATCATCTAAATTGCATTTGATGGAAGTGCATTGTTAATTTTCTGGGCCGGTCTTATTATTTGGGTACAAATTATTTAAAAAAAAATTTCATGTATATATTTTGTGATTCAACTAAATCTGCAGTAGGGGATTCTAAGGTATCTTTTTTTAAAGGGGATAATAACGAAAAAATTAGGATAATAATTCTCCAAGTAAAAGAATGAAAAACTGATAAAGAAGATGATGGGAGACAAACAGAACGGAAAAAAGAATGAGACACACTGTAAAATTGAATTAAAATGTGAGGAAAGCATTCAGCAGTTGCCACAGAAAAAATGAAATCCTCGGAAGCTTACTCTTAAACTACAACGCCGCGGTGGCAGAAACTAGCAATGCAGTGTACGGTATTCTCTATGTGACATTTCCGTTATTCAAATAATCGTACTAAGCATAATTTGTAATATTTATGGGATGATCTTGCCAGCTACATCTCAGCCTCTTGTGCCTTTTGTGTTTTCCGGTTTTCCGTAACTCTAGTCCTCTGTCACAGTTCGTACAGTTTCTTCACTGGTTGGTTGTTGTATTCTTCAGGAGTTAGCCTAGCCATTTCTGTCCTTCCACCTCATTGACCACAGGAAAGCTCTCCATTGTACAGCCCCATTTTGTACAGGTGTACTGTCATCGTACTGTTATTAGATACCATATATCGTATAAACTCATACAGCTTTTCTAGAGGTGGTCGCCATTGGTTGTGGCTTTGCACATATGATTTGGAAATGCCTTGTATTCTTCTTTGTTGTCTTCGCTACTTATATATTTTAGAATCGAGTACAAGGGTATTCAAGAGACTCCTGTGGAATGCATAGCAATTCAGAATCCTTGGGCTCTTTACCTAGGAGACTACTGGATAGAAGAGGGAAGAAACTATTAGTCTATGAGGTTGAGGAAGTAGAAGAAATGGGGAACAGTAGATCTTTTAGGTCATAGTGAATGTCTCCCTCTTGCTCATTGTACACTTGGTTCGCTATAAAAACCACTAATATGACAGGTATTAATAAAGCAAAATTAGATGGCTCTCAGTAGTGTGGCATACCAAAAAGGTGCGTTTCTACATTAGGTATTTATTAAGGTGAGTTCCGAAAATTTCAAAATATGGAGCTTGGTTGTTTGATTATTTAAAAATATTGTGCAGTTTGAAGAGGTCTTTTTATAAAATTATTTAAACGTTTTAATAATTTTCTTCACATCTAATTAGTATATCACAAAAAATGAATGATTCTTCTTTCACATAAATATTCCGAATGTCTCTATACTTACCTAGATGGAGACTACCCTGGAAGATAACGTGCGACCTCGGTGTCGACTAATGCACTTACCAACAAACCGAATTAGTATTCAAGGAGGCCGCCACAAGAGCAAAACGAGAAGAGTGAAACAACGTATTCTTTATTTTTTTTCTCCTTATTGGAATTTCTTGGAACTGGTGTTCTTCTTTTGGAACTGTATGATCTTGTTGAGAAGATTATTTTTAGATCTGCTATGCAAGGTGTATGAGAGAATAGTACGATCGATTAGAAGATATATAAAAAGAGTCGTTTATAGCACGAGGTAGTTGAAAGAATGTCGCAAGTAAAGTTGTTAAGTATTCAATATTTTTTATTGATTTCAATTGATTTTATAAATAAAAATTATTTATTGCTTATACGAGTATGTATGCGTTTGTTTGCCCTTTTGCGCAATATGTTTGCAGTTTTTAACAATAAAAACAACAATTTCAGGTTAAGTACCTTTTTAATTTTAAGTACGTACGTTCCTCCAGTGGAGGAACAAGAAATTGGCCCTACTCGTGTTCTTCGACCTCGGGAATGCGTTCAACAGTGTCAGCAAACGGGCGGTGTTGAGCGCGGGAGTGGGGAAGGGGTTGGTTAACCTAGTAGAGGACTATCTGAAGGGGCTTGTGATAGTAGACTCTAGAGGGAGGAGGTATGAGACGGAGGCTGGGAACGACGCTCTGGAAGTGAGTGTTAGATGAGGTATATGTGGAAGGAATGGAGTATTATCGATAGTCCCGACTATTGATATCTATCGATAGATCCATTTTTACTATCGATAGTTTCACATCGGTCACATCTTTGTACGATTTTTGTCAAAATGTTAAAAATATATAATATATTTATTTCAAAACAACATATCAACTTTGTCAAAAATGGTTAATAATTGTCAAACATTGTAAAAATTTTGAAAAATGGACAATAACTGTCAAAAAGTGTCAAAAATTTTGATAAATTGTTAAAAATGGTCTATAATTGTCGAAAACTATCAAAAATAGTCAATAATTGTTAAAATTTTGAAAAATGGTCAATAATTGTCAATAATTGTGAAAAATGGTCAATAATTGTCAAAAATTGTTATAAATGGTCAATAATTGTTAAATATGTTCAATAATTATCAAAAATTGTTAAAATTTAGAAAAATGATCAATAATTGGTAAAAATGGTCAATAATTGTCAAAAATTGTTAAACTTTTGAAAAATGGTCAATAATTGTTGAAAATTGTCAATAATTGTCAAAAATGGTCAATAATTTTCAAAAATAGTCGATAATAATTGTTAAAATTTTGAAAAATGGCCAATAATTGTCTAAAATGGTTTAATGAGAAAAAAAAGCGTTACAAAATTCCGAGGGTCGCGAACCTTACCGAATCCGTCTTAGATTCTGACAATTTAAAATAATGATTGTAATCACGCGCAATACACTCTCTTTCTCTCTCTCTCATCTTTCTTTCCCATCTCTCCCTCTCTCTACCATATCTCTCTTCCATAACTCTCTCTTTCTCTCCCATCCCTCTCTCTCTCTCTCTCTCTCTCTCTCTCTCTCTCTCTCTCTCTCTTTCTGTCCCATTTTTTGATCTCATCTTTACTCCATATCAGCTTTCAAAATATATATTCTTTACCTATTGATACCTCAACTATCGATAGTACCGAAAACTATCGATTTTTTTCGTTATCGATAAACCATCGATAGTTCCCCATTCCTTGTATGTGGGATAGTATGCGAAGAGGGATGTGAGATTACGTTTTATACGGACGATGTGTGTCTGGTATATATGGCAAAGGGAGAGGTGAAGATAGAAAGAAAGGCGGAGAGGATGTGTAGGAAGATTGTGGAGAAGATAGAGCGGTGCGGACTGGAAGTGGCGAAAGATAAGACGGTGGGATTGCTAGTGAAGGGACGGAGTAAGACGAGGGAAGGTGGGCTGATGGTTAAGGGAAGGAGAATTCGTATAGAGGAGTCTGTGAAATACCTAGGGGTGTGGTTGGATAGTCAATTATCCTTCAGAACGCACATGTCAAAGGCGGCAGAGAAGGGGAAAAGTGAGGGCAGCAGGGCTAGGGAGATAGATGTGTAATGTGAAAGGTCCGGGAGAATGGAAGAGAAAGGTAATTTGTAGGACGGTAGAGCAGAGTATGCTGTACCGTGCGGAGGTGTGGGGTGAATAAGCGGGGGTGAATGCGAGGGTTAGGACACTCCTGCGGGTGCAGAGAGAGATAGTCCTGAGGGTGGTGCATGAGTACAGGATAGTGGGTGGACTGGCAGCAGCAGTGCTGTCAAGGTCCTACCCATTGGACGCGATGGCTAGAGTCAAGAATAATTGCTGGAGGGGTGCAACCAGAGAGGAAGTACAGGAATGGATGAAGGAGGAAATGGAGAGAAGGTGGGAGGAGTATGAGGGCGCGCTAAAAGGAGCGATTGGGAGTAGGAGAGATTGCATGGACCGGAAATTCGGGGAGGTGAACTACTTCTTGACACAGGTACTCACTGGACATGGGTAGAGAGTAGGGTACCTCACAATATTTGGAAAAGTAAGACTGGAGTGTGCGAGAGGTGTGAAGTGGAGGATGATGTGGGGCATGTGTTGAGATGCTGGAAGTGCTGAAGAAGTTGGAGAGGAAACTAGGGGAGGCGATGTATTGGAAGAACATGGAGGGGATAATGTTGAGTGGGGAGGAGGAAGAATGGATGGGGAGTAAGTGGCGTAGTGGAGAGCATGATTAGGGGGATATATGGCATGAGAGGTAGGAGTGAGAGGTAGGGAGAAGATGACAGTGTGAGCGGAGACTGTGCGAGGGACTGCCGCCCGTATCGAAGTATGCTAGGGTGGTGATTCCAAGGCGGGGGTAACGGCGAGTTTCCCCCTTGGGGATGAGTCCACCACTGGGTCCTGGACACGACCCTTTTGAACATGAGTTTTCCATCGATTTGTCTCTAAAGTTGGGGTAAAAAATGTCTTAAGTTAAGTTCTCGGAGTGTCTGCGCGGGAGGTTCATTGGAATTCAAGGCTCTTTCTAACTGGTCCCAAGCATGCTCGATTTTATTGAGGTCGAACGATCCAGGAGGCAGTGCGGGCGGGCTAATATCTTCGACTACTCTTTCACGATGTGGTCAAGCATTATCGTTTAAAAAGAGGAAAGTTGGTCCAATAACAGCATGAAACAAAGGTATAACATTGTTATACGAGTTAGATAAATGGTACACGCACTAGAATATTTTATAATTTTAGTCGAAGACATCGTGAATATAGCAATAAGGAAGTTAAATTCTCCTCTCTCTTTTCAGTTGAATAATTACATTTTTCTAAGTTTCAATTCTACTGGTTTTCTCGAGACTAATTTACCAGTCATTAGAAACGTACTCAACAAAAGGAAATAAGTATCTAGAGAATTACAAAACATTCAAAAGATTATTTCCTCTAACTGATAACTGAACGATGGATTTTGTAACACCGCGCGATATATAAATGCAAATCGGGAAAATTTCAAATTTCCATTCCATATAACAAAATTTTAGTAATAATGTTTTCGGTGGCGAATTCAAGATTTAGCTCTTTGACTTCCAGATTGTATGAATTGAGAAACGAAGTCAATTTTTTTCATTGAAGGGAATTTTAATGTTTCAATTGGAAGAAATGGTAAACTATGTTTATGGAGTACCGCATTGTTCATAGATTAGTCCAAGTATGAAAAGTTTTCTGATAGTCGACGTCTTCCTGTATGGCAGTGCAGGAGTTTGATACGTTCAGAGGTGGTATACAGCTGCTGTTTGGGGATGTATTTGTTTTAATGAGCGTACAGATTTACGTACAACAAGTTATTAACAATGTTTTACGATAATTCCCGACCGCATGGTGCAAGAGTAGTTGAAGACGCTTTAGACCACGTTATCCCGCATTTGGTACTACCCCCTCGATCGCCGGACCATGCTTGGGATCAGCTCCTAATAGCATTAAATTCCCAAAAACCTCCCTTACAGTCACTCCAAGAACTTAGACATCTTTAACCCCAACTTTGAAGACAAATTGATCAAGACCACTTAAACGACCTTATTGAAAGAGGCAGAGGCGTTGTTTGGCTGTAATTGTAATTGAATTAGAGAAAACTATACTCGTTATTAATGTTATAACTTCAATTTTTGATCAAATTAAAAAGGTACATGACCTCAAATTGTTTTTTTTTGTTGTTTAAAATTGCAATCGTATTGCGAAAAAGAGCAATCATACGCCTAAATAAAAGAAAAAACATTCAATTTATAACATATAAACACTTGGTGTTGTTAAAACAAATGTTGCAATTCCATGTAACAAAGTAAGGATCGTAAGCATCGTAAGTCATCGATCGTTATGCCTTAAGAGTGAAATGGTATTCTGTACGCTTACGGATTCTCGTAACAGCGTTCCGATTCGATCGTATCTTTACGAGCAGCCACGATCGCCACGAACTGTCATAATAAATAGCATAGAAATAGAAAAAAATACCAGTTAAACTGTTAATTGTTAAAAATGAACCAAAATACTGATTTATTTAAAAAAGAACCACTAAAATACCTAAAACTGTTAAAAACTCGAGCGAAAGAAACACCTGTCAAAATAAGACTGAAGTGAGCTGCATAACGTAACAAGCAGTTACGATGCATTGTAAGATAGGCCGGTAGAGGGGTCGTAAGCCGCTCACTTACGGTTTACTCTTAAGGTCGAATTCCTAAGGCCTGCCGTACACGGACTGCTTCAACTATAGTCATTCATTCGCTGCCGTACACACGACTGCTCGAGCAGTCGCGACCGCTTCAAGCCGTCCACTGCATGACGAAATTCCATCGTGCCGTCGACCGCTCGCGAGCGGTCGCGAGCCGAGCCGTTGACTGTTGATTCTCAATTTGAAGACCTTTCATCATCTTCAGTAATGTCCGATGATGTAATTTCCAATATTTTTAATGAATAAAAATTTAAATAATTGCTATGCATTTTTCAAACCTCAATGTTACTGCTACTCTTTCTTCTGGTTGGATACTTCTCCTCATAATTGTGTCTTCACGTTCAATTTGAGACTTTAGTATATTGATCAATTCATCAAACGAAGACATTGACATTCTAAAATAGTTGAAAAATTTTTCTCCATAAACAAATGATGGAATTGTCCATGTTGTTCTCTTAATTCCAAAATTGGATGAACCCACAATTTTCTCTTTTGACGTCGCCGCCGACGTCTCCGCTTGAGCAGAAGCAGCAAAAGCAGTGATTCCTCGTCAGAATCCATGACTCGACTGTGGTAGAAAATCAACTGCTCGAGCGGTTGGTAGCGACAGCTCGAGCTGTCAACAACCGACCGCTCGAGCGGTACGTGTACGTCGCTCAGCCGTTAACTGCTCGAGCAGTCCGTGTACGGCAGGCCTAAGCGACGACTAGAGCAGCTCTAGCCGCGGGGGGGGGGGATATTTGAAAATAGTTTTGACCTCTCTTCAGAATTTTTCTTAAAAACTTTAAGAATGCTTTCTCCTGATAACTTTGTGGTAAGTTTTCTTTTTTTGGATTGCTTTGGCACACCACCGTAGTCGTCCTGCTCCGGTTCTTCGCCCAAATCCTGGTCAACGTTATCTGAATCACGAATTTCAGGATCGTTGCGTGTTACCTGTTAATTTCATTTTCCAACCAATTTCTCTCCAGATATTTTCTCGGACATTAGCATCTTTGTACAGTGGGTGTTTACAGTTGAAAATACAAGGGTGTTCACGCACTAGTTCAATAAGTTGAACGTCATCCATTATTAAGCAGGGAAATAATCACATAAACACTAGCACAGAACTCCAGTCGTCGCGGCTGTTACGACTGAACTGCTCATGCTAGCGGTTTAGTCGTACGGCTCGAGCCGCCTCACTGGAGCCGCTTCCGCCGCGCGGCGCCAGTCGCGTCATAGGAATGGGTTCCATTTACTTGCATGCAAAACAGTATGAGTCATGGTCGCACGGCTACGGCCGCGCGGCTAGAGCCGCTCCAGTCGTCGCTTAGGAATTCGATCTTTAAGCTACGATCATACGTGAACTCAATACGGAATTGCAGCAAAAATCTCCGAATTTATTTTTTTGGAGCAGTTTAATTTCCCATTCTCATCTTCGCCTGTATTTAGCACTTTTTCTGTTATATATTCTAACCATTGGTTTTTGTTTTCCATTCTTTTTATCTTCAGTTTAGAGTTTTTTACATTTATTTCATTGTTCATAATTAGTAAATTCTATTTTAAGTCAAAAACCTTTATCGATTCATTACAACCAACCGAGGGGAAAACGCATCGCGTTCAGAAAACGTCAAAAAATGTTTTGTTGTACAGTTGATGGTTTAAAATTTGAAGAATAGAATGCAATAATACAAAACCGAATCCTTGAATTCCATTGGAGCGAAAGGAGTACGTAAAAGGAATGAGAGAGCGAAGAAAATTTTGTGAAAAGCATAGAACTCTCAGATACTTGAAAACGACGTTCAGATTCTACCCCCTGATATGAATAATATGAGTTGGTAATGGGTTTCTATAATGTGTTTTAACTTACCCTCAAATACTGAGGGTTATAGTTTAATACTGAAGAAGCTTGTGCTTTGGATGTAAGTAAATTACTTTTCAATTGGGTCATGGTGCAAAGAAGTCGATATGAATTTTTAATTATATTAGCAAGTAGATCGAGTTTTTTTTTTGAAAGAACATTTTCTTTTTTTTAATTATCAGTAGTTAAGTGCGACTGGGCATCACTAGATTAAAAATTAATCAAAAATTAAACAGCATTTTTTTCCTAACCAAATTACCAAGATCTCTTCATTATAATATAAATTGTACCCAGAAACGCTGTCAGTATTAACACCGTCTTTATATTTATTTATGTATATTAGCACTATTGTTAGCTAGAATGAAGATGACTTCAAAAAGTATATAATTATCTTAATTGTTTATCTTAATGCACTCACTTTTATGTCTGTGTTGGCATTGTTGACTGGTGTGATAGACATACAGGCACTGCCTATTTCAATTTATTATCGTGTTCGGTGTACGTTTTTGACTTTATGTTTAAAATAACGATTTGAATTGGTTTTGACGGATAACAGACAAGACGCAGAGCGCACTCTACAGGATCAATGATTGGTATTTTAAGTACAGATAAAGATACGGCTGATAAATACAGTGTATACTGCCATAAAAATTATTTTTATTACAAACAATAATTTTACTGCTACGATATAAACTGCTCCTAAAAAGTTCACAAATATTGAAATTGTGTTAAAAATTATTAACTGTTTTATTCACCAAGGTTATGGGTCTATTCTGTATATTTTTTGTTAAATTTTTGAAGCCTTACCTTTAACAGGTAAGCAACAAGTTCTGAACAGTTCTACAGTTTTAAATTTCTGAAATGATCAGTGTCGCATCATTTGATATATAAGTATCATTAACCCCTACTAATAAGAATACAAATTTATATAGGGTGAGTCATGAGGAACTGTACATTATAAATTACCCACCCCCATCATCGTTATTATTGCTTTTAGAAGAAAAATTCTTATATAAAAGCTGTTTGATTACAACCGAATTTGGTTAATATGCTATCAAAAGTTCAGTAGCGTGCAAATTTAAGAGGATACAAAAATAATGGTTATCCTGAATATTTTTACATTTTTGGAATGGTCTTTTTTCTGATTTCAAAAATATATAATATTTTACCCCTACCTTGTACCGTTTTTTAGTAATTAAATGTTGAAAATCTTAGTTTTACTAGTGTAAATATGAAAAAGATAACTGACAGATATTTGACATTTTTCTGATAAAGTAATTAAAATGGTTCACAGTAAGGAAGAAAAAATCCAAATTTTTACCTGTTTTATAGAAAATAACAAAAATAAGCATGCAGCACAAAGAGCATATAGGGTGTTGTATCAAAATCGTCCAACACCATCAGAAAATACTTTTAAAAATATTTACCAGATGGTAAATAATAACTTAAGTTTTAGCAGAAAAAAACGTGTAGTTCGAGCGAACCAGGAAGAACAGCTAGATATATTGCTTCATTTCGAAGGTAAACTCATCCATTATAAGTATTTGCCCCGAGTAAACTTTTTTGAAACATTGTATACAGATACATTCAAACACAAACGGACCATAGGGATTTAATGTATTGTCCGATCTAAATAGTCCACCAACAAAACATTTCTATAAGTTCACTTCAACGAATATCAAGTATTGTTCTGGACAGCTGGATTCGGAACCCCGCCCATTCTCCTTCCAAAATTTGTTAGTTATGTGCGAACTGCGATTTAGTATTGAATAATTATTTGATGGGGGGTAGTAAACGTCGCTACATATTGAAACAATATGCTTACGTTTTATGTTGTTGAAATCCAAAATCAATTGTTAAACTCTCTTTAACAGTTAATGTTTCGAGTTGAGATAATATGTTTTGATTTATTTTGGCCATAACGGCTTTCAAAATAAAAATAAATTCGTGAATAAAACAAAATAAGATTCTTTAAATTGTACTGACTGCTGTTTACTGACTATCTGACGCTAATTAAGGACCGCCCACATTGAGAATGGAGTTTTGGGAATTGTACGATATGTAATAGGTGTCCAAATAAACGATTGTAATAATCGTGTTTTCAATCAGTTGAAGCTGGATGTTGGTCGACTAGTTCAAAAGCAGTTCTGATACAATGCTTAAAATCCCTATGTTCCGTTTGTGTTTGAATGTATCTGTATATACTGCAGTTTATCAGTTAGGTAAGAGTTATTCTAAAATCCAACGTACTTTAAAAAATAACTACTATAAACCCTATAAAATATTACCGGTACAAGTTTTAACAGAGGCTCATAAAAGGAAAAGGCTTGACTTTTGCCGCTAGATGATTCAAAAGTTGGATGAAGATCCCGAGTATTTTACAAAAATATTATGGACTGATGAATCAACTTTTTCTACGGCAGGAGTTTTTAACAGGAAAAATCGATGGTCGTGGGAAAATAAGCATAACAGAAAAAGATTAGTGAAACAAATACAATAAAATCAGGAAGAAAAACTGTTAGCGTTTGATGTGGAATTTTTAGAAATAAAATTGTTGGGCCTATATTTGTTTTAAATTGGGACTATATATTTTGACTTTTTCTTCCTTACTGTTAACCATTTTAATTACTTTATCAGAAAAATGTCAATTATCAAACATATTAGATGTCATTTCCATAGCTTACTTTGATAATGTTATCTTTTTCATATTTACAGTAACTAAACTAAAACTAAGATTTTCAACATTTAATAACTCAAAAACGGTACAAGGTAGGGGTAACATAATAAATATTTTTGAAATCAGAAAAAAGACCATTTAAAAAAAACTATTATTTTTTGTATCCCCTTAAATTTGCACGCTACTGAACTTTTGGTTAACATATTAACAAATTAGCATAATAACAAAATTCAGCTGAAACCAAACAACTTTTATATAAGACTTTTTTTTCTAAAAGTAATAATAACGATGATAGGGGGTGGGTAATTTATAATGAATAACCCTGTACATACCTCATAAGGAGACCCCTATGGGGAATGCCAAATGGCCGTTAAAAAGTGTCTGCTCCCATAGTTCAATAATATACAGGGGGAGTCTCATATTTTGGTCAAACGTTACACTAACTCTAAGTCTTAAAAAATTAGTTCGTTCTGTTCATATAAAAAATTTCACCCTGCATATGGTTTTTCAAAACTCAAATAAAGATCTTACAAAGTTCACAAATAGATAACAAAATGTCGTATTGATTTTTCTCCCCACACGATTGCTCAATTTTTAACAAAATTATATTTAATAAAATTATATAATTATATAATTAATTATATATATATATTATATTAACAAAATTATATTTAACAATATTATATTATTAAAACTATAAATTAAAAGTTTAGCAGCATGAACCATAAATTTCAAAAAATATAATTTTTCTACGATTGACATTAAACGTCAGTTTCAGTGACATTTATCGATCATAGAAGTAACACTTTTACTGCCTAGGCAGTAAAAATGATTTTTCTTCTTTTTTTAAATCTCCCAGACTTTTCTCAGCAACGGCAATGATAATGTGTTTTAAGCAGGCCCATGGAATCAAGCAATCACTTCCACGTCACACATACATAGGCTAACTTCACTGTGCACACTATTATTGTCGATATTTAACATTATATTCATTATATTTCGGTAGATATTATTATGTATACAATTTAAGGTCTAATAATTAAGAAATACGATTTAATTATTACCTATAACATACGATTAGAAAAAATATAACAAATTGTGAGTTATATCCGTCATAAGAAAGTTTTCATTTTAATTTGATTTTTCTAAACACACTGTACTAACAATTGGAGAAAAAATTATATGTTTCACACGGCAGAGAATCAGATTTACTGCATTGGCTAGTTTCATTGCCTCGGCTTCGCCTCGACAATGAAATGCTAGCCGCGGCAGTAAATCTGTTACTTCTCTGCCTAGTTAAACAAATAACTATTAACTAACTGCCTTAATGCTTAGAAATATCGACTTAAAATTCAGTCGTATACGTAAAATTTTTCCCTGAATCGATTGGTGAAGACTAGAACGTTCTATCTCTATAGTTAGTCGAATTATGAGTATTTTTCGTCCCAAAAACCCCTTATTACGAATTTTTAGCATTTTTCATTTATTTTGGTCGAATATTTTGAACCAAGGGGTAGGTATGGAAAGATTTCGCGATTTAAACTGCTCTTTGCTATATCCCTTGATATTTTCCCTGAATGGATTGGTGGTCATTAGAACGTTCTAATTTACGTCAATTTCTCGTCTCAAAAAACCCCATTCTATAAACGCAATCTTCAAGTGATGACCTCAGCATCCATTCTTTCAAATGTAACAACCCCCTGTTTTCAATTGGCGGATTTCCCTTGCTGTGCTAAGGACAACAAGAAATACAAGTAAACCATCCATAAAATTTATTTATTTATTTGTAATTCTGAGTACCTAAATCCACTCATATTTTCGGCAACTTTTTTAAGCAGCCTGAATAAAAGTGTTTTTCAAATAACTACTCATAATTGCTTTCCATTGTTACTTTTCAGCGGCTTCGGAGTTTAATTACCAAATTTAGCACGACAACCCTGCAAAAAGATCGACTCAAGATAATTAATTGAGAGTTATTAATTGTCAAACACATCAAAAAAATCATAAATAATAGCGAGTTCAACATGATAAATAAAAAAAAAACAAGAATTTATAGTGCGTGATAAATAGCTATTAATTGCTGTTCGAACCTGGTGATAAAAAGTTTCTTAAGAAGAATGTTCATTTTTTCTGCGGCTGTTGAAAACAGGATTTATTATTGAATGTTTTTCAACCAGCAAAAAAGCTACGTGTCTATTAGGAAGGTTGGAAGGCTGCCAATTATTGAGACAATCCATTTAGCCAATATATAATTTGTACTATGTTCATTGAATTAATCGGTGACAACGCATAGTGTCAATGAAGCTTATACAATATTTTTTTGCAGCTCTTCAGATGTTTCCTTCTAAAGTTGATGTAGCCGTTTTAATGTTATTTTTTAAATTAAAATCACTTTTAAAAATCTATTGATTAGCATTGTGTAACATGATGTATTGAGAGCACACTTCAATGACTTCATGCCATTTATTTAGTTATTGAAACTGTGTAAATAAAGACAATTCAATTCAATAAATAATAGATTTATTTATTAAGTAGATTGTCAGTAGATTTATCAAGAGACAGACCTTCAATAAATCTCCACTCAATGATAGTTGAGGAAATTATTTTTTGCTGTCTAATCGACTGCTAAAGGAGGATGTTCTTATAATATATAGATTCATTCAAACGCAAACGGAACATAGGGATTTTAAGCATTGTATCAGAACTGCTTTTGAACTAGTCGACCAACATCCAGCTTCAATAGATTAAAAACACGATTATTACAATCGTTTATTTGGACATCTATACCATATCGTACAATTCCCACCACTCCGTATTCTCAACTGTGGGCGGTCCTCAATTAGCGTCAGACAGTCAGTAAACAGCAGTCGATAACTTTGTTTCAATTTAAAGAATCCTATTTTGTTTTATTTACGAATTTATTTTTATTTTGAAAGCCGTTATTGCCAAAAAAAATCAAAACATATTATCTTTACTCGAAACATTAATTGTTAAAGATAATTTAACAATTAATTTTCGATTTTAACAACATAAAACGTAAGCATATTGTTTCAATATGTAGCGACGTTTACTACCCCCATCAAATAATTATTCAATACTAAATCTTAGTTCGCACACATCTCACATAACTAACAAATTTTGGAAGGAGAAGGGGCGGTGCTTCTTACATTGGTTCGGAATCCAGCTGTCCAGATTAATACTTGATATTCATTGAAGTGAACTTATAGAAATGTTTTGTTGGTGGACTATTTAGATCGGACAATACATTGAATCCCTGTTCCGTTTGTGTTTGAATGTATCATTACTTTTATTAACAATCAGAATATTAAGTTACATTCTGTGGGCTAATTTGCTCGCAAGTGCTAGGTGAACTAGCATTTATAATGTCTTGATTATGTTTACATCTAGTGATGTGACCTGTAAAACCTCATACAAGGCCATTTTTTTTCAGTCTTTTTGTGTTTCTTGGTCTTAACAATTCCTCTAGTAGTGGATTTGGATGAGTTTCTATGGTTTTATGATCTCCTGAATAACTTCTTGTACTGTGGGCACTCCCAGGTCGACGTGAATGGTGTGATTTGATACATACCATGGAGCATCTACTAGTTGACGGAGTATTCTCGATTGGGATCTCTGGATAAAATTTACGTTAGTAATTGGATAGTTTGTGGTGTTACAACTTATTCTGACAACATTGTTAGCCAGGCTTTTTGTGGTATACTCTTCTTGTTCTAAACAGTCGCATATCTGTTCTGTCATTTGTCTGTAGTTGATTACTCCACATACGTGGATAGGAGGGGGTTTACTTGTTTGTACATCAGACTTGCCTTCGTTTGTAGCTGAATTTTCTTCTATTGGCAGAGAACTGTACCTGTTGTTTGTTGTAGTGGCATTGATTTCCGTTCTGTCGCTGGTTCTTGCTGTTTTCTTCCTTTTTGTGCTTCTGATTTGCTGCCATGGTATTTTACTTGTGATCTCCTCTTCATTGCATTCTTCTTCACTAGTTGAGGACATTCGTACTAATTGCTAACTGTTGTATTCGTGTATCGCACTATTATTGGATGCAGATGGTTGTGGGTTGAAGGGTGTCTGTTGCATTTATATCAAAGGATTATATGCTATTTGTTGTGGCATTTGCATGTAGCAATTTTGGTTTGACGGTATGGTTTGTTGTTGCGAGTTTTGTAATGTTGGTATAAAACTATTTTGGTACGCCACTGGAGTATTAGGACAAATTTTTGAAAAATGGTCAAATTTTTGAAAAATGGTCAAATTTTTCGAAAAATCCTCAAAAATCGTCAATAATCATAAAAAACTGTCAAAAACGGTCAATAATCATTAAAAATTGTCAAAAATGGTCAATAATTGTCAGAACCTGTCAAAAATGCTCAAAAATTGTCAAAAATTGATAATAATTGTTAAAATTTGGAAAAATGGTCAAAATTTTTGAAAAGTTGTCAAAAATTATCAATAATTGTCAAAACTGTCAAAATTGGTCAATAATTGTCAAAAACGGTCAATAATTATTAAAATTTGAAAAAATTGTCAAAAATTGTCAAAATTTTGAAAAAATAGTCAATAATTGCCAAATATGTTAAAATTTTTGAAAAATTGTCAAAAATTTTGAAAAATGTTTAAAATTTTTGAAAAATTGTCAAAAATGGTCAATTA
Source organism: Lochmaea crataegi (assembly GCA_947563755.1). NCBI lineage: Eukaryota > Metazoa > Arthropoda > Insecta > Coleoptera > Chrysomelidae > Lochmaea > Lochmaea crataegi. Next base: position 10,681,130 of record OX387427.1, read on the forward strand.
TTATCAAAGACGGTCAATAATTGTCAAAACCAATCAAAATTCGTCAAAAATTGTCAAAAATGGTCCAAAAGGATCAATAATGGTTAAAACTTTGAAAAATGGTCAATAATTGCCAAATATGTTAAAATTTTTGAAAACATTGTCAAAAATGATCAATAATTGTCAAAGACGGTCAATAATTGTCAAAATTCGTCAAAAACTGTCAAAACTGGTCAATAATTTTTAAAATATTTGAAAAATTGTCAAAAAGTTTTAAATATGGTCAAAAATTGTCAAGAATTTGGAAAAATCGTCAAAAATTGTCAAAAATTGTCAAAATTTTGAAAAAATGGTTAATAATTGCCAAATATTTTCAAAAATTGTCAAAAATTTGGAAAAATTGTCAAATTTTTCGAAAAATGGTCAAAAATGGTCAATAATTATAAAAAACTGTCAATAATGGTCAATGATCATTAAAAATTGTCAAAATTTTTGAAAAATTGTCAAAAATGGTCAATAATTGTCAGAACCTGTCAAAAATGCTCAAAAATTGTCAAAAAGGGTCAATAATTATTAAAATTTGAAAAAATTGTCAAAATTTTGAAAAAATGGTCAATAATTGCCAAATATGTTAAAATTTTTGAAAAATTGTCAAAAATGGTCAATAATTGTCAAAGACGGTCAATAATTGTCAAAATTCGTCAAAAACTGTCAAAAATGGTCAAAAATTATAAAATTTTTTGAAAAATGGTGAAAAATTCACGAAAAATGGTCATTCTATTGTGCATAAGAAGCAAGCTTCTGTCGGCGGTCCGACGACCGCTCACCTTTTTTATTTATGAACCGATTTCAATAATTCTTTTCGTATTTCATCCAGAATAGCTCCAAGATGAGCCCATTTCAATTTCGTTGGTGTTGGACCTTGGACTTCGAAGATACACCAAGAAAACAATTAAAATCAAATGGAAAAAGTATAGTGATTGAGGTATTCTTAGGTTTGTGACAATTCCAAAACAAGAGAGATACCTGACAATGAACAGGGATAAATTAGAAATGTTCCAAGTTGGTCTCAAATCAAGATACTTCAAGAAAACTAGTAAGATCAAATAGGAAATGTTTAGTGGTTGAGGTATTGTTGGGCTTATGATAATTCTAAGACAATATGGGTACCTAACTATGATCAGGGACGTACTAGGTTTCTCGGCGAATAATTAATATTTTTTCACGAAAATTTAAAGACGTATTCCCCAACCAATTCTAGAGACAATGAAACTAGTCCGAAATCCCCAACGCATTGTACATTCGAGCAATATATTAAAGAATTTTTTTTTTCGAATTACTGACTTTTTACCTACGATGAAAAAAGTTGAGCGAGGAAGTTTTTAGATGTGTATTTCTGAATTTCTGAAAATTTAGAATTCGAAGAAGTTTTTGGGAAATTTTGAGTTATTATATGCAGTGGAAAAAAAGAGTGATTTTAAGATGAGTACTCTCATCTCTTCTACTTCGTAGAACTTCGTAAAAAAAGTTCTTTGTATGCAACTCATGTGCGCGAAGAGCAGGTACCATGAGACAATTACTTTTGTTGCAATTGAACTAAATTGAGACACCCTGTATACATTATTATTTGTGAAAAAAATGTAAACTGAACTATTGAATTCATTCCAAATTACATACTCTTTCTGTATACCCCGACAAAAAACTGTAACGAAGATATCGGTTTCTTGGGAAAATAAAGCGATCAACTTTTATGAACATCTTTACACCGTAATAGTTACCAACTAGTGGTCTCTACGGTATTTCAACAAACCCTCATAAAACAGGAATGTTCTCGACACTCATAAAATTTACATTTGTATGTTTATTTTTAACACCCTTCTCTGAATTAAATGGTTTGTCTGACAATAAAAGTTATTTGAGTAAAACGGCCATGATAAGTACATAAGGGCCATATATTTTACAAACAGTTGTGAAGACAAATTAAGGCTTAATCAATGTAGGTACTTATTTAACAACCTTAATTATCCGAAAATTTGAAATTTATATCAATTAATATATAAGGCTTGCCCGTACTCCAATCATTTTCCAAAAAATCTGTCATTTTCAACAAAAAAATATAATCTAATATTATTTTGTGTTCACTATTTCATAACTTGTCATGACTGTCTATTAATAGCGAACCAGACAATTTTAAACCAAAAGCATTCAATTGTCAAGTATACTGTTATAATCATTATATTTATCCTAGTCATACATCTTAATAACTATCCTTTGATCCTAAATTCCTCTCGGTCTAAACAACAATCTTGTTCCTGGAATGACGCAGAGAAGCAGCAACAAACCTTAGTAAGCAATTTAGAAACAACAAAATATTAGACAATAGCAAGGAGAAGGAACTGCTAGTCCCTGAGCCTTTCAGGAACTGGGTAAAAGTTCACCGAAAACTTACTTAGGTACATCCTCTTGGAAAAACCAGTGGCTAACTCTCAATTCATCAACCATTCTTCTATCTTTATGTAGTTAACCAAAAAGTGTCATAGGTACTCATATTAACCAATAACTACTAAGTGTATCTCCTGCTTAGGTCCAGCATCGGAGCAGTTAATTAAAACCCAGTATTTGAATGATAATTGACCCCTAAACGTTTAAAAATCATCTTCACCGCAGGCAGAAGAGTTCAGTGGAAGCAAATCTCAACCATAAAAGAAAAGGAAATCTCAACCAACAAAGAAAAGCAAATCTGAAACTGGGTGGATAAGACAGCAGAAAAAGATAAGGGTATTTGTCTTAACTCAGACTACAATAATTACTTCAACTGGAAAAGACAAGGATATTGAGCGAAAACACGTCAAAATATATAAATTTTGGAGAACAAAGTCAGCTACCTCTAAAACTGGAATATATTTGCAGTCATTTCCTTCTAAAAAAGCTAGGAAAATCATAGAATATAATTGAATGAAAAAAACCCAAGAAATTACATATTAATAATAAATAAAAATATATTATGTATAAAAATGGATAAATCTAATGTCAAAAATACAATTCTCCAGTTCTCTTAAATCAGTTTCGGTAAACCACTGAGTTCCTGTTTCCCATTTTTTCTAAAACTTTTCTTTAGTCATTCAAACGTGAGTGATTTACACCCCTATATCCATGGCTCTGTTCACTCAACCCTGCACGATTGATAAAATAAGTAAAAATTATCAAGATGTTTCAATATATATTCGACTTGTACCTATTTTTGTTATCCTCAACATCTGGGAACGCTTAACTTATTGAAGTTATAAAATATAAACCGACTTAATAGCTTCAACAACATAGAAAGGAAATAACCAAGAAATAAGAGTCAACACAAGAACAACAAATGAGGATTTAAACTATTAGTCCAGTCAATAGAAGAAAAAAAATTGTGTGTGTGTGTGTCAGCTCCGACACACGACTGGAATTTACCCCAATAATATTATTATATAATTTACAATATTTTTAAATTATAATTCATTTTTTACTTTTTAGTATGAAGGTTATTCATATACAAATGTCACAATATACCAAAAAAAAATTATCACCTATTCAAACCTTACGCCTACAATTCATAATTTTCGCTGCCAAACCTCTATACCACTCGGCTCCGAAGATATAAAAAGGTGCGCAAAGTACGTTGGACAAAGGAATGTAACGCCTCACTTTTAGTTAACACTTGATTTTACTCCTCAAAAAGTATATGAATACCATTTCTTAAGGAGGTAAACTCCAAACTAATCTGAAATGTTGTTGTGGGCGAACATGTGTGATAAGTTTAGTCGTTAATGAGATAAAGGGTGTTGACTTTTTTGTAATAAACGCGCTCACTGTAAGTGAAACTTATTTTGACCATAATTTTCCCTTAGTGACGCTACTGGTTTCCAAAACTAATAAGAAATAACATGTTTATTATCAATGGCCTTTGGAATTTTGACAATTAGTGTGTCAAACGTAAAAAAAAACAAGAAATGTTTATGATTCTAATTTTGTTGTAGCACCAGTTCTGCTTTCGTTTGTGTTCGGTTAATAACTAATGATGAAGTGATTAATATACATCTACATGGATTAGCCCATGGTAATGCCTTAGAGACCAGACGTATATATGCCCTGCATTATTTAAATCACCCCTTTACGTTTACTAAGATACATATTTGTTTACAAGAAACTGGAACTTTTGCTAAATCAAAGAATATTTTGGTCAACCTAGAACTGAGAAAACTCCGCAACCCGAAGATCAGGTTCTCCAAATTATTGACGAACACCCATAAGCGAGTACGAGAAGAATTGTCATCATAGTCACAAAACTGTTTGGAATGTTTTAAAAGAAAATTTATTGTATCCATATCCTCTCAATATGCAGTATTGCCAGTGGATAAAAAAAAAATGTAAACAATCCCAATTTTGCTACCACTTTTTTGTTTACAGATAGAGCCATCTTTTGAAGATTATGAATTTTCATGGGCTGATGTAAATCCACATGCCACAGTAATTTCGGAAGATGTACCTTCATAATTAGAAGACATATGACGGTTCTCTTCCACATTTTGCACTAATCGAACAGGAATTTTTGAATAACCGTTCTCCAGACTGTTGGATAGGACGAGGACCTCCAAACCAATGGCCCCAAGGTCATCCGAACACAATCCTGTGGATTTTTGTGTGTGGGAATATTTAAAATCACTCGTTTATACAAACCCGATCTTAAATTTACAAGATCTTCAAAATCGCGTCATTCGAGGCTGTATTTGTTATTCGCAGTACTCCTGTCTTTTTCCAACGTCTTCGGCAATCCTCTAGAAGTCTATAATATGTCCATCCAAGCAAAGGAGTGTTAAAAAACAGTATCATGCATAGTGCACGATCGTATTTATGCAATTGCGGAAAACGATCTTTACCTCCATCTTCATTAATATTTTTTATCCACATTTGCAGTTTTTTCCTAAGCGCCGTAATCTTCTCCGAAAGTTTCAAAATGTGCATGTTATTGACTCATAACTCGACTTATAGTAAATATAGAACGTTCTAGTCTTCACCAATCTATAGAGGGGACAATTTTACATATTTTAGTGAATTTTGAGTCCATATTTCCAAGGATTATGGGAGTTAGAAAAAATCAATTTGTATCGCAAAATATTTCCATAGCTACCCTTTGTTCTAAATTTTCGACAAAAAAATAATAAAAAATTCGTAAAGAGGGGTTTTTTAGGCCTAAAAATCGACTAGCACAATCAGTTTTTTGATAAAATCATTATTTCGCCTTCAAATAGAGTCATGAAATTTTCGAAAATCCACTTTTCAAAACAAAAAATACTCATAACTCGACTAATAGGAAAGATATAACGTTCTAGTCTTCACCAATCGATTCAGGGGACAATTTTACATATTTTAGTGGAATTTGAGTCGATATTTCCAAGGATTAAGGAAGTTAGAAAAAAGCAATTTGTTTCGCAAAATATACCCCTTTGTTCCAAATTTTCGACAAAAAAAATAAAAAATGCTAAAAATTCGTAAAGAGGGTTTTTTGGGCCGAAAAATCGACTGACACAATCAGTTTTTTGATAAAATCATTATTTCGCCTTCAAATAGAGTCGTGAAATTTTCGAAAATCCACTTTTCAAAACAAAAAATACTCATAACTCGACCAATAGAAAAGATAGAACGTTCTAGTCTCCACCAATCGATAGAGGGGACAATTTTACATATTTAGTGAATCATTAGTCGATATTTCCAAGGTTAAGGGAGTTACAAAAAAGCAATTTGTATCGCAAAATATTTGTCTGGTCCCCAATGGATGATGCAATGGGTCCACATAGCATGCGGTGCTTTTTTACGAATAAGCGCTCCATACCTGCCAGACATTGATCGAGCACCATCAGTACATACACCGACACACTTTTCCCATTCTAAATCATTTTCTACTATAAACTTGTCAAGAATGTCAAACAAGTCTAGAGCTTTTGCGCTTTCGGTTATGCTTTCACAGAAAAATAGGTCTTTAACGATAATATTGTTATCCAGAAAGAGTACGTAACAAATAAGATGTGCATCTTTATTACTGTCAGTAGCCTCATCAAGTTGCAGACCAAATTCTTTGCCCTTCATTTTTTCTATTAACTGCTGATTGAGATCCTCAGCTATGCCATGGATTCTGCGACTAATAGTGTTGTTAGATAAAGGTACCTTAGAAATTAGTTTTCCTGCCGATTCTCCCACCATAATATTCACCATGTCGAGAGCAGCCGGTAGAAAAAGCTCTTCTGCGATAGTGTGAGGTTTTTTGCATTTTGCCACCCTGTATGCCACCTTAAATGATGGTAGCAGTGTTAGGTACTGAGGCTTGTTTTTTGTTTATGTAAATTTTCTCTCCGACTCTGTATGGATGTACCAAAGACAATGAATTCTGCCGGGCGATTGCAGTTAAATCCGATTGGCCAGCGTAGGGAGGCATGTTTATTTTAACCAATGGTGATCATACTTCGATCACGCATCTATCGTTGTTTGGGTCGCTTTGTTTGTTCTTAGCGGATGCTTGTATTTTTGCTGTGCACGTTTGCTCTGAAATGTGCTATTTTTATGTTTATCACAATATTATTGCTTCTATTAAAATAATAAAAATTTGAGAACCCTGTATCTCATTAACGACAACTTATCACACATGTTTATAGAAACTTTTCGTCTTAAAATTGAATGAATATATTTTTTGACTTGATTCTGATTTACTGGTCTAATCCAAGAACCACAAATGAGGATTTAACTTGAGCATTTTGCACGAACCGGCCAACCAACCAGTTTTGTTTTTTCAGGTCGGCACGGCATCGACAATCGGCAAAGCCAACACTCGACACACATGACATTCCTTTCGAAGCGTAGACTGCACGTCGCCATTAAGAATTTCTTCATCCTCTTGCTTAGGGAATTTCATTATATTTATAGAAAATAAATTGTCGCAACACTACCTTAAAGAAGTTTGTTTATACTGAAGCAAGGCTTCTTTTATTTTAATATAACTGAAACTTTTATGTAAACGATTAAAAAAATTTTTTTTCTATAGTCGCGCGTAAAATGACTAATTACTATATTCAAATGAAATCGTAAAGTTGACAAATGCCGAGGATTGTTACTTTACGCTCTAGCGCAAAAAGGAATCTTTTTCGCTCGCTTATTTAATCAAACCACGCCCTCCGAATTAACTCAATTGGTGAATAATTAACAATTTATCAGATTAAAAATCAAATAAAATTATATGAAAGTTGTCAAACATTTTGAAATATGGTCAAAAACTGTGAATAATTGTCAATAATAGTTAAAATTTTGAAAAATGGTCGATAATTGTCAAAAATTTGGAAAAATGGTCAAAATTTTTCAAAAATTGTCAAAAATGGTCGATAATTGACAAAAAATTTAAAAAAAATTTGAAAAATGGTGAAACACTTTAAAAAAAATCTGAAAAATGGTCAAAAATTTTCAAAAATGGTCAATAAGTGTCAAAAACTATAAAAAATGGTCAAAAACTGTCAAAAATGGTCAATTGTCATAAATTTTAAAAAAAATTTTAAAAATGGTCAAAAATTGAAAAATGGTCAAAAATTTTCAATAATGGTCAATAATTGTCAAAAACTATCAAAAATAGTCAAAAACTGTCAAAAATGGACAATTATTATCAAAATTGGTCACCAATCGTCAAAAACTGTTAAAATTTCAAAAATGGTCGTTAATTGTCAAAAACTATCAAAAATTGTCAATAATTTTGAAAAATTATTAAAATTTTTAAAAAATTGTCAAAAATAGTCAAAAGATATCAAAAACTGTCAAAAATGGACAATTATTGTTAAAATTTGTCAAAATTTTGAAAAATAGTTGATAATTGTCAAAAAGTGTTAAAGTTTTTGAAATATGGTCAAAAATGGTCAATAATTGTCAAAAATGGTCAAAAATTTGGAAAAATGGTCAAAAACTATCAAAAATGGTTGAAAATTGTCAATTATTTTTAAAAACTGTCAAAAATGGACAATTATTGTCAAAATTGGTCAATAATTGTCAAAAATTGTTAAAATTTTGAAAAATGGTCGATAATTGTCAAAAACTATCAAAAATGGTCAAAATTTTTGGAAAATTGTAAAAAAATTTGAAAAATTCAAAATTTTTGAAAAATTGTCAAAAATGGCCAATAATTGTCAAAAACTATCAAAAATTGTCAAAAACTGTCAAAAATGGACAATTATTGTTAAAAATTGTCAAAATTTTGAAAAATAGTTGATAATTGTCAAAAATTTTGAAATATGGTCAAAAATGGTCAATAATTTTAAAAAATGGTCGAAAATGGTTAAAAATTTGGAAAAATGGTCCATAATTGTTAACAATTATCAATAATAATAGAAAATGGTCAATAATTTTGAAAAATGGTCTAAAATTCTGAAAAATTGTCAAAAATGGTCAAAAACTATCAAAATTGGTTAAAAATTGTCAATTATTGTTAAAAATGGACAATTATTGTCAAAAACTGTCAAAAATGGTTAAAAATTGTCATCATTTTGAAAAATGGTCAAAAATGATCAAAAATTTGGAAAAAAAGGTCACTAATTTTGGAAAATAGTCAAAATGGTCAATAATAATTGTTAAAATTTTGAAAAATGGTCGATAATTGTCAAAAACTATCAAAAATGGTCAAAATTTTTGAAAAATTGTAAAAAAATTTGAAAAATTCAAAATTTTTGAAAAATTGTCAAAAATGACCAATAATTGTCAAAAACTATCAAAAATTGTCAAAAATGGACAATTATTGTTATAAATTGTCAAAATTTTGAAAAATAGTTGATAATTGTCAAAATTTTTTAAATATGGTCAAAAATGGTCAATAATTTTAAAAAAATGGTCGAAAATGGTCAAAAATTTGGAAAAATGGTCCATAATTGTTAACAATTGTCAATAATAATAAAAAATGGTCAATAATTTTGAAAAATGGTCTAAAATTTTGAAAAATTGTCAAAAATGGTCAAAAACTATCAAAATTGGTTAAAAATTGTCAATTATTGTTAAAAATGGACAATTATTGTCAAAAACTGTCAAAAATGGTTAAAAATTGTCATCATTTTGAAAAATGGTCAAAAATTATCAAAAATTTGGAAAAAAGGTCACTAATTTTGGAAAATAGTGAAAATGGTCAATAATAATTGTTAAAATTTCGAAAAATGGTCAATAATTGTTAAAATTTTGAGAAATGGTCAATAAATAATACGAGCCGTTTCCGAAAATCGATTTAAACACGTAATTTATAAAATCGATTCACTAAAAATCGCTTAATATTACTATAAAAATCGATTATAAGAAAATAAGAATCGATTTATATAAAAATCGATTATTTTTTGACCTCCCTAGTCAGTCGATCTTTTTAATAGTAGAAGATCCGAAGTAAGGTCGACCTTCACCGAGCTGATAATAGAATGAAACATTTTTTATAATAAATTCAGTATATTAGAAAATATATTAAAAATGGGTTGCCCTAAAAAATCCTGGACAGACTATTTTTAATTATTTAAAAAAAAATAAAAAAAGTTTTTTTACGAAAAGCAATTTTTAAAAGTTTCATCAGTAAAATCATTTAAAGAATCGTCCGAGCCACACAAAAACACTTTTTAGCCTTTTTTTATCACAACGATACAGAATAACACGTGTTTTCGATGCAATAATAATAATAATAGTCATTAGTTACTCCAAAATGTCAAAATGTCATTCAAAGATAATAGAGCATTTCCAAGTGACGTCATCCCGCGCCATGTTGTCAGCTGATCACGGACAACCTTCAGAAAGATGGATGAAAATAGCATTTTTTACTGATTTAAATATGAATCGAGAGCAAAAGTTAATTGGTTTTGGTGAATTTTTGTACTACTGTATATTAGTTGGATACTATAATAATTTAAAAGTGTAAAAAAGCAGTTTCTTCGTGTTGTATTATTCGGTTTGAGGTTATATTAGAATTTAATGTGAAGGTTGTCCGGTGACAGAAATTCGTCACGATGATGTACTTGGAAAAGGTCAATATACTCATTCTCTGTCGTATAAATACCGAGCATGCGTACTTTCATTTTTTCTTAAATAATTAAAAATAGTCTGTCCAGGATTTTTTAAGGCAACCCATTTTTAATATATTATCTAATTTACTAAATTTATTATAAAACATGTTTCATTCTATTATCAGTTCGGTGAAGGTCGACCTTACTTCGGATCTTAGACTATAAGGTTAATCATGATGAATAGCGAAAATGACGATTATTTTAGCACTCCCATTATAACCTCTGATAATATAAAAAACTGTTTTAATTATTAAAAGGGCGACTGTAGAAAAAATTATGTGTGTTTTTCGAGCGTAAAGTAACAGATTGCCGCTTTCTAAAGATCGCCGCAGTATTCTTTCTCAAGCGGCAATCTGTTACTTTACGTTCTAAAAACACAAATAACTATTTTGGAACATACAAATTGACTTAATACGTATTTTATCCTGAACCCATTTTATTTCCATCATTATCTTGTCCTCCTAAACTAAACATAATACAGCGTTGCTGAAAAAGTCTCGCACCAATGGATGATTATCTTTGAAACGGATAAAGGGAAAGAAAGAAAATTCTAGGACGATGAATGAGACTTTATTCTGCATATTTTAGAGCAAATGTCAAATTTTTTTAACGTCAGCGTTTAGCGTACGCCGACTGATAGTCATAGAATTTCATAACTTTCCCTTTATCCGTTTCAAAGATAATCCCTTGGTGCGAGACCTTTCAGCAACGCTGTATTTCTTGTTCAACAAATCATCAAAAAGACACTTTTTATAATGATAAACAAGGCAACAACTCTTGATATATTTATTTTTCAAACCCTTTTTGTACTAAATTTGATTACCAGATGCTCTGTTGAAATTACAGTTGATGTCGCAAACAGTCTGTTAATTATTACATCCAGTTGAAACCACCGAGAACATTTGAAGAGCTAAGCTGAGAACCCTCCTTAAATTTAGCTTTTCGCTACCTTTACCTTCGTTTTACCGAATTCAATTGCTTCAATAAATGAAAACTACTTCTTGACTACCCATAGCACTCCAAAATAAACACAACCCTATCATGATTCAATAAATTTTCAATTATTTCCGTACCACTGGTATTCCTGGCAGTAGCGGTTGGAACGATGAAGAAACTTTTTCTATTATAACAAGATTCTGACAGATTTCATCACATATATAGGAATATTTTTCATCGAGAGATAAACACGTACGTTTGATTTTTGATAAAAACTTTTCAGTCAAAGAAAAATGAGAAATTTCTTGGCAATGATTCGAGGAAAATCTGCAAACTTTATGCGGCTTTGAAAATTTCGTATTCCGTTCGTGTGTCTTCTTTGGGGGAACATTTAAAGTAAACATTTTTCCCATAAATCGACCGATGGGAATTTTATATTTTTAGAACACGATCGGCGTAAGTTTGTTTCTTTAAATTAACTAAATCTGTGAGAGTGTTAAGAAAGAAAGCAGAGTTACCATGAAATAAACAGGATTTTTATTATAGGGAAAGACGTAGCGGTAAACGATTTTAACAGAAAAACGTTAATAACAATTAAGTTATTTAGATTTTGAAAAATTAGCTTGCAGTGTCTGGTTTTTGTGATGTGTTGGAGAAATTTAACTTTTAATTTCCAATAATAAACATAAAATGTATTTGGAATTAACGGATTTAATTTTCAAGATAATACAATTTATTCCCCAAAGATTTGTCTAATATGGTATAACGTAAATCTGCGCAGTCATGTTATTCCAATTCCAATTCACATGTTCCTTAGCCCATGCCAATCGAGCATGCATAATGGAGCTCTTCTCAAAATGACAATTAGATGATAAATTCCATAAATATACTTATCTTTAAACTTTATGATATTATAGGTTAGAATATCAGAAGAGGCGTCTTTGATCCATTTCAATTATCTACATTCCACATATTTTAATTACAACCGAAAATTTTCCGATGATAGAAGGCGTTTTAATAAATGATTATTACTTTATAAACGGAAGTATGAGATACTCAATATTGTTGTATTACACCGCGGGAGATTATTTAAATTAGATTTGTGGTTACTACTATATTTGACAGCCCACGTTCTGAATACTCGCCGGCTTTAAACGCCTTTTCTATGTTTAAATGGTCCATTAAAATTATTCTAGTCGAATTTACATCTGTTCAAATGCGGTGAGTTACGGAAACATAGATAAAGAATTTTGTTGGAAATTGTTATCCTACATTTCAATCCCGAAATTTATTCTTAAAACTAAGATTAATATTCTGAAAATATTCGTAATTTATAATCCTCCATAATATAACTTGATTACTATTGATTATAGACATAAAGGTCCATAGTTCGTTCCATCCCCTAATTATTGTTCTTTTCTTTTCTTCCTAATCTCCAGCATCATTTTTCTAAGCATCAATGCCTATTGCTTTTTCATCTCCTTCACTTGCTTTTCCTACCTATAGACCTTTTGCATCCACTCTATTTCCTCCTCATATTTTCCTTTAATTTATCTAATAATACTGGAAATTCTGTATATTAGAATTTTTGAAGTGAAAACTTCTTTTGGCGCACCGCACACAGATTTTTCCGTAGGTAGTAAGTTAGGCTGATCCGTCTCGCTCTGAGGTGAAAGGCTCGATCGGGTGAACTCAGGACCGCCGAGTGTACCCGAGCGAGAAATATACAGTTAGCTGCTCTTCACTGTTGTGACGCTGTTTAGTATATTTAAAAAATAACCAATAATTGTCTTTGTAAATTTAATAGTTATTATTGGTACGTAATAATAATTATTTTAACAATTATATGGTTTGCATTGTGAGGTTAGTGTATGTAGTTAGCGGTTGATCGTGCTAATATTATATATTGAAAAAATATAATAAACATTAAAGATTATAAAAAACACAGTTATTGTTATTATAAAGAGTGATTCGATCGTATAAGTAAGTTACTTCATGTTTATATATATATATATATATATGCATATAAGTATATGTAATATAATTAAAAATTAACCTATCTTCTACTGTCTGTTAACTTTTACTTTCTCATATTCAAAAATAAATAATTATAATAATTGTCAAAAACTATCATAAATGGTCAAAAATTGTCAAAATTTTGAAAAAATGGTTAATAATTGCCAAATGTGTTAAAATTTTTAAAAAATTGTTAAAATTTTTGAAATATGGTCAATAATTGTCAAAAATTGTCAAAATTTTGAAAAGATGGTTAATAATTGCCAAATATTTTCAAAAATTATCAAGAATTTGGAAAAATGGTCAATAATTTTCAAAAACTGTAAGAAATGGACAATATTTGTAAAAATTTTTAAAAAATGGTCAATAATTGTCAAAATTTTGAAAAATGGTTAAAATTTTTGAAAAATGGTCAATAATTGTCAAAGACAGTCAATAGTTTAATTTAAAAAATTTAATTGTCAAAAATTTTTTAAAATTGTCAAAAATGGTCAATAATTGTTAAAACTTTGAAAAATGGTCAAAAATTGTCAAATTTTGAAAAATGGTTAAAATTTTTGAAAAATGGCAAAAATGGTAAATAATTGTTAAAATTTTGAAAAACGGTCAAAAATTGTCAAAATTTTGAAAAATGGTTAAAATTTTGGAAAAATTGTGAAAAATGGTCAATAATTGTCAAAGAGGGCCAATAACTGTCTAAACCAATCAAAAATCGTTAAAAATTGTCAAAAACCGTCAAAAATGGTCAAAACATGTTAAAATTTTGAAAAATGGTCAAAAATTGTTAAATATTTAAAAAAATGGTTAATGTTTGTCAAAAATGGTCAATAATTGTTAAAATTTTGAAATATGCTCAAAAATGGTCAAAATTTTGAAACAATTGTCAAAAACCGTCAAAAATGGTCAAAACATGTTAAAATTTTGAAAAATGGTCAAAAATTGTTAAATATTTGAAAAAATGGTTAATGTTTGTCAGAAATTGTCAAAAATGGTTAATAATTGTTAAAATTTTGAAATATGTTCAAAAATGGTCAAAATTTTGAAAAAATGGTCAATAATTATAAAAAACTGTCAATAATTGTTGAAAATTGTCAAAATTTTTGAAATATGGTAAAAATTTTTGAAAAATTATCAAAAATGGTCTAATAAGAGAAAAAAGTCTTACAATATTCCGAGGGTCGCGAACCTTACCGAATCCGTCTTAGATTCTGACAATTTAAAATAATGATTTTAATCACACGCAATACACTTTCTTTCTCTCTCCCATCTTTCTCTCCCATTTTCCTCTCTCTCTTCCATATCTCACTTTTCTAATCTGTTCTTTTATGCATATAACTTATACAAAACAATACAAACTCGGGACCGCCTAGTGTACCTGAGCGAGAAAGATACAGTCAGCTGCTCTTCACTGTTGTGTCGCTGTTTAGTATATTCAATTCATACCCAATAGTTGTCTTTGTTAATTTAATAGTTATTATTTGTACGCAATAATAATTATTTTACAAAAAATCGTGAAGAAGAAAATTGCGAAATAAACAATGATGACAATTTACCGCCATTACAGGTTCAAGCACATGCATCGGTTGCTCCCACTTCTCAATTCAACAGATCATCGACATACAGTTTTCACCTCTGCCGTGCGCTCTTAAACACTCACTTTATTTTTTTATATTAACCTTTACATTATCTTCCTTTCTTTCATTATGATCCGTATTTCTTCTTTTTTGTTTTTAATAACTTTTACATCCTGATTGTTTTCTTCCTGTTTGTTATCTTGCTCCAAAAATCTTGTCACTCACCTTGTATTTTCGTGTGAGTTTTTCACAAAATTGTTCTTAGTTTCCTTTTTCTTTTACTACCTTTTTCTTTACTTCATTTCCCAAAAATTTCTTGGAAAAAAGGCATCAGTCGGACAGAAGTGAAAACACAAATAAATTAATCTCCTTGTAAAATTCCTTCGTATGCCAATGGTAAAAATTTCATCGTTACCCATCCAAAAAGAGTTTAACTCACACATGATACAGTCGAGGAGCTGCACGTCACATTAGCATGTCGGTGACGCCAACCCATAAGTTTTGCATCGCTGAAAAATTTTTTCTTTAAAAACTTATCATCATCATGTCTTGGATTTTAAATCTTTTCTTTGCTGGTGTTCTCGTAGTTTACACCGTTTAAAATTTATTTTTAAATAAAAATTATACATTTTTCTATCTTCTACACAAAATTCCGAAGATTTATTAAAGACATTTTCTCAGAAGAGTTCATATATGCGCAGACTTATATTAAAAAATAATTTAAATTCAATGATAATTCATTTGACTGACAATCTACGATATTAATAAAGTCCTCCAACTTGGACAAAGTTTTAAAATTTCTTAATTTAACTTCGTTACTCATAACCCTCGAGGGTAAAGTAAGAAGCAAAGTTCTTGTTAATACTTTTAATTTATTTACAAAATTATTTCAATCCCCTCAAGTAAAATCATTTTCTTGAATATTATTTCAGATATTTCAAATATACACTGTCGACCGAAACAAATTAGTACATTTTTCATTTCAAAATACCTCTACATTGTTATGATTTATTGTGTGTGAGGTGTTTTTTTTAAATTTTATGTTATTATTAGTTTGTTCACCTTTTAATTTTGAGAAACCCCATCAAATACTCTCCTTTTTCTTCCTTTTTGTATTGTAATTAATAAATTTATTAAAGTTTAAATTTCCAATGTTTACTTGTCGCATTCCCCCCGTAACACAAACAAGAATCGGAGGAATCGCTTCAGATTCTTGCCATGCGCATAAACACTGTAACCGATTCTATTGAACTAAAATGGCTGGCAACGTTATGAACAGGTGTCTCTTGAAAAGGAGTATTATTGAATTGCTTTGGATTATTTATTTTAATAAGGTAAGCTTCCCTTTTAATTTATAACTCCTAATATCAACAATCTTGACTAAATATCAAATAAGAAATACGCAATTGGTAAATAAATGTTTTTACGATGTGAAATATTTATAGGTTATTTCTTTTTATGAACAACGTGTGAAAGAATATTCACTCCTCTGCTGTGTGAGATATAAAATCACATCAAATCTGCAGGCTTCTGTCATATACACTATTGTAGAAAGTAAATTAAACTTTCTCTGGAAAAAATTGTGTTTGGTTTAAATCGAATACCTGGGACGCTATCTCCAGTCGAGTATAAATATGTGAAATTAATTTCAGGTTGATAATAAATGGATGTTATCTCTTACAAGGTTACTACTTCTCAACTTTTCCACTACTCTGGTTTGATTTTTTACACTTTTTTTTCCATTTCTAATTTTTTTATCTTCACCATCAAAATTCTTGTACTTCCTCCTTCCTCGTTCCAAAATCAACAACATTCAATTTTTTTCTTGTTTATCTTTCACCAGACGACTTGCCGTTGTGATAAATTTTTTTAGAGTTATTTTTATTGATGTTAAAGGTACTTTCACATGTTTTAATACCATGTCCTCTATGAACTACACTTTTTTTAAATCGGTTGATTCTATTCGCGATTATTCACTGTCACTTCACAAATTTTTGAATTAATGACATGAATCTGTTTGGATTACAACATTTTCACACTATGTACAAATAATAAAATCAAAAACATTTGACATTTGCTCTAAAATATGCAGAATAACGTCTCATTTATAGTCCTAGAATTTCATAACATTCCCTTTATTCGTGTCAAAGATAATCCCTTGGTGCGAGACTTTTCAGCAACGCTGTATATAGATGAATTATTATTATTTTTCTACTCAATTCAACTTGTACGAGTAAGAAATATCAACAACAGCTTTCACATACCGTTGTAAAAACCAGTCAATCAAAATCGATGAAAAATGATACTAGTTTTCTTTTCCACTGTAAAAAAAGTAATATATGTTCTAGATTCCACTGAAGTATCTATTACTTGTAACAAGCGGTTCTAATTACGGCAAGAGAAATTAGATGACTATCTTTTAGTTCAGCTGTAGGCTGAAGGCGGCATCTTCAGGGCCCTGAACACAGTTGGTAGGTAATTACTGTTTTTGAGGTACATGAAAACAAACCGATATTTATTTTGCTACGTGAAATGTCACTGCAACTATTAGAATCGTTTAAAAATATTCCAGAGATTTATTAAAGCTCCAAGGAAATCGATTAAAATCAGAAAATGTTTGAAATCACGAGGAATTTCAGTATAAAGAGAATGTAGAATTTTGTTACTTTTATAAAGTCTCTTTGAACACGCTTTTACTGTAAGCTCGACCTTATAGTATAAAATAAACATATTTTGGCAATAAATTTTATCAGTATTTCTTTCTTCCTGTTGGTGTATCAAGAACTATTAAATAAAATCAATAAATAGCAAATTCTACAACAGAAATAATTTACTCCTGACCATACAAATATTGAGCAATTTGTTATTTATCAATTTTATTTAATAATAAATGAACTATTTCACGTAGTTAAGGGCTGGGACAAATAATTTTGTATCAAGAACTGATTCTACAAGTAGGGATTGTATTGATTATTGTTAACTGATAATATTATGCTGAGTAAACTTTTCGAACATTCAATGTAGACAACGGAAAGTTAAAGCGAAATCAAATTACACAAGAATGGAAAACAATTTCCAATTTGAGAAAATTTGTAAACGTGTTTAGAATTGTAGGTACCGAATAAACGAAGCTTTTGTTTCGAAATAATGAAGGAAACTTAAAGACAGAACTACCGCTTTTTGTATAGTCTGAATATTGATGAATTGGTACAACAAATAGAAGTAAACTTAAAATGTAGGAGCGTTGAAATAGTTTCTACACCAAGAAAAAGGTTGTAACGGTAAATGGCTGTAACCTCACAGGGCACCAGCTCGAAGGGCTCCGGCTAGAGACTCCTCTCAAGGGTGATTCGACTCCAAGTTTATGCTGCACAAGGATAACAGAAGGGTTGTACAAATTGAGGGCGCCACTACCTTTTTGACGATAAAAAGTACAAAAAACTAAGGCGGAAAAGGTAGAAACGCCTTATGGAATTTAAATAAAAGTTAATAATAACAGTGACCCCGGGCGATATCTCCCTCAACTTTTATAGTTGAGGATTTCTAATAAAAAAAAAAGAATTAAAAACTAATTTTTAATTTATTCTGCCACAGGAAATGAATAACGGAATTTGTACTTTTATAGGTACTTAGCTTAGATGAAGTGGTTTCCTGGAGAAGAAGTCAGGTCTTGATCTGAACTGATGTGTTCTGTTCTAGGGCGGTATTTTGATCTAGGGCTGTATCCTGGGGTTCTATCCTTGGCTATATTCTCGGGGTTATATTATCGGGTTATATCCTCGGGTGATATCCTTGGGTTATATCCTAGGGTTATATTCTTGGGATTATATTCTTGGGTTATATTCTTGGGGCTGTGCTTACCTAGAAGTACAGGTGGATCAGGGATTTATAGAAACTTGAATGTAATGGCAGATTATGTTGGTCAGCTTTTCAGGTTAAAGAAAAGGAAGGCAGTTATTTGAAAGTCAAAAAAATTGATTCAATTTACTGAAAGCTTTCCAACATTATATGTTCCATGTTAAAATAGTAAAAATAACAATTATCGGCTAAATTAAAAAAAAGATATTAATGATCCGAAAGAAACTAATCATAGCAAAAGGTTATTTATTTAGTTATATGAAAAAATATCGTGCTTAGGAAATATATGAAACCGGCACTGGCGTTACGAAGGAATATTTTATAGGTTAACAGTTTATAAAAATGTTATTTTATAATTAAAAGAGTTATTTCGCAACTGAAAAAGCTTGAAAATGTTTGTATAAAAGTAAAACAGTGAATTATAAAAGAATATTTGGCTTAAAACTACCATATTAGTATAAAAGAACAGTTTATGACCACGTGTTGAATTTAATTTCGTCTATCTCTGTAAAAAAATAAAGAATGCATACGAAAATTATATCAGACAGTACTTTAGAAGAAGATTATTAATTATAAATTATGATTTTGAACTTACCACAGCAAAATTTATAAGATAGGTACTTAAGAGATGAAAGATAGCGAAAGATGATGTTTCCCCTTAGACTGTCGATAACAAAAAGGGGTGTTTCACGTGGCGTTGTGCAAAAAATGGAAGCGTCCGTTGGCAGACGTCAATTGTCTAACGGTCAGGGTTGAAGAGTTTGGGATCACAGAACTATAATTGGATGTGGCCAGTGACGACGAGCGCTAATTAAAAGGATTTATTCTGTAAAATCGAAACAGGTCGATAGACATGTTACAATACATTCTCTAAAAATACACTTTTGGGTTCCGATATTTCACCATTTCAGCTACTTGCACCTCAACTAATTCTTCGTTAACGTTTATCTGGTTTGGATCTCTCATTTAACCAACTAACAAACTGCGCAAAATACACAGGAACCATATAATATATGATAATAAAAATGAAGCTAGTCACAACACGTCAAAATTAAAATTTGCTCTGTTGTCAAGCATATTTTTCTGCTAACATAATATCAACTAGATGTCAAAGGTAATAGTTTAATACTATTATAACGCCTTACAAAATTTTTGAACAATATTTTTGAAAGAACAGAGACCGTTCAGTAAGAAGCAACAACTACTTCTCGGGTTATATGCCCCGACTGACGTTGAATTACACTTCTAAAGTAAATGGGGTTGGTATATCTGCAAGATATATCCAACCATTCCAGTTTGTAATTAGAAAGGACAACATCATTTATAGACCAGTTTCGGCGTATTTGCGCCTCATCAGTACAAGGTAGATGCTACATGCGGCATGTACACGTGAACTACTTAGATGGTTCGATGCTTGTGTTGTTGCAGTCGGAGGCCATTTTGAACATCTTTTATAAAATTACTATAAAGTCGAAATGTTCTGGTTATTGTTGCAAATAAACATTAAACTGGAAATTTGGTGTAATTATCCACTTGAGTACCCTCACTGTGATACACTGTTGAATTTGAAATAAAAAGCTCTTTCATTTGAGCTAAGTTTGATCCCCCCCTTCCATTGCATTTTTTTCATTGCGATGACGTCACAGATACCCTGTATACCTCGGATGAAATTACTGTAGTTCCTGAGTTACAGCCTGTAAAAAAACAATAAGTATAGGAAAAAATCCAGTATAACCAATGATTTTAGTTCAAAAATGAGATCGAGAGTGCACCATCGGTTTTTGTCTGTCTATTCTAGATTCTAAGACCTACACAGACTACATACCATCAAATAACTCACCCTGTACAGACCATTTAAGGGCATCTTCTTTATGAATACGAAGAAACTGTTCCTCTGTAAGATACAACCTCAGTTTTCTTGGTGTTAAAACAAAGACCATTTAAGTCAGACCAGGAATTGATAGTAACGATATCCCTGTACACCCACAGCAGTACTTCTATTCCATCATTATAGTAGTCGAAATAAAAGTAATTCTGTATTACCTTTTATGGTAAAAACGGTGTTTCAACGATCTTACAATTATTTTGACACTGAACTTTTCAACTTCTCTTCAGAAGATATAAATTACAAAAAAAAATAGCATTTATATGAGAGATGAAAAATCTGATAACAAACTGCTCTAGATTAAACCTACCACAATTATAAAATTATTTGTAGTAGGTTGTATATTTAATATTCACATTTCAAATATTAAACATCAAATATCATGAACTAACCTTGCTGACTACGTAAGTTCACGATCGGTCAATATTAAAGCAAATTTAATTGCATTTTGTATTGGGAATGAGTCGTACTAGATTTTTCCAATTATCCCATGATATTGTTTTTTTCCTGGAAATTTGTTGAGATACAATTCAATTCTTAAAGAGCTTCTAATTCTTTCGGCGATTGTCCCTTTTTAAATAAATCCTAAATATTAAATTGTCACATATTATGAAAAATCGACTTGCCATTGTTGGAATTTCATAAAAAAAATAAAAAATTCCATTTTTCCAGGCCTGAATCTCTTCTTTTTTTATTTTTTGCCGACTCGTACGAGGAATGCTATTATATTATTATCAAAGGGCGTGGCTGCTGTTATACCTGTAACCATATAAAGACGCTCTCTATAAGAAATGTTAAGTTGAAAGTTTCGATTCGATTACACCTTTTCTGGCATAACGTGTTAATGTAATAGTTGTGAAACACGCTCTTTTTAAAATATTATGTTTGGGTTAGTTTTTTCTCACTGTTAATGATAATGATCGTTATAAAATACCGAAATGTACTTTAAAGTAATATCGTGTCGATATAAATTACCTAAAATTGTTGTGTTACAAAAAACCGTTGAAAGGAACAAATAATGTTCCTTATTTTCGGGTAAGACGGACACAACAGAAGCAAGTTAGAATTTGTGACTTTAATTCTGAGTAGATAATCCATATTTAGGATGAATTTTAGAATTATTGTTAATCTATTACCAAAGTTATTTAAAATTGGGTATATTTTAAATGAGCACCAAAATGATTATTGTGCTACAACATTACGTAGTTTTATACTCAGTCTCCAAAATAATATTTGGCCACCAAAAGTAATAAACGAGCACCAAAACACCTTAACCAGAAATAGAATTTATGAGCTTCTGAAATGTTAAAAATTCGTACCTAAAAATTAATTTATGATATCTAATAAAAGGCTATGTAAGTTAAATTAAACGAAAACCCAAACTTAACAAAGTGTCTCAAAAATTATCAGTGCACACCAAATATACCGGCGATTGTAAACTGGACCGATTATTTATCTGGTAATGATCACTAACCTTGAGTATAAAAGGTCACTAATGAGTATGTAATCTCGGCGGGCCAAAATTTTGTACCTGATTTCATGTATGTAAACTCGGCCGCCTCAATTCCAGGAGTGAAAGTTTTCATGATACTTTATTTGAGGAAGATTACTTGCCAGATTTTCACTTGCCCCAAGTATTGATTTCTCGAAAAGTTTTTTACGTTTTTGAATATATTTTTCATTAATTTTTGGATTTTAAAAAATGTTTGGCAACATTGCTATCATCAGTTTTTATGCCCGTGGCCCAAATATATTATGATGATGTAGATTCTTGTTTATTTTGGTTCTCAAATATTTAGTGTTCAAGTAAGATTTCGTCGTGGAAACAGCAATATGTCGTATTTCAAAAAAAATTGACTTTTTTGTTATTGCACCACTAGGGCCAACTTGTTGATCTGCACAACTTGCAATAGATATTAAGTCAGTAAACCAATCAGAAGCTGAGTATCCTCACCTTGCAATAAGTCGATCTGACATCTGCTTGATATTTGGTCACGACTAATAGTAGTATGGCATAGTCGGTGATGAGTTTTATTTGTTTTCTTTCATTTTGGTCAGTGCAAGTTGTCTTATGTCACTACATTTCAAGTTTTGTTGTTATTTCTTATATTACTCATAGTTTTTCTTCAATAAAAACATTAAAGGTAAGTAATTTCATACATCATTTTACTTTAATTTATCACTTTCACGTCGAATTTTTTCGTTTTCTGGTAAAAATGCATGCATTATAACGTAACTTATAAAATGTAATCAACATGATTATTCTATCGAGGGAGTTAATTTTCAAATATAATAAAATTACAAATAATGTTAAGGCTCTCTTTTAACAAGTAGCATGATGCTATTTCCATATTCACGTTGTTTTAAAGTATAATTTGGGTAAGTACAGTTGTTAAGTTTTAATAATATCAACAAAAGTCATTAAAGTAGAATTGATCGCTTCAATCGAGTGGTGGTATCATTAATTTTCTGAATTTTTTTTAGACCATTTTTCCAAATTTTAACAATTATTGACCATTTTTGACAGGTTCTGACAATTATTCACCATTTTTGACCATTTTTCAAAAATTTTGACAATTTTTTACAATTATTGACCTATTTTGACAGTTTTTTATAATTATCGACCATTTTTCCAAAATTTTGATAATTTTTCAAAATTTTAACAATTATTCACCATTTTTGACAGCATCTGACAATTTTTCAAAAATTTTGACCATTTTTCAAAACTTTTGACAATTTTTAACAATTATTGACCATTTTTGACAGTTTTTTATAATTATTGACCATTTTTCCAAAATTTTGACAATTTTTCAAAATTTTAACAATTATTGACCATTTTTGACAGCTTCTGACAATTATTGACAATTTTTCGAAAATTTTGATCATTTTTCAAAACTTTTGACAATTTTTAACAATTATTGACCATTTTTGACAGTTTTTTTATAATTATTGACCATTATTTCAAAATTTTGACAATTTTTCAAAATTTTAACAATTATTGACCTTTTTTGACAGTTTCTGACAATTATTGACCATTTTTGACAATTTTTCAAAAATTTTGACAATTATTGTACATTTTTCAAAATATTTAACAATTTTTGACCATTTTTCAAAATTTTAACAATTATTGACTATTTTTAGCCATTTTAAAAAATATTGACCATTTTTGACAATTTTTGACCATTTTTTCAAAATTTTGACAGTTTTTGACAATTATTGACCATTTTTCAAAATTTTAACAATTTTTGACAGTTTTTGACGATTTTTGATTGGTTTTGACAATTATTGACCGTTTTTGACAATTATTGACAATTTTTCAAAAATTTCAACCATTTTTCAGAATTTTTGACAATTATTGACCGTTTCTTCAAAATTTTTACAACTATTGACCATTTTTGACAGATTTTGACAATTTTTGACCATTTTTTCAAAATTTTGACAGTTTTTGACAATTACTGGCCATTTTTCATAAAATTTTAACAATTTTTGACAGTTTTTGACGATTTTTGATTGGTTTTGACAATTATTGACATTCAAAAATTTCAAATAAGCTTCACTTGGTAAGTAGTAAGTGGTTTCAAAAAGGAGCTAAAAAAACTTATACCAGAAGATTACAGAACCTTTTACCACACAAAAAATAAGCTAATCAATAGTTTCAAAACTTTCTCATTCTCATTTTTGAATTAGATTTTAAATTTGTTAACATTGCTATTTTAAGTATTTTTAATTAGTTTGTATTTCTTAAAACCATTTTCACAAAAATAAAGGCTTTTTAGCAAGTTTTTTTTTACCTACATACTATTACCTACCATTCATTTTTAAAGCAACTGAGAAAAAGTCGTATGTCAACGAAAATTGAAAAAAATTGTATACAAAAGGTCGAATGTCAACATAAATCATTTAAAGCAATAAATTTTGAAAAAAAAATTACAGCATTATCATTCTAAGGTAAAATGGATAACGTTTAAGCATTTAAGAAATAAATTGGAAGCATGATGACATTTTGGAACAGTTTTTTGTCCCTCCTGAAAACTTTGCTTTTTGGACATACGACGTATTGCTGTCTCCACAAATTTTGAGGTGTCAACAGTAATTAGTTGCTGCTGAAATATATAAATAAACATGAAAACTCAATATTTTGGGACTCAAAAATAAATCATTTGCTAATTAAATTTTGGTGCTCAATTATGATTTTTGGTGAAACAAGATAAATATTTGGAAATCATATCAATATTACTTTGACTTTAAATGTTGGTATCAATTCGTCAGCTCTATTCTACGCCTCATAATAAAATCCGAAATATTACTGTTGGACAATTCAGTGTTGGTTAGGTTTGCACCCGAATAAAGATTTACGCGGAGCAAAAGCTTTGAAAAAGCAGATAAAGATGATAATATTTTAGAAGACGCGATAAACATGAAAATTTTATAATTTATATAGCGAAAACGCTTGGACCCTTTACCTTTGTTGTGATATCCATGAATTTACAAGCTACAACAAGCTCATCCATCCTAGATTTCTCAAGCGAGAAGAGAAAGAGTTCATTGAGTGTTGTGAACGGTCAAGAATTGAGGTTGAGGACCAGTCCAAAAATTTTCTCGGGAAAAAATATCAAAGGCACCATTAAGCCTAAGCAAGAACCAGCACCTGTGCAACATGGAGCTTAAGGCGCTGAATGAATGTCGCTTCTGCCAGGAAATTTATTGACAGAAGAGACTGAAGAGACTTCTCCAAGTAGAAGAGACCTAATTTGATAGCAGTGATACAACACCTCACTTAATTCATTCAGATTGCGGTTAGTAGCAAAATATTTCAAAACCTGCTGAAAATGACTAGGAGTTGTGGTTCCAGTGGTTTTGCGAGGATTTTTGGGTTGGAGCAGTATTGAGGTGACTTGAAACAATAGCATTTTTAAAAAGGATGTCTCTTCACAGTACCTATTAAAAATTTTATTGTGAAATGACTGGGAATGTTGAAAATATTAATAATTTGTAATGTGAATTTTTTATTTTACTTAGTTTACCTTCTAAGCATATATAATGAAGATTCGTGGATTTTTAATGATGTTTTTAGCTTAAATTTATTTCCACCATAAACTCATTAAGCACGTTCTTCCCGTGTACTAAAAATTCCGACAAAGAAAACGTAACACACCTCATTGCTCCCTAGACGTATCTACGTTATTGAAGTCAGTAATATCAACTGGTGCACTGGGCGATGTAATTAATTATAAAAACGTTGGTAAAAGGAGTAAATAAATGTTACCAAAGCTCAGATAAGACATTTACAAGGAAAAGTTATATATACAAATATTTGTGTTATCTTGAGAACGTTAGATTTGATTACTATACAATAAAAAATATGTATATCAAGCAAGAAGAATTTATTATATGGTATAAATAGATTGACAGTGGATAAAATGAAGATAATTATACAGTTTTGGGTTTCTATTATAATAAATCATTACACATATTTCGTTCAGTAATATACCGTGGAGCATTTGATATTTGAAAAGTAGCTCGAACTTTGAGGAGGTTCTAATCTAGAGGCATACATTTTAGGTGTTCTTTTCGAGAGCAAAATAATTTTACTGCCTTACAGATGAATTTTTTGCTTTTTTATGTTTTCTGTATTAAATGTCTTCATGGTGAAGTGTCCTAATTCTAGGATATCAACAGCCATTGTGAAAGATTCAAAAAGAAATACTTAACAATATTCCAAACGGAACTATTAGCAATAGATTTTGTGCCACAAAAAACGCCTCAGCCAGAATATTTATTGCGTCTGATAGCCAGGCTGCTTTGAAGGCACTGAAATCTTCAACGTGTAAGTCTAAAACAGTCTGAAACTGCAACAATATCTTGAGCAACTGGCTAGACCCAACAAAGGAAATCTCACTGGACACTGCTCACTCAATGATCTGGAAAAGGTCTACTTAGAGCCTGATGAGGTTACAAACCTAGCTCTAAAACGGATTATAGGCTTTCCCAGAAGCTTTTGGACTAAAATATAGAAGTCGCATTGTGATAATCAACCTCCTTGTAATTTATTCTAATGGTAAAGTGTTGAATAACATTTGTCAAGCTATTGCTTCATTTGAGCAGTAAAACAAGTAACTTTTGAACTGGTTGAAGTGTTTTGAGTTTTCAAATAAGTTATTTGAGGGTTAGTATGAGAATTTTAACGGTGGTGCTATCTAAATGTAGACCTACGAATTTATTTAGTGATGCTTATTTTGCATTTTCCTTAGTATTTAACCTGTAAATGTAAATGTAAACTTTTGTAAGACATTAGGTATTGAGTGCTATTATTTTGATAAAATTGCAATTGTTATATTTCGTATTTCTAGAGTATTATATTTATTAGACAAGACCCATTAATGAATATGTAATTTTATCTTTCCGGCTGTAACGGTAAATAGCTGTAATCTCAAAGGGCACCAGCTCGAAGGGCTCCGGCTAGAGACTCCTCTCAAGGGTGAATCGACCCCAAGTTTATGCTGCAAGTGTTACAGGAAGGTTGTAAAAGTTGAGGATTTATAATGAAAAAAAAAAAGAATTAAAAACAAATTTTTAATTTATTCTGCCAGAGGAATTTGTACTTTTATAGGTACTTAGCTTGTATGAACTGGTTTCCTGAAGTAGGTAGGCAGGTATTGATCTGAACTGATGTGTTCTGTTCTAGGGCGGTATTTTGATCTAGGGCTGTATCCTGGGGTTCTATCCTTGGCACATTATGTTGGTCAGCTTTTCAGGTTAAAAAAAGGAAGGCTTTCCAACATTATATGTCCCATGTTAAAACAGTAAAAATGGCAAATATCGGCTAAATTAAAAAAATATACTAATGATCCGAAAGAAACTAATCATAGCAAAAAGTTATTTATTTAGTTATATGAAAATATTATAAAAATGTTATATTTTATAATTAAAAGAGTTATTTCGCAACTGAAAAAGCTTGAAAATGTTTGTATAAAAGTAAAACAGTGAATTATAAAAGAATATTTGGTTTAAAACTACCATATTAGTATAAAAGAACAGTTTATGACCACGTGTTGAATTTAATTTCGTCTATCTCTATAAAAAAATAAAGAATGCATACGAAAATTATATCAGACAGTACTCTAGAAGAAGCTTATTAATTATAAATTATGATTTTGAACTTACCACAGCAAAATTCATAAGATAGGTACTTAAGATATGAAAGATAGCGAAAGATGGTCTTTCCCCGTAGGCGGTCGATAACGGAAAGGGGTGTTTCTCGTGGCGTTGGAAAAAAATGGAAGCGTCCGTTGGCAGACGTCAATTGTCTTATGGTCAGGGTTGAAATTTGAGATCATAGAACTATCATTGGAAGTGGCTAGTGACGACGAGCGCTAATTAACAGGATTTATTCTGTAAAATCGAAACAGGTCGATAGACATGATACACGGTTTGGAAAGAGGTTTTTAAAAACGTTATTGAACACTTTTATAATTACTTTAATGAATTATTACAATAATATCTGTTACAAAGATACGATAGATACAATAACATAAATATGCGCAAATAAAATGGCTTGTCTCTAGTTTCTTTTAGTAACGGAATTCTAGCTTTAAAGCGAGCTTGTCGGCTTCCTGCGCAAGTAATTATGGAAATCACTCTTCTGCTACTAAGGGTCTCAGGATAAAAGCATGACAACCAGTGTCAATTAAGAGTTTTAAGGGAATGGGGATTTGTAACTCTATAAATGGTAGTGAGTTTGGTATAAAATTATTAAGGGTTATCCTTTTGAAGTCGGGTTCGGGGTTTCGTGAAAATTATTGGGATGAATAGTCATCAAAATTGCAAGAGGTTTCTTCAAGGGTTGAGTTATAGTCAGATACATTTTCATGCTCGTACGAATAGTCCTGGTCGTCTGTCTGACAATCATCAGGTTTATTATTTTCGACATTATATAATTCTTGAGAACTAAAATTTAGAGGTTCTCGTGATGTGAAATGATTTTTATTAAGGTTTCGTTGGAAACTGGGATTTCTGGAAGTGGTAGATATGGGCTCTGGTTTAAAGGTGTTTGTTCTTGAATTTCTTGGATCAAATACGTTTTTCTGTTTCCCAAAGACCTGTTCGTTGGTAGGGTATTTTCTTTCTATCTGGCGGGGTTGAATATTAATTGGTTGACTGGGGAATCTTTGTCTGGACGGCCCAGGTTGATTTTGAGGGTTGTCAAAATTTCTATTATAGGCTACAGGTGGTTGTAATAAGAATTTGGGTTGAAAGCCTGGTGATTAAAATTTTGTTTGGGTTTGAATTTTGAATTTGGATTAGTACTTAAAGAATTTATTCTCTGTTCGTTATAATATTTCCTAGTAATGACATCACATGCCTCTATGAAACGTTCAGGGCTTTTTATATCTAAAATTGTTCGCGTTTTTTCGTTGACATTTGCTAATAATATATCAATGGCATTTCCTTCGTTTT
Source organism: Lochmaea crataegi (assembly GCA_947563755.1). Lineage (NCBI taxonomy): Eukaryota > Metazoa > Arthropoda > Insecta > Coleoptera > Chrysomelidae > Lochmaea > Lochmaea crataegi. Next base: position 10,709,929 of record OX387427.1, read on the forward strand.
GCTGCATCAGGACTGCTTTGCGTCCTACACTAATGTTTTCTGAACTCATTTTAACTTCTACTCTAGATTTAAATTGGTTGATTCTATCTATAAAATCCAAAATATATTCATTTCTGTCTCTAGTTAAATGTAAGAAGTCTCTGGTGATTGGCGGTCAATTCTATCGTCGAAATGATTTCTTAAACTTTGTCTAATAAGTGGACAGGTTGTTAGGTCTGGACGGCTCATAACAAAATTTAAGACATTTTGCTGTAGTTTTGAACATATCAAATTGTATGTAAAATCATTTAATGTATTGTCAGTTGTCTGACCATACGTCACATAAAATTTATCGCATCTTTGAATGAAGCTTTCTAATTGGATTGAATTTCCACTAAAGGTAAAAACTCTGCTAATGCTTTAGCTGCTTGAATTGTGGGAGTATTCCTATTTTAAAGTGCCATTTCGCTTATATTTCTCATTAAATCGTCTATATCTACTGACATATATATTTAAGTTTATCAAAATAGAATTTTCCTTTGTTGGAAAATCTCTTGAATTTAAATATTGTCTAAGAATTTGCAAAAATGATCGTTTTGTCACTACGAACGTTTTAGATTGCGCTCACAGTAATTGTACAAGAACAATAACAGAAAAGAAATTTCCAAAATACAATTAAGAGAGGAGAGAAAAGAAAGGAATTTCAACACTTACTTTGTTTTCCTGGTTTCTTCAAGACAAATGGTTAATACCAACGGCTACTGCTGCAACCTTCCTGAATCCTACTGACTGCGCCAATTTTATCTTTCCGGTTTGGAAAGGGGTTTTTTAAAACGTTATTTAACACTTTTTATAATTATGTCACCTTACTTTATTTATTAGACAAGGCCCATTAACAAAGATGTCACTTGAATGTTGAACCGAGTTTTGTTTATCTCATCTCTTGTAACATATACACATGGCCAAGGGCTTAAGGGTTCTGAGAAGGCAAGTGATCTGGAATATTCAGTCAATACATAGTCGTCGTATTTTATTGAGTGAATTCTGATAGTTGTATCATTATCGATTTTTATTATACTTTATCCTTTACACAATTTATAATTTTTATACTGAATTCTTAACAAAAAAAAAATAATATTTATCCTTTTTGTTGCAGGTAAGAAAACATCCACAGTTGGCCTTATGTAAGTACAAAGAATAAATTTATTTTCGTTTCACTATGTTCCCTGGTAATAGATATTTAATTGTAAAGGTCTTGAAATAAAACAGAAATTTATTGTTCACTTCTTTAATTATGATTAAATTTTTATTAAAGAGTGCTTATCACATTTTTTTAACACTCTGTAGGTTACAATAGTAATTACAGTAGGTATAAATTGTGACCCCATCATTTTGAAGAACCAAATTCAGTATTATTTTCCACTCAATTATAATAACTATTTCAAGTAATTAAAAAAAATAATAAAAATATAGAATGGAAATCTGACGTTCTAAACTAGTTTAGTTTACGATTAATATGACCGCATCATTTCCGTATATCTATTCCTAATATTATTGAGCTTCGACAGAAAGAAAACAAATTAATTTATCAGGATTACCATTAGAAAGCTGTCAACATCGATGATTGCAAATGCCACTTTGCTACATAATCCTATTACTTTATTTACACTTGTTACAACAACTATACAGTGTGTCAATTTAAAAACTCACACTAAAATTACAGAAGACAACTCTCCCCGATCAACCCCTACTTTCGATACATCATTGGAAAGCTTCCAAAAATTACTATCTTCTTCAAATACAAATTATACAGGGTGTATTAAAAATTCCCAAGCTAAATACTGAGAAATTTTCAAAAGAACAACACCGTTCTTGTGATACAATGTTAAGAAGCTCTGAAGGTGCCAATAATATTTTTTGCAATGATAGGTATACTTCATTCCAAGATATTTCGTTTTAACTTATGCCAATTCTTAAAAACGAAAATAACCTTAACTTTATTGTCCAGCCTATTTTTAATAATAATCTGTAGTAGGTACCAACAATATAATACAAAATTACTTAATTACTGCACATTAAACTTTTTATATGTATGAAGTTGTTGCGTAAAACTACTTACAGCAAGTTCAAATATTAGTTTGCGGCACTTTAAATGCTGTTTGAGTTTTTGTTTAGTTTTCTGTTTCAGCTATTAATATTATATCATTGGCATACAGTATGGCTTCTATTAGTTCAATTGTTTCCTTTATATTCTCCCTGGTATTTCAACTAGTATTATGATAAAGATGTGACTAACTTTGTATAGTGGAGAGATGCTATATATTGCCTAATTACTACTCTACCTACAAATTCTCGAGGAAAGAAAATGTATTAACTATAACGTCAATATTTTTTCCAATATTTACAAACAAGAAATCAATAGTGAGTTTACGTTAAGTAACCCAAACCAATCTAGAAGTTAATTAACTCCTTCTCCAATTTCAACATACCCTTTAACTACTACCTCGTTTCGGTAAAATTACTTAGCGAACTGTCATCCATAGATAGGCAATAATGGTAGATGACAGCCACTTCCGGCTAATCTGGATAAACTGTTTGGATTTTCTTTGGATAATATGTACCAAAATTAATAGGAACTGTCAAAGAGGTTGGTTTAGAATGAATATTGTTCATAGATTAAAGACGGATAGGAGGGAAAATTAAATACCACATTGTTATTTTATCAATAAGGAATAGGAAGACATTTTCAGGTTGAGTAAAGATGGAATTATCGGGTAAATTTTGCCGATTTTGAGATTACTTCTATTCAAAAAGATTGGAACCTAAAATCCCCCAATGCAATTTTTATGGGATATTGTCTTCGTTTTCTTCTTAAACCCTTTTTTCTACGTTCTGCAGTCCAAAAAAAATATTTCGAGACCATAAAGTGTATAACCACTTTTAACCCTCTCAAGCATCATTTTTTCAAAGATTCCATGAAATTAAAAACATAGTTTGTCGGCTTATTGAAATCGTTTGAAAATGGTGAACTTTTTCTTTTTGTAAGGCCGGCATAATAACTTTCTCTAATGGCGGCATAATAACTTTGTCTAAAGCCGTTTTTCATTTAATTTCATGCATGTATTCAAATAAAGCCCCTCCACATCAGACCACCAATCCAAAATCAGCCTGTTCTGAAATTTCTTAACGTATTTATTATTTCTCAGATTTAAAATGAGTTATGGTTTTGTTTCAAAACCAGCAGGTATAGTTGTAGTTTTGCTGGAAACACTGGTAAGTTTCTATAAGTTTTTCCATTTACTCAAAAGGCTGTTTTCCAGATACATGTTTAATCTGTTATCATAATTATAGTTCAGTCAAAAATCTTAATTTCTTTCAATAAAACAATTTCCTTATCACTTGGATGCGACTTCTCGATACTATAACAATTTGGTAAACCTCTTTTTGATTATTTAAGGATGATAATCAATGAATTGCCCCATTAAGGCGTATTTTCGGAAGCTACTGCAAATTAGCAAGATGTAAAAATCGTGGATAACCCCAAAAAAGTTAGGTTAGCTTAGTGAGTATTTAATATCACTGCTAAATTATATATCGTAAAAGGAAGATCTAACTACTAAAGTGTTTTGCATAAATAAAAATATGAAGGAAACTTTCTCAAACTTCGCTATCCCAAACCCACTAGTGACCAGGATATGAAGTAGATAATAAACAGGCTTTAACAACTAATAACATATTCTAACGAGAATAATAAATATATTACTCACTTTTTCCTTACAAGAATATAATTAATAGTTACCATTAAATTATAGTAAATTAAATTGAAAAATTCGTTAAATTTGTTGTTTATAATTAAATGAGAATAATTTATTTTTTTGCATTTAAAAGATAGATATATATTTCTTTTGTTCGGTGCTGCGGTTTTCTGCTAGAAACGAATTAAAGTAACTAACGTTTCGTTTACACATTCTTATGTGATTTATCCTCGTGAGAGTCCAGAAATTTCTGGAGAATTTTAACGCCTCCCAGGAACTGAGAGGATTTATCACCAGTGACGTATCATTTCCGGAATATGCATACCCTTGTTCATTGACAAGAGCGCGATATGTTTTTTTTTAATCTTTCCAGTTCGAGAAGCTTTAATTTTTTTGCTCAAAGAGATTGAATTTCTTTTGTAGCATCGAAGTCGTAAATATATAAAATCGATGACATGTTTTTTTTTTGGATTCAATAATTACGTTTTTCAGTTGTTGAAAAGTTTTGTTTCCGTCCGATTATTTCAAATAAAATTTGAAAGGTTTTCGCAAGGCTCTACTTTTGATATATAATATAATGGTAATTATCATTAGGCATCCCAAAAACATATTATTGGATAGATGGAAGATAATGGAGTTTAATTAGAAGGGACAACATCACTTGTGGACCGGTTTCGGCGTATTTGCGCCTCATGTGTACTAGGTAGATATCCTCCGTCCAAGAGCTCTGAGAGCATAATCCTGGACTGGAGACAACGCTGAAATCACATCAATATTGTTGTCGAAATATGAAAAACGGCGTTAGAAAAAGTTATTGTGCCGCCATTAGAGAAAGTTATTATGCCGGCCTTACAAAAAGAAAAAGTTGTTCATCATTTTCAAACGAAGATTAGGAGCGATTTGAATAAGCTAACAAACTATATTTTTAATTTCATGGAATCTTTGAAAAAAAAAACTGTTTGAGAGGGTTAAAGTGGTTATACATTCTCTGGTCTCGAAATATTTTTTTGACTGCAGAACGTAGAATGAGGGTTGTATCAATGCAACAAATGCTAAATTATTAAAAGGAAATTCAAAAATTACAGTGGAAATTCCACGTTGCCATGACAACCGTTGTCAAACAACGTTAAAATAATAAACGTGAAACGTCAAAGAAGAGTTTCTTAGAGATCATGAATCGATTCGGAGATATAACAGAACGGGAAATTGACAAAAATGTCATTAAAAGTGTACCCAAAAACACGGAAAAGAGTAAGAATCGTGTACGGAGACAATGCATGTTATTTTGCGACGAAAAAAAGTACAAATCGAGTGACTGCAGTATCCGAGCTTGCGTTTATTTTGAAAAATTGGGCCTTTAATATGAGGAAGCCAAATGGTGAGGAATATAAAGAACATACAGTAAAAGTCCTTTGGAATGTTACTGCAAAATTACTAATGGAAAAGTATTTTCATGAATATGGAATTAAAATAAACTCTTTCGAACAAATTGAATTTAAAGATGCCCGAGATGCAAGAAATGCCAAAAGAAGGACTTTACAAAGCATGGAAGGGAAACGTAAAGAATCGGCAACTTTTTTGACTTACAATGAACTAAAACAACTTGTCAAAGCTGGTGATGAACAAACGCTGGAAGGTCTACAGAAAAAACCTTTTTTTATACTCTTTTATGAACTTGCTTGGAGAGGAGGAGAAGGCGCAAGAGCAGAAATTACATTTTTCAAAGAAGAAACCAACAACACCGGCGAAAAAACAGGTTTAATCCAATATAACCCTCTTTTTTCGAAAACCACACAAGGGGGTAGCCGAAAATTAGCTGATACAAAATGGCTTGTAAAGAATAATTCTGATACGAACTTTTGCCCAGTCAGACTACTTCTAAGACTCCAAGATAAAAGAGGAAAAGCCACTACCAACTGACTATTTTTGACTCCAAATACTCATTAGAAAATCACCGGAAATTGGTTCAAAAACAGTCCCGTGGAAGTAAATGAGATATCAAATTGAACAAAAAAACAAGCAGAAAAATTAGGCTTTAACACCACAAAGAAAATTTCAAACCACTCACTTAGGGCCACTGCCGAATCAAAACTGGCGAAAAGCAGAGCCTCAGAACAAAATCTAATTAAAATCACAGGTCATTCTAATGCGAAGTCAATATGCAGCTACTTGCAAATGGACGAACAACACCATAAAGAAATAATTGCAAAATGAGAGAACAAGGAACGCATCTTGAGCATCAACATAATATGCCTCCTCCTATGGCAAACAGCAGCAGTTCCATGCCAATGTCGCAAAATCAACATGTTCTTAACAATTATCATAACTTCAATTTTGCCTTCAAATAGAGTCATGAAATTTTCGAAAATCGACTTTTCAAAACAAAAAATACTCATAACTCGACTAATAGGAAAGATAGAACGTTCTTGTCTTCACCAATCGATAGAGGGGACAATTTTACATATTTTAGTGAATTTTGAGTCGATATTTCCAAGGATTAAGCTAGTTAGAAAAAAGCAATTTGTATCCCAAAATAATTCCATACCTACCCCTTTGCTCTAAATTCTCGACAAAAAAAAATAAAAAAAACTAGAAATTCGTAAAGAGGGCTTTATCTTGCCGAAAAATCAACTGGCACAATCAGTTTTTTGATAAAAATCATTATTTCGCCTTCAAATAGAGTCATGAAATTTTCGAAAATCCCCTTTTCAAAACAAAAAATACTCATAACTCGACTAATAGGATAGATAAAACGTTCTAGTCTTCACCAATCGATAGAGGGGACAATTCTACATATTTTAGTGAATTTTGAGTCGATATTTCCGAAGATTAAGCTAGTTAGAAAAAAGCAATTTGTATCGCAAAATAATTCGATACCTACCCCTTTGTTCAAAATTTTCGACAAAAAAAAAATAAAAAATGCTAAAAATTCGTAAAGAGGGGTTTTTTGGGCCGGAAAATCGACTGGCACAATCAGTGTTTTGATAAAATCATTATTTCGCCTTCAAATAGAGTCATGAAATTTTCGAAAATCCCCTTTTCAAAACAAAAAATACTCATAACTCGACTAATAAAAAAAGATAGAACGTTCTAGTTTTCACCAATCTATAGAGGGGACAATTTTACATATTTTAGTGAATTTTGAGTCGATATTTCCAAGGATTAAGGGAGTTAGAAAAAAGCAAGTTGTATCACAAAATATTTCCATACCTACCCCTTTGTTCTAAATTTTCGACAAAAAAAAATAAAAAATGCTAAAAATTCGTAAAGAGGGGTTTTTTGGGCCGAGAAATCGACTGGCAAATCTTGACAATTTTTTTAAGTCTTAAACTTCAAAATATTTTCGTAAGTTCCAAATTTTCAATCTTTTTAAAGGCGTGAGTTAGGGAAAAAATTAGTTAAATATAATAGTTCTTGATCACGATGTTTGTTGAAACTCTAGTTTTAAAGTTTCGGTAGCGGTCCAGCTGCCGTTATCAAGAATAATGAAAAATAATAAATTTTCGAATCATCGAAAATTGGTTATTTTCGATTAATCGATTATTTTCGATTAATCGATTTTTTCGAGTAATCGATTTTTTTCGATAAATCGATTTTTTTCGATTAATCGACTTTTTTCGATTAATCGATTTTTTTCGATTAATCGATTATTTTAGATTAATCGATTTTTTTCGATTAATCGATTATTTTAGATTAATCGATTATTTTCGATTAATCGATTATTTTCGATTAATCGATTTTTTTCGATTAATCGATTTTTTCGAGTAATCGATTTTTTTCGATAAATCGATTTTTTTCGATAAATCGATTTTTTTCGATTAATCGACTTTTTTCGATTAATCGATTTTTTTCGATCAATCGATTTTTTTCGATTAATCGATTATTTTAGATTAATCGATTTTTTCCGATTAATCGATTATTTTAGATTAATCGATTATTTTAGATTAATCGATTATTTTAGATTAATCGATTATTTTAGATTAATCGATTATTTCAGATTAATCGATTTTTTTCGATTAATCAATTAATCGATTAACATCGATTAATCGATTAATCGAAAATAATCGATTATGTTTTTTGATAATCGCCCAGCCCTAGTTTTGAGTCGATATTGCCAAGGATTAAGGGAGTTAGAAAAAAGCAAGTTGTATCACAAAATATTTCCATACCTACCCCTTTGTTCTAAATTTTCGACAAAAAAAAATAAAAAATGCTTAAAATTCGTAAAGAGGGGTTTTTTGCGCCGGCAAATCGACTGGCACAATCAGTTTTATGATAAAATCATTATTTCGCCTTCAAATAGAGTCATGAAATTTTCGAAAATCCACTTTTCAAAACAAAAAATACTCATAACTCGACTAATAGGAAAGATAGAACGTTCTAGTCTTCACCAATCGATAGAGGGGACAATTTTACATATTTTAGTGAATTTTGAGTCTATATTTCCAAGGATTAAGGGAGTTACAAAAAAGGAATTTGATTCGCAAAATATTTCCATAGCTACCCCCTTTGTTCTAAATTTTCGACAAAAAAATTATAAAAAATGCTAAAAATTCGGAAAGAGGGGTTTTTTTGGCCAAAAAATCGACTGGCACAATCAGTTTTGTGATAAAATCATTATTTCGCCTTCAAATAGAGTCATGAAATTTTCGAAAATCCACTTTTCAAAACAAAAAATACTCATAACTCGACAAATAGGAAAGATAGAACGTTCTAGTCTTCACCAATCGATAGAGGGGACACTTTTACATATTTTAGTGAATTTTGAGTCTATGTTTCCAAGGATTATGGGAGTTAGAAAAAATCAATTTGTATCGCAAAATATTTCCATAGCTACCCCCTTTGTTCTAAATTTTCGACAAAAAAATTATAAAAAATGCTAAAAATTCGTAAAGAGGGGTATTTTTGGCCAAAAAATCGACTGGCACAATCAGTTTTGTGATAAAATCATTATTTCGCCTTCAAATAGAGTCATGAAATTTTCGAAAATCCACTTTTCAAAACAAAAAATACTCATATCTCGACAAATAGGAAAGATAGAACGTTCTAGTCTTCACCAATCGATAGAGGGGACAATTTTACATATTTTAGTGAATTTTGAGTCCATATTTCCGAGGATTATGGGAGTTAGAAAAAATCAATTTGTATCGCAAAATATTTCCATACCTACCCCTTTGTTCTAAATTTTCGACAATAAAAAATAAAAAATAAAAAATGCTTAAAATTCGTAAAGAGGGTTTTTTTGCGCCGGAAAATCGACTGGCACAATCAGTTTTTTGATAAAATCATTATTTCGCCTTCAAATAGAGTCATGAAATTTTCGAAAATCCACTTTTCAAAACAAAAAATACTCATATCACGACAAATAGGAAAGATAGAACGTTCTAGTCTTCACCAATCGATAGAGGGGACAATTTTACATATTTTAGTGAATTTTGAGTCCATATTTCCGAGGATTATGGGAGTTAGAAAAAATCAATTTGTATCGCAAAATATTTCCATAGCCCTTTGTTCTAAATTTTCGACAAAAAAATTATAAAAAATGCTAAAAATTCGTAAAGAGGGGTTTTTTTGGCCAAAAAATCGACTGGCACAATCAGTTTTGTGATAAAATCATTATTTCGCCTTCAAATAGAGTCATGAAATTTTCGAAAATCCACTTTTCAAAACAAAAAATACTCATAACTCGACAAATAGGAAAGATAGAACGTTCTAGTCTTCACCAATCGATAGAGGGGACACATTTACATAGTTTAGTGAATTTTGAGTCGATATTGCCAAGGATTAAGGGAGTTAAAAAAAGCAATTTGTTTCGCAAAATATTTCCATACCTACCCCTTTGTTCTAAATTTTCGACAATAAAAAAATAAAAAATGCTTAAAATTCGTAAAGATGGTTTTTTTGCGCCGGAAAATCGACTGGCACAATCAGTTTTGTGATAAAATCATTATTTAGCCTTCAAATAGAGTCATGAAATTTTCGAAAATCCACATTTCAAAACAAAAAATACTCATAACTCGACAAATAGGAAAGATAGAACGTTCTAGTCTTCACCAATCGATAGAGGGGACACATTTACATAGTTTAGTGAATTTTGAGTCGATATTGCCAAGGATTAAGGGAGTTAGAAAAAAGCAATTTGTTTCGCAAAATATTTCCATACCTACCCCTTTGTTCTAAATTTTCGACAATAAAAAATAAAAAATGCTTAAAATTCGTAAAGATGGTTTTTTTTGCGCCGGAAAATCGACTGGCACAATCAGTTTTGTGATAAAATCATTATTTCGCCTTCAAATAGAGTCATGAAATTTTCGAAAATCCACTTTTCAAAACAAAAAATACTCATAACTCGACTAATAGGAAAGATAAAACGTTCTAGTCTTCACCAATCGATAGAGGGGACACTTTTACATATTTGAGTGAATTTTGAGTCGATATTGCCAAGGATTAAGGGAGTTAGAAAAAATCAATTTGTATCGCAAAATATTTCCATAGCTACCCCCTTTGTTCTAAATTTTCGACAAAAAAATTATAAAAAATGCTAAAAATTCGTAACGAGGGGTTTTTTGGCCAAAAAATCGACTGGCACAATCAGTTTTGTGATAAAATCATTATTTCGCCTTCAAATAGAGTCATGAAATTTTCGAAAATCCACTTTTCAAAACAAAAAATACTCATAACTCGACAAATAGGAAAGATAGAACGTTCTAGTCTTCACCAATCGATAGAGGGGACACATTTACATAGTTTAGTGAATTTTGAGTCGATATTGCCAAGGATTAAGGGAGTTAAAAAAAAGCAATTTGTTTCGCAAAATATTTCCATACCTACCCCTTTGTTCTAAATTTTCGACAATAAAAAATGAAAAATGCTTAAAATTCGTAAAGATGGTTTTTTTGCGCCGGAAAATCGACTGGCACAATCAGTTTCTTGATAAAATCATTATTTCGCCTTCAAATAGAGTCATGAAATTTTCGAAAATCCACTTTTCAAAACAAAAAATCCTCATAACTCGACTAATAGGAAAGATAGAACGTTCTAGTCTTCACCAATCGATAGAGGGGACAATTTTACATATTTTAGTGAATTTTGAGTCGATATTGCCAAGGATTAAGGATGTTAGAAAAAAGCAATTTGTTTCGCAAAATATTTCCATACCTACCCCTTTGTTCTAAATTTTCGACAATAAAAAAATAAAAAATGCTTAAAATTCGTAAAGATGGTTTTTTTGCGCCGGAAAATCGACTGGCACAATCAGTTTTGTGATAAAATCATTATTTAGCCTTCAAATAGAGTCATGAAATTTTCGAAAATCCACATTTCAAAACAAAAAATACTCATAACTCGACAAATAGGAAAGATAGAACGTTCTAGTCTTCACCAATCGATAGAGGGGACACATTTACATAGTTTAGTGAATTTTGAGTCGATATTGCCAAGGATTAAGGGAGTTAGAAAAAAGCAATTTGTTTCGCAAAATATTTCCATACCTACCCCTTTGTTCTAAATTTTCGACAATAAAAAATAAAAAATGCTTAAAATTCGTAAAGATGGTTTTTTTGCGCCGGAAAATCGACTGGCACAATCAGTTTTGTGATAAAATCATTATTTCGCCTTCAAATAGAGTCATGAAATTTTCGAAAATCCACTTTTCAAAACAAAAAATACTCATAACTCGACTAATAGGAAAGATAAAACGTTCTAGTCTTCACCAATCGATAGAGGGGACACTTTTACATATTTTAGTGAATTTTGAGTCTATGTTTCCAAGGATTATGGGAGTTAGAAAAAGTCAATTTGTATCGCAAAATATTTCCATAGCTACCCCCTTTGTTCTAAATTTTCGACAAAAAAATTATAAAAAATGCTAAAAATTCGTAAAGAGGGGTAGTTTTGGCCAAAAAATCGACTGGCACAATCAGTTTTGTGATAAAATCATTATTTCGCCTTCAAATAGAGTCATGAAATTTTCGAAAATCCACTTTTCAAAACAAAAAATACTCATAACTCGACCAATAGGAAAGATAGAACGTTCTAGTCTTCACCAATCGATAGAGGGGACAATTTTACATATTTGAGTGAATTTTGAGTCGATATTGCCAAGGATTAAGAGAGTTAGAAAAAAGCAATTTGTTTCTCAAAATATTTCCATAGCTACCCCCTTTGTTCTAAATTTTCGACAAAAAAATTATAAAAAATGCTAAAAATTCGGAAAGAGGGGTTTTTTTGGCCAAAAAATCGACTGGCACAATCAGTTTTGTGATAAAATCATTATTTCGCCTTCAAATAGAGTCATGAAATTTTCGAAAATCCACTTTTCAAAACAAAAAATACTCATAACTCGACAAATAGGACAGATAGAACGTTCTAGTCTTCACCAATCGATAGAGGGGACAATTTTACATATTTTAGTGAATTTTGAGTCCATATTTCCAAGGATTATGGGAGTTAGAAAAAATCAATTTGTATCGCAAAATATTTCCATAGCTACCCCCTTTGTTCTAAATTTTCGACAAAAAAATTATTAAAAATGCTAAAAATTCGTAAAGAGGGTTTTTTTGGCCAAAAAATGGACTGGCACAATCAGTTTTGTGATAAAATCATTATTTCGCCTTCAAATAGAGTCATGAAATTTTCGAAAATCCACTTTTCAAAACAAAAAATACTCATAACTCGACAAATAGCAAAAGATAGAACGTTCTAGTCTTCACCAATCGATAGAGGGGACACTTTTACATATTTTAGTGAATTTTGAGTCCATATTTCCGAGGATTATGGGAGTTAGAAAAAATCAATTTGTATCGCAAAATATTTCCATAGCCCTTTGTTCTAAATTTTCGACAAAAAAATTATAAAAAATGCTAAAAATTCGTAAAGAGGGGTTTTTTTGGCCAAAAAATCGACTGGCACAATCAGTTTTGTGATAAAATCATTATTTCGCCTTCAAATAGAGTCATGAAATTTTCGAAAATCCACTTTTCAAAACAAAAAATACTCATAACTCGACAAATAGGAAAGATAGAACGTTCTAGTCTTCACCAATCGATAGAGGGGACACATTTACATAGTTTAGTGAATTTTGAGTCGATATTGCCAAGGATTAAGGGAGTTAAAAAAAAGCAATTTGTTTCGCAAAATATTTCCATACCTACCCCTTTGTTCTAAATTTTCGACAATGAAAAATGAAAAATGCTTAAAATTCGTAAAGATGGTTTTTTTGCGCCGGAAAATCGACTGGCACAATCAGTTTCTTGATAAAATCATTATTTCGCCTTCAAATAGAGTCATGAAATTTTCGAAAATCCACTTTTCAAAACAAAAAATCCTCATAACTCGACTAATAGGAAAGATAGAACGTTCTAGTCTTCACCAATCGATAGAGGGGACAATTTTACATATTTTAGTGAATTTTGAGTCGATATTGCCAAGGATTAAGGATGTTAGAAAAAAGCAATTTGTTTCGCAAAATATTTCCATACCTACCCCTTTGTTCTAAATTTTCGACAATAAAAAAATAAAAAATGCTTAAAATTCGTAAAGATGGTTTTTTTGCGCCGGAAAATCGACTGGCACAATCAGTTTTGTGATAAAATCATTATTTAGCCTTCAAATAGAGTCATGAAATTTTCGAAAATCCACATTTCAAAACAAAAAATACTCATAACTCGACAAATAGGAAAGATAGAACGTTCTAGTCTTCACCAATCGATAGAGGGGACACATTTACATAGTTTAGTGAATTTTGAGTCGATATTGCCAAGTATTAAGGGAGTTAGAAAAAAGCAATTTGTTTCGCAAAATATTTCCATACCTACCCCTTTGTTCTAAATTTTCGACAATAAAAAATAAAAAATGCTAAAAATTCGTAAAGAGGGGTATTTTTGGCCAAAAAATCGACTGGCACAATCAGTTTTGTGATAAAATCATTATTTCGCCTTCAAATAGAGTCATGAAATTTTCGAAAATCCACTTTTCAAAACAAAAAATACTCATAACTCGACAAATAGGACAGATAGAACGTTCTAGTCTTCACCAATCGATAGAGGGGACAATTTTACATATTTTAGTGAATTTTGAGTCCATATTTCCAAGGATTATGGGAGTTAGAAAAAATCAATTTGTATCGCAAAATATTTCCATAGCTACCCCCTTTGTTCTAAATTTTCGACAAAAAAAATTATTAAAAATGCTAAAAATTCGTAAAGAGGGTTTTTTTGGCCAAAAAATGGACTGGCACAATCAGTTTTGTGATAAAATCATTATTTCGCCTTCAAATAGAGTCATGAAATTTTCGAAAATCCACTTTTCAAAACAAAAAATACTCATAACTCGACAAATAGGAAAGATAGAACGTTCTAGTCTTCACCAATCGATAGAGGGGACACTTTTACATATTTTAGTGAATTTTGAGTCTATGTTTCCAAGGATTATGGGAGTTAGAAAAAATCAATTTGTATCGCAAAATATTTCCATAGCTACCCCCTTTGTTCTAAATTTTCGACAAAAAAATTATAAAAAATGCTAAAAATTCGTAAAGAGGGGTATTTTTGGCCAAAAAATCGACTGGCACAATCAGTTTTGTGATAAAATCATTATTTCGCCTTCAAATAGAGTCATGAAATTTTCGAAAATCCACTTTTCAAAACAAAAAATACTCATAACTCGACAAATAGGACAGATAGAACGTTCTAGTCTTCACCAATCGATAGAGGGGACAATTTTACATATTTTAGTGAATTTTGAGTCCATATTTCCGAGGATTATGGGAGTTAGAAAAAATCAATTTGTATCGCAAAATATTTCCATAGCCCTTTGTTCTAAATTTTCGACAAAAAAATTATAAAAAATGCTAAAAATTCGTAAAGAGGGGTTTTTTTGGCCAAAAAATCGACTGGCACAATCAGTTTTGTGATAAAATCATTATTTCGCCTTCAAATAGAGTCATGAAATTTTCGAAAATCCACTTTTCAAAACAAAAAATACTCATAACTCGACAAATAGGAAAGATAGAACGTTCTAGTCTTCACCAATCGATAGAGGGGACACATTTACATAGTTTAGTGAATTTTGAGTCGATATTGCCAAGGATTAAGGGAGTTAAAAAAAAGCAATTTGTTTCGCAAAATATTTCCATACCTACCCCTTTGTTCTAAATTTTCGACAATAAAAAATGAAAAATGCTTAAAATTCGTAAAGATGGTTTTTTTGCGCCGGAAAATCGACTGGCACAATCAGTTTCTTGATAAAATCATTATTTCGCCTTCAAATAGAGTCATGAAATTTTCGAAAATCCACTTTTCAAAACAAAAAATCCTCATAACTCGACTAATAGGAAAGATAGAACGTTCTAGTCTTCACCAATCGATAGAGGGGACAATTTTACATATTTTAGTGAATTTTGAGTCGATATTGCCAAGGATTAAGGATGTTAGAAAAAAGCAATTTGTTTCGCAAAATATTTCCATACCTACCCCTTTGTTCTAAATTTTCGACAATAAAAAAATAAAAAATGCTTAAAATTCGTAAAGATGGTTTTTTTGCGCCGGAAAATCGACTGGCACAATCAGTTTTGTGATAAAATCATTATTTAGCCTTCAAATAGAGTCATGAAATTTTCGAAAATCCACATTTCAAAACAAAAAATACTCATAACTCGACAAATAGGAAAGATAGAACGTTCTAGTCTTCACCAATCGATAGAGGGGACACATTTACATAGTTTAGTGAATTTTGAGTCGATATTGCCAAGTATTAAGGGAGTTAGAAAAAAGCAATTTGTTTCGCAAAATATTTCCATACCTACCCCTTTGTTCTAAATTTTCGACAATAAAAAATAAAAAATGCTTAAAATTCGTAAAGATGGTTTTTTTGCGCCGGAAAATCGACTGGCACAATCAGTTTTGTGATAAAATCATTATTTCGCCTTCAAATAGAGTCATGAAATTTTCGAAAATCCACTTTTCAAAACAAAAAATACTCATAACTCGACTAATAGGAAAGATAAAACGTTCTAGTCTTCACCAATCGATAGAGGGGACACTTTTACATATTTTAGTGAATTTTGAGTCTATGTTTCCAAGGATTATGGGAGTTAGAAAAAATCAATTTGTATCGCAAAATATTTCCATAGCTACCCCCTTTGTTCTAAATTTTCGACAAAAAAATTATTAAAAATGCTAAAAATTCGTAAAGAGGGTTTTTTTGGCCAAAAAATGGACTGGCACAATCAGTTTTGTGATAAAATCATTATTTCGCCTTCAAATAGAGTCATGAAATTTTCGAAAATCCACTTTTCAAAACAAAAAATACTCATAACTCGACAAATAGCAAAAGATAGAACGTTCTAGTCTTCACCAATCGATAGAGGGGACACTTTTACATATTTTAGTGAATTTTGAGTCTATGTTTCCAAGGATTATGGGAGTTAGAAAAAATCAATTTGTATCGCAAAATATTTCCATAGCTACCCCCTTTGTTCTAAATTTTCGACAAAAAAATTATAAAAAATGCTAAAAATTCGTAAAGAGGGGTATTTTTGGCCAAAAAATCGACTGGCACAATCAGTTTTGTGATAAAATCATTATTTCGCCTTCAAATAGAGTCATGAAATTTTCGAAAATCCACTTTTCAAAACAAAAAATACTCATAACTCGACAAATAGGACAGATAGAACGTTCTAGTCTTCACCAATCGATAGAGGGGACAATTTTACATATTTTAGTGAATTTTGAGTCCATATTTCCGAGGATTATGGGAGTTAGAAAAAATCAATTTGTATCGCAAAATATTTCCATAGCCCTTTGTTCTAAATTTTCGACAAAAAAATTATAAAAAATGCTAAAAATTCGTAAAGAGGGGTTTTTTTGGCCAAAAAATCGACTGGCACAATCAGTTTTGTGATAAAATCATTATTTCGCCTTCAAATAGAGTCATGAAATTTTCGAAAATCCACTTTTCAAAACAAAAAATCCTCATAACTCGACTAATAGGAAAGATAGAACGTTCTAGTCTTCACCAATCGATAGAGGGGACAATTTTACATATTTTAGTGAATTTTGAGTCGATATTGCCAAGGATTAAGGATGTTAGAAAAAAGCAATTTGTTTCGCAAAATATTTCCATACCTACCCCTTTGTTCTAAATTTTCGACAATAAAAAAATAAAAAATGCTTAAAATTCGTAAAGATGGTTTTTTTGCGCCGGAAAATCGACTGGCACAATCAGTTTTGTGATAAAATCATTATTTAGCCTTCAAATAGAGTCATGAAATTTTCGAAAATCCACATTTCAAAACAAAAAATACTCATAACTCGACAAATAGGAAAGATAGAACGTTCTAGTCTTCACCAATCGATAGAGGGGACACATTTACATAGTTTAGTGAATTTTGAGTCGATATTGCCAAGTATTAAGGGAGTTAGAAAAAAGCAATTTGTTTCGCAAAATATTTCCATACCTACCCCTTTGTTCTAAATTTTCGACAATAAAAAATAAAAAATGCTTAAAATTCGTAAAGATGGTTTTTTTGCGCCGGAAAATCGACTGGCACAATCAGTTTTGTGATAAAATCATTATTTCGCCTTCAAATAGAGTCATGAAATTTTCGAAAATCCACTTTTCAAAACAAAAAATACTCATAACTCGACTAATAGGAAAGATAAAACGTTCTAGTCTTCACCAATCGATAGAGGGGACACTTTTACATATTTTAGTGAATTTTGAGTCTATGTTTCCAAGGATTATGGGAGTTAGAAAAAATCAATTTGTATCGCAAAATATTTCCATAGCTACCCCCTTTGTTCTAAATTTTCGACAAAAAAATTATAAAAAATGCTAAAAATTCGTAAAGAGGGGTAGTTTTGGCCAAAAAATCGACTGGCACAATCAGTTTTGTGATAAAATCATTATTTCGCCTTCAAATAGAGTCATGAAATTTTCGAAAATCCACTTTTCAAAACAAAAAATACTCTTAACTCGACCAATAGGAAAGATAGAACGTTCTAGTCTTCACCAATCGATAGAGGGGACAATTTTACATATTTGAGTGAATTTTGAGTCGATATTGCCAAGGATTAAGGGAGTTAGAAAAAAGCAATTTGTTTCTCAAAATATTTCCATACCCTAATAGCACAATTATAACCAATGGACGTCCTTTGGACTTCCTACTGGGACATTCAGAACGTCCATAGGACGTTCAAATTTGGTACCGTGTACGTCCATAGGACGTCTCTGGGACGCACAAATGTCCCACTTGTGGACTAATTAGGGACGTCCTTTCAGGATGTCCCTAGTACGTCATTCAAGGACCTAAATCCTTGAGCAGCAAGAACATCTATTAGAAGGGCATTGGAGGTCCTTAACTATATGATCCGAACGTCCTTATGAATGCTACTGGACGTCCATCGATAGACCCGCGGGATGTCCATCGAACGTCCTGACGGACTACCATCGATAGACCCGAGGGATGTCCATCGAACGTCCTGAAGGACATACATCGATAGACCCGAGGGATGTCCATCGAACGTCCCGACGGAAGTCCATTAAACGTCCATTTTTGTCGACGAAAATATATATTTCACGTTCCCAATATCTATCAAATTTAATTCAAGGAAGTAGTTGTTTTCTGAAGGATGTTACAAAAATAACCCCAATTTTATCATGGATTTCTCCAATTTTCAGAAAATCTTTTCATTTAACATTTATTCTAGAATGTTCCCCTTTTCATGCAGGATATTTTTTTCCTAAAAAGAAAAAGAAATTGCGTTAAAATAAAATTTATTGCAACAAAAACAACAGATCTCTAAAACAAAATAATGTTAAAATTAATCTCAATCTCTGAATGGAATATTTCATTATAAAAAGACATTCACTGGTTTAACAGCTCTCTTTTCTTCGGCTACGGCCCTTTCAGCTGCTCTCCTTAAAAATTTTTTTATGCCATCTACCATTTCTTTTATGGATGACGAGGAAGTTTTTACATTTTGTTGACCTGATCCTGCAACATATAGTTTTTTTTAGTTCTACAGTTGAATGCCAAAACAAACAATAAATTAATATATATTCCTATTTTTTATTCATATTAACTATGTATAGTTTTTTTTATTGAAACTTTCCTTGAAATTCAACAACTGAAAGTGGCACATACTTACTTATTAGGAGGTCAGATATGTACATTTTCGAAAATATCTTTCTCTTTTTCAGTCCAACCCAGCTGAATTCCGCTGCCAATCTATAGGTAATCAATTTTGACATAGCTCTCTTTATAAATTCACTAGCATTATCGCCCCCAATTCTGGCTAATTCAGATATCTGCAATTCAAAATTCAATACACATTATCATTATTATTTCAATCCATTCGGATCTTGTGAGAAGTTTTGCAGCTATAACGACTTAATTGTTACCATTTTTTGATATCCCTAGATTTTTATTTGAATGCTTCTTTGATATTCTGATTTAATAACCAAATCTACTTACCGATTTTTTCATGTTTTCCTCATTGCTGAGATATTCTTCGAAGGAAGTCAAGCCTTCTAAAGTGGTGAATGGAATATCGAATTCTTCCCAAACATATTCTGTTTCGGGGATAGTAGCAGGGGTTCTATCTAATATTTTTTTAATATCACATATATCCATCTCCATAATTGTTAATTTCCGGATTATTTGCTTAAGAAACCCTGTGAATATAAAAAGACAATTAATAATAACAACCAAACTTGTGTATAAGGTATTATACCATTAGTACTAGCAGCTTCGTGCTTGTGAATTGCACAACAAGTACATTTTTCAACAAATAGAGGACCAGATGATAGTTCTTTTTCCATTATTGTGTTGCTATACCCACTGGTATTTTCCGAATTTCTGCAAGAAACAAAAACTTCATAATTTTGGAAAAAAATTTGCAGTCAGGAAAATTATGAGTAGTTGGTAAAGACAAAATTACCAGAAAATTTATTTATTTACTTAAAATTTTATGAAAATGCATTATCTACAACACTTCTATATTATTTGCTGTTAACTTCCAAAATCGTTTTTTGTATTTAGAGTTATGAAATAAAAAAAGGTTTTGTTCAAAACCATCTCAAAAATTGATTATGCAATTTTGATGGAAACGGTTATTTATACAAAAAGTGAGTGTTTATTGCACACAATGTAAAATTGTTAGATCAGTTACTATTATATAATTATATCAATTGAAAATTAAAGTAGAATGAAATTATACACTATAATTCACAAAATCGTAATCACTTATAACAACTAACCTAACCTTACTTTTAACAAAATGATATAAAACATGTACAAACCTTCGAACGTGAACTATTTTCATCATCCAGCATCCAAGAGAGTTGGATCACTGCACAATTTTCACAAAGTTACAAATATTACTGCAAAATGCTGCAATAAATAATATTGGGGGCACGATATACTCAACGTACATACCTTTATAACACTCAATTGGCGGTTGGCGTTGGCGCGATACGACACGTCAGCGATAGTAAAAACAGCATTGCCAACCGAACTTTCAGGAAATCCTAAGTACCAACCCAAAACAAATCTCACAATCTATTATATAATCTGTTATAATTTTTTTATGTATCAACATTATATTAATTGAAAATGTATAATAGTGCAGAAACTGACAAATGTTACATATATAATTGTTGACGATTTCATTGAATTACATTCGGAATCGTTGGTGAAAACATGATCACCACAAAACAACCCTAAGCAGCGCCACAGTTGAGTAAGATAAGATAAGATATTTGGTTGTTACAGCTTTCCTCCCGAGGGTTAACTGTGTAAGGATTGTCTAGCCTTTATGGAGATAAAATTGCAGGGATCAAAGCAGTTAAAGAAATATGAATAACTCATAGAACCAAACCTAACGCTTAAGCTATTTTTTTCAGTGTTTTTTCTTTCAGAATATGTTTTTCTACTCCCATTCGTTTATTCGACATTTCCTACTTGTACCTGTAAGGGACATTCCATGGACGTCCTCCTTTGGGAAGTATACAAAATGTTTCATTTGGGACGTCTATAGGATGTTGTTCTTAGGCTTTTTTTCAAATCTATTATTTGGGACGTGTTATGAACATCCTCAATGGGACATCATATGAGATGTACCAATTGGGACGTCCATAGGAGGTTGTTATTGGGACATTTAAAAATATATACTATTCGGGACATACCATGAACATCCTCGCAGAGACAGCATATGAGATGTACCAGTAGGGACATCCATAGGATGTTGTTATTAGGACTTTTTTTAAATGTACTATTCGGGATATGCCATGAACATCCTCAAGGGGACCTCATATGAGAAGTACCAATTAGGACGTCCATAGGATGTTGTTATTAGGACTTTTTTTAAATGTACTATTCGGGATATACCATGAACATCCTCAAGGGGACCTCATATGAGAAGTACCAATTAGAAAGTCCATAGGATGTTGCTATTAGGACTTTGAAAAATATGTACTATTGCAGGCATTCCATGGACGTCTTCACTGGGACATTATATGAGATGTACCGATTAGGACGTCCTATGTACATCCCTGACGAGACATTCTCTTTTGAATCTTCCTCGGGACATCCATAGGAAGTCCATAGGAATGACATTCGTGGAAATGATGAAAAGTGTACTGGATGGGACGTTCTATGGACAACGATTTCAGGTCCGGGACGTTCGGCCATGAATAGTACCAAATAGGGACGTCCCTAGTACAATTTGTGCTATTAGGGTAGCTACCCCCTTTGTTCTAAATTTTCGACAAAAAAATTATAAAAAATGCTAAAAATTCGGAAAGAGGGGTTTTTTTGGCCAAAAAATCGACTGGCACAATCAGTTTTGTGATAAAATCATTATTTCGCCTTCAAATAGAGTCATGAAATTTTCGAAAATCCACTTTTCAAAACAAAAAATACTCATAACTCGACAAATAGGAAAGATAGAACGTTCTAGTCTTCACCAATCGATAGAGGGGACACTTTTACATATTTTAGTGAATTTTGAGTCTATGTTTCCAAGGATTATGGGAGTTAGAAAAAATCAATTTGTATCGCAAAATATTTCCATAGCTACCCCCTTTGTTCTAGATTTTCGACAAAAAAATTATAAAAAATGCTAAAAATTCGTAAAGAGGGGTATTTTTGGCCAAAAAATCGACTGGCACAATCAGTTTTGTGATAAAATCATTATTTCGCCTTCAAATAGAGTCATGAAATTTTCGAAAATCCACTTTTCAAAACAAAAAATACTCATAACTCGACAAATAGGACAGATAGAACGTTCTAGTCTTCACCAATCGATAGAGGGGACAATTTTACATATTTTAGTGAATTTTGAGTCCATATTTCCAAGGATTATGGGAGTTAGAAAAAATCAATTTGTATCGCAAAATATTTCCATAGCTACCCCCTTTGTTCTAAATTTTCGACAAAAAAATTATTAAAAATGCTAAAAATTCGTAAAGAGGGTTTTTTTGGCCAAAAAATGGACTGGCACAATCAGTTTTGTGATAAAATCATTATTTCGCCTTCAAATAGAGTCATGAAATTTTCGAAAATCCACTTTTCAAAACAAAAAATACTCATAACTCGACAAATAGGAAAGATAGAACGTTCTAGTCTTCACCAATCGATAGAGGGGACACTTTTACATATTTTAGTGAATTTTGAGTCTATGTTTCCAAGGATTATGGGAGTTAGAAAAAATCAATTTGTATCGCAAAATATTTCCATAGCTACCCCCTTTGTTCTAAATTTTCGACAAAAAAATTATAAAAAATGCTAAAAATTCGTAAAGAGGGGTATTTTTGGCCAAAAAATCGACTGGCACAATCAGTTTTGTGATAAAATCATTATTTCGCCTTCAAATAGAGTCATGAAATTTTCGAAAATCCACTTTTCAAAACAAAAAATACTCATAACTCGACAAATAGGACAGATAGAACGTTCTAGTCTTCACCAATCGATAGAGGGGACAATTTTACATATTTTAGTGAATTTTGAGTCCATATTTCCGAGGATTATGGGAGTTAGAAAAAATCAATTTGTATCGCAAAATATTTCCATAGCCCTTTGTTCTAAATTTTCGACAAAAAAATTATAAAAAATGCTAAAAATTCGTAAAGAGGGGTTTTTTTGGCCAAAAAATCGACTGGCACAATCAGTTTTGTGATAAAATCATTATTTCGCCTTCAAATAGAGTCATGAAATTTTCGAAAATCCACTTTTCAAAACAAAAAATACTCATAACTCGACAAATAGGAAAGATAGAACGTTCTAGTCTTCACCAATCGATAGAGGGGACACATTTACATAGTTTAGTGAATTTTGAGTCGATATTGCCAAGGATTAAGGGAGTTAAAAAAAAGCAATTTGTTTCGCAAAATATTTCCATACCTACCCCTTTGTTCTAAATTTTCGACAATAAAAAATGAAAAATGCTTAAAATTCGTAAAGATGGTTTTTTTGCGCCGGAAAATCGACTGGCACAATCAGTTTCTTGATAAAATCATTATTTCGCCTTCAAATAGAGTCATGAAATTTTCGAAAATCCACTTTTCAAAACAAAAAATCCTCATAACTCGACTAATAGGAAAGATAGAACGTTCTAGTCTTCACCAATCGATAGAGGGGACAATTTTACATATTTTAGTGAATTTTGAGTCGATATTGCCAAGGATTAAGGATGTTAGAAAAAAGCAATTTGTTTCGCAAAATATTTCCATACCTACCCCTTTGTTCTAAATTTTCGACAATAAAAAAATAAAAAATGCTTAAAATTCGTAAAGATGGTTTTTTTGCGCCGGAAAATCGACTGGCACAATCAGTTTTGTGATAAAATCATTATTTAGCCTTCAAATAGAGTCATGAAATTTTCGAAAATCCACATTTCAAAACAAAAAATACTCATAACTCGACAAATAGGAAAGATAGAACGTTCTAGTCTTCACCAATCGATAGAGGGGACACATTTACATAGTTTAGTGAGTTTTGAGTCGATATTGCCAAGGATTAAGGGAGTTAGAAAAAAGCAATTTGTTTCGCAAAATATTTCCATACCTACCCCTTTGTTCTAAATTTTCGACAATAAAAAATAAAAAATGCTTAAAATTCGTAAAGATGGTTTTTTTGCGCCGGAAAATCGACTGGCACAATCAGTTTTGTGATAAAATCATTATTTCGCCTTCAAATAGAGTCATGAAATTTTCGAAAATCCACTTTTCAAAACAAAAAATACTCATAACTCGACTAATAGGAAAGATAAAACGTTCTAGTCTTCACCAATCGATAGAGGGGACACTTTTACATATTTTAGTGAATTTTGAGTCTATGTTTCCAAGGATTATGGGAGTTAGAAAAAATCAATTTGTATCGCAAAATATTTCCATAGCTACCCCCTTTGTTCTAAATTTTCGACAAAAAAATTATAAAAAATGCTAAAAATTCGTAAAGAGGGGTAGTTTTGGCCAAAAAATCGACTGGCACAATCAGTTTTGTGATAAAATCATTATTTCGCCTTCAAATAGAGTCATGAAATTTTCGAAAATCCACTTTTCAAAACAAAAAATACTCATAACTCGACCAATAGGAAAGATAGAACGTTCTAGTCGTCACCAATCGATAGAGGGGACAATTTTACATATTTGAGTGAATTTTGAGTCGATATTGCCAAGGATTAAGGGAGTTAGAAAAAAGCAATTTGTTTCTCAAAATATTTCCATAGCTACCCCCTTTGTTCTAAATTTTCGACAAAAAAATTATAAAAAATGCTAAAAATTCGGAAAGAGGGGTTTTTTGGCCAAAAAATCGACTGGCACAATCAGTTTTGTGATAAAATCATTATTTCGCCTTCAAATAGAGTCATGAAATTTTCGAAAATCCACTTTTCAAAACAAAAAATACTCATAACTCGACAAATAGGAAAGATAGAACGTTCTAGTCTTCACCAATCGATAGAGGGGACACTTTTACATATTTTAGTGAATTTTGAGTCTATGTTTCCAAGGATTATGGGAGTTAGAAAAAATCAATTTGTATCGCAAAATATTTCCATAGCTACCCCCTTTGTTCTAGATTTTCGACAAAAAAATTATAAAAAATGCTAAAAATTCGTAAAGAGGGGTATTTTTGGCCAAAAAATCGACTGGCACAATCAGTTTTGTGATAAAATCATTATTTCGCCTTCAAATAGAGTCATGAAATTTTCGAAAATCCACTTTTCAAAACAAAAAATACTCATATCACGACAAATAGGAAAGATAGAACGTTCTAGTCTTCACCAATCGATAGAGGGGACAATTTTACATATTTTAGTGAATTTTGAGTCCATATTTCCAAGGATTATGGGAGTTAGAAAAAATCAATTTGTATCGCAAAATATTTCCATAGCCCTTTGTTCTAAATTTTCGATAAAAAAACTATAAAAAATGCTAAAAATTCGTATAGAGGGGTTTTTTTTGGCCAAAAAATCGACTGGCACAATCAGTTTTGTGATAAAATCATTATTTCGCCTTCAAATAGAGTCATGAAATTTTCGAAAATCCACTTTTCAAAACAAAAAATACTCATAACTCGACAAATAGGAAAGATAGAACGTTCTAGTCTTCACCAATCGATAGAGGGGACACATTTACATAGTTTAGTGAATTTTGAGTCGATATTGCCAAGGATTAAGGGAGTTAGAAAAAAGCAATTTGTTTCGCAAAATATTTCCATAGCTACCCCTTTGTTCTAAATTTTCGACAATAAAAAATAAAAAATGCTTAAAATTCGTAAAGATGGTTTTTTTGCGCCGGAAAATCGACTGGCACAATCAGTTTTTTGATAAAATCATTATTTCGCCTTCAAATAGAGTCATGAAATTTTCGAAAATCCACTTTTCAAAACAAAAAATACTCATATCTCGACAAATAGGAAAGATAGAAAGTTCTTGTCTCCACCAATCGATAGAGGGGACAATTTTACATATTTTAGTGAATTTTGAGTCCATATTTCCAAGGATTATGGAAGTTAGAAAAAATCAATTTGTATCGCAAAATATTTCCATAGCCCTTTGTTCTAAATTTTCGACAAAAAAATTATAAAAAATGCTAAAAATTCGTATAGAGGGGTTTTTTTGGCCAAAAAATCGACTGGCACAATCAGTTTTGTGATAAAATCATTATTTCGCCTTCAAATAGAGTCATGAAATTTTCGAAAATCCACTTTTCAAAACAAAAAATACTCATAACTCGACAAATAGGAAAGATAGAACGTTCTAGTCTTCACCAATCGATAGAGGGGACAATTTTAAATATTTCAGTGAATTTTGAGTCGATATTGCCAAGGATTAAGGATGTTAGAAAAAAGCAATTTGTTTCGCAAAATATTTCCATACCTACCCCTTTGTTCTAAATTTTCGACAATAAAAAATAAAAAATGCTTAAAATTCGTAAAGAGGGGTTTTTTGGTCCGGAAAATCGACTGGCACAATCAGTTTTGTGATAAAATCATTATTTCGCCTTCAAATAGAGTCATGAAATTTTCGAAAATCCACTTTTCAAAACAAAAAATACTCATAACTCGACAAATAGGAAAGATAGAAAGTTCTAGTCTCCACCAATCGATAGAGGGGACAATTTTACATATTTTAGTGAATTTTGAGCCCATATTTCCAAGGATTATGGGAGTTAGGAAAAATCAATTTGTATCGCAAAATATTTCCATACCTACCCCTTTGTTCTAAATTTTCGACAAAAAAAAATAAAAAATGCTTAAAATTCATAAAGAGGGGTTTTTTTGGCCAAAAAATCGACTGGCACAATCAGTTTTGTGATAAAATCATTATTTCGCCTTCAAATAGAGTCATGAAATTTTCGAAAATCGACTTTTCAAAACAAAAAATACTCATAACTGGTCTATTTAAAAAGATAGAACTTCTAAACCTGACCAATCGATTCAGCGGAAAGTTTTACATCTTCGCACAAATTTTGAATAGATATTTCCAAGTATTAAGGGAGTTAAGAGAAATCAATTTATATCGCGAAATATTCCCATACCAATTTTCGTCCAAAATATTGAAAAATGCTAGAAATCCATAATAAGGGGTTTTTTGGGACGACAAATCAACTGGCACAATCAGTTTTTTGATAAAATCATTATTTCGCCTTCAAATAGAGTCATGAACTTTTCAAAAATCCACTTTTCAAAACAAAAAATACTCATAACTCGACTAATAGGAAAGATAGAACGTTCTAGTCTTCACCAATCGATAGATGGGACAATTTTACATATTTTAGTGAATTTTGAGTCCATATTTCCAAGGATTAAGCTAGTTAGAAAAAAGCAATTTGTATCCCAAAATAATTCCATACCTACCCCTTTGCTCTAAATTTTCGACAAAAAAAAATAAAAAATGCTAAAAATTCGTAAAGAGGGCTTTATTGGGCCGAAAAATCAACTGGCACAATCAGTTTTTTGATAAAAATCATTATTTCGCCTTCAAATAGAGTCATGAACTTTTCGAAAATCCACTTTTCAAAACAAAAAATACTCATAACTCGACTAATGGAAAGATAGAACGTTCTAGTCTTCACCAATCGATAGAGGGGACAATTTTACATATTTTAGTGAATTTTGAGTCCATATTTCCGAAGATTAAGCTAGTTAGAAAAAAGCAATTTGTATCGCAAAATAATTCCATACATACCCCTTTTTTCAAAATTTCCGCCAAAAAAAAAAAATGCTAAAAATTCGTGAAGAGGGGTTTTTTGGGCCGGAAAATCGACTGGCACAATCAGTTTTTTGATAAAATCATTATTTCGCCTTCAAATAGAGTCATGAAATTTTCGAAAATCCACTTTTCAAAACAAAAAATACTCATAACTCGACAAATAGGAAAGATAGAACGTTCTAGTCTTCACCAATCGATAGAGGGGACAATTTTACATATTTTAGTGAATTTTAGAGTCCATATTTCCAAGGATTATGGGAGTTAGAAAAAATCAATTTGAATCGCAAAATATTTCCATAGCTACCCCTTTGTTCTAAATTTTCGACAAAAAATTTTAAAAAATGCTAAAAATTCGTAAAGATGGGTTTTTTGTACCGGAAAATCGACTGGCAAATCTTGACAATTTTTTTAATTCTTAAACTTCAAAATATTTTCGTAAGTTCCAAATTGTCAATCTTTTTAAAGGCGTGAGTTAGGGAAAAAATTAGTTAAATATAATAGTTCTTGATCACGATGTTTGTTGAAACTCTATTTTTAAAGTTTCGGTAGCGGTCCAGCTGCCGTTATCAAGAATAATGAAAAATAATAAATTTTCGAATCATCGAAAATCGATTTTTTTCGATCAATCGATTATTTTCGATTAATCGATTATTTTCGATTAATCGATTATTTTCGATTAATCGATTATTTTAGATTAATCGATTATTTTCGATTAATCGATTATTTTCGATTAATCGATTTTTTTCGATTAATCAATTAATCGTAAAGAGGGGTTTTTTTGACAAAAAAATTGACTGGCACAATCAGTTTTGTGATAAAATCATTATTTCGCCTTCAAATAGAGTCATGAAATTTTCGAAAATCCACTTTTCAATACAAAAAATACTCATAACTCGACGAATAGGAAAGATAGAACGTTCTAGTCTTCACCAATCGATAGAGGGGACAATTTTACATATTTTAGTGAATTTTGAGTCCATATTTCCAAGGATTATGGGAGTTAGAAAAAATCAATTTGAATCGCAAAATATTTCCATAGCTACCCCCTTTGTTCTAAATTTTCGACAAAAAAATTATAAAAAATGCTAAAAATTCGTAAAGAGGGGTTTTTTTGGCCAAAAAATCGACTGGCACAATCAGTTTTGTGATAAAATCATTATTTCGCCTTCAAATAGAGTCATGAAATTTTCGAAAATCCACTTTTCAAAACAAAAAATACTCATAACTCGACAAATAGGAAAGATAGAACGTTCTAGTCTTCACCAATCGATAGAGGGGACAATTTCACATATTTAAGTGAATTCTGAGTCCATATTTCCAACGATTATGGGAGTTAGAAAAAATCAATTTGTATCGCAAAATATTTCCATTTCCCCCTCTGTTCTAAATTTTCGACAAAAAAATTATAAAAAATGCTAAAAATTCGTAAAAAGGGGTTTTTTTGGCAAAAAAATCGACTGGCACAATCAGTTTTGTGATAAAATCATGATTTCGCCTTCAAATAGAGTCATGAAATTTTCGAAAATCCACTTTTCAATACAAAAAATACTCATAACTCGACGAATAGGAAAGATAGAACGTTCTAGTCTTCACCAATCGATAGAGGGGACAATTTTACATATTTTAGTGAATTTTGAGTCCATATTTCCAAGGATTATGGGAGTTAGAAAAAATCAATTTGAATCGCAAAATATTTCCATAGCTACCCCCTTTGTTCTAAATTTTCGACAAAAAAATTATAAAAAATGCTAAAAATTCGTAAAGAGGGGTTTTTTGGCCAAAAAATCGACTGGCACAATCAGTTTTGTGATAAAATCATTATTTCGCCTTCAAATAGAGTCATGAAATTTTCGAAAATCCACTTTTCAAAACAAAAAATACTCATAACTCGACAAATAGGAAAGATAGAACGTTCTAGTCTTCACCAATCGATAGAGGGGACAATTTCACATATTTAAGTGAATTCTGAGTCCATATTTCCAACGATTATGGGAGTTAGAAAAAATCAATTTGTATCGCAAAATATTTCCATTTCCCCCTCTGTTCTAAATTTTCGACAAAAAAATTATAAAAAATGCTAAAAATTCGTAAAAAGGGGTTTTTTTGGCAAAAAAATCGACTGGCACAATCAGTTTTGTGATAAAATCATTATTTCGCCTTCAAATAGAGTCATGAAATTTTCGAAAATCCACTTTTCAAAACAAAAAATACTCATAACTCGACAAATAGGAAAGATAGAACGTTCCAGTCTTCACCAATCGATAGACGGGACAATTTTACATATTTTAGTGAATTTTGAGTCCATATTTCCAAGGATTATGGGAGTTAGAAAAAATCAATTTGAATCGCAAAATATTTCCATAGCATCCCCTTTGTTCTAAATTTTCGACAAAAAAATTATAAAAAATGCTAAAAATTCGTAAAGAGGGGTTTTTTTGGACAAAAAATCGACTGGCACAATCAGTTTTGTGATAAAATCATTATTTCGCCTTCAAATAGAGTCATGAAATTTTCGAAAATCCACTTTTCAAAACAAAAAATACTCATAACTCGACAAATAGGAAAGATAGAACGTTCTAGTCTTAACCAATCGATAGAGGGGACAATTTTACATATTTCAGTGAATTTTGAGTCCATATTTCCAAGGATTATGGGAGTTAGAAAAAATCAATTTGAATCGCAAAATATTTCCATAGCATCCCCTTTGTTCTAAATTTTCGACAAAAAAATTATAAAAAATGCTAAAAATTCGTAAAGAGGGGTTTTTTTTGGCAAAAAAATCGACTGGCACAATCAGTTTTGTGATAAAATCATTATTTCGCCTTCAAATAGAGTCATGAAATTTTCGAAAATCCACTTTTCAAAACAAAAAATACTCATAACTCGAGAAATAGGAAAGATAGAACGTTCTAGTCTTCACCAATCGATAAAGGGGACAATTTTACATATTTTAGTGAATTTTGAGTCCATATTTCCGAGGATTAGGGGAGTTAGAAAAAATCAATTTGTATCGCAAAATATTTCCATAGCTACCCCCTTTGTTCTAAATTTTCGACAAAAAAATTATAAAAAATGCTAAAAATTCGTGAAGAGGGGTTTTTTTGGCCAAAAAATCGACTGGCACAATCAGTTTTGTGATAAAATCATTATTTCGCCTTCAAATAGAGTCATGAAATTTTCGAAAATCCACTTTTCAAAACAAAAAATACTCATAACTCGACGAATAGGAAAGATAGAACGTTCTAGTCTTCACCAATCGATAGGGGAGACAATTTTACATATTTAAGTGAATTTTGAGTCCATATTGCCAAGGATTATGGGAGTTAGAAAAAATCAATTTGTATCGCAAAATATTTCCATAGCTACCCCCTTTGTTCTAAATTTTCGACAAAAAAATTATAAAAAATGCTAAAAATTCGTAAAGAGGGGTTTTTTTGGCCAAAAAATCGACTGGCACAATCAGTTTTGTGATAAAATCATTATTTCGCCTTCAAATAGAGTCATGAAATTTTCGAAAATCCACTTTTCAAAACAAAAAATACTCATAACTCGACAAATAGGAAAGATAGAACGTTCTAGTCTTCACCAATCGATAGAGGGGACACATTTACATAGTTTAGTGAATTTTGAGTCGATATTGCCAAGGATTAAGGGAGTTAAAAAAAAGCAATTTGTTTCGCAAAATATTTCCATACCTACCCCTTTGTTCTAAATTTTCGACAATAAAAAATGAAAAATGCTTAAAATTCGTAAAGATGGTCTTTTTGCGCCGGAAAATCGACTGGCACAATCAGTTTTGTGATAAAATCATTATTTCGCCTTCAAATAGAGTCATGAAATTTTCGAAAATCCACTTTTCAAAACAAAAAATACTCATAACTCGACTAATAGGAAAGATAAAACGTTCTAGTCTTCACCAATCGATAGAGGGGACACTTTTACATATTTTAGTGAATTTTGAGTCTATGTTTCCAAGGATTATGGGAGTTAGAAAAAATCAATTTGTATCGCAAAATATTTCCATAGCTACCCCCTTTGTTCTAAATTTTCGACAAAAAAACTATAAAAAATGCTAAAAATTCGTATAGAGGGGTTTTTTTGGCCAAAAAATCGACTGGCACAATCAGTTTTGTGATAAAATCATTATTTCGCCTTCAAATAGAGTCATGAAATTTTCGAAAATCCACTTTTCAAAACAAAAAATACTCATAACTCGACAAATAGGAAAGATAGAAAGTTCTAGTCTCCACCAATCGATAGAGGGGACAATTTTACATATTTTAGTGAATTTTGAGCCCATATTTCCAAGGATTATGGGAGTTAGGAAAAATCAATTTGTATCGCAAAATATTTCCATACCTACCCCTTTGTTCTAAATTTTCGACAAAAAAAAATAAAAAATGCTTAAAATTCATAAAGAGGGGTTTTTTTGGCCAAAAAATCGACTGGCACAATCAGTTTTGTGATAAAATCATTATTTCGCCTTCAAATAGAGTCATGAAATTTTCGAAAATCGACTTTTCAAAACAAAAAATACTCATAACTGGTCTATTTAAAAAGATAGAACTTCTAAACCTGACCAATCGATTCAGCGGAAAGTTTTACATCTTCGCACAAATTTTGAATAGATATTTCCAAGTATTAAGGGAGTTAAGAGAAATCAATTTATATCGCGAAATATTCCCATACCAATTTTCGTCCAAAATATTGAAAAATGCTAGAAATCCATAATAAGGGGTTTTTTGGGACGACAAATCAACTGGCACAATCAGTTTTTTGATAAAATCATTATTTCGCCTTCAAATAGAGTCATGAACTTTTCAAAAATCCACTTTTCAAAACAAAAAATACTCATAACTCGACTAATAGGAAAGATAGAACGTTCTAGTCTTCACCAATCGATAGATGGGACAATTTTACATATTTTAGTGAATTTTGAGTCGATATTTCCAAGGATTAAGCTAGTTAGAAAAAAGCAATTTGTATCCCAAAATAATTCCATACCTACCCCTTTGCTCTAAATTTTCGACAAAAAAAAATAAAAAATGCTAAAAATTCGTAAAGAGGGCTTTATTGGGCCGAAAAATCAACTGGCACAATCAGTTTTTTGATAAAAATCATTATTTCGCCTTCAAATAGAGTCATGAACTTTTCGAAAATCCACTTTTCAAAACAAAAAATACTCATAACTCGACTAATGGAAAGATAGAACGTTCTAGTCTTCACCAATCGATAGAGGGGACAATTTTACATATTTTAGTGAATTTTGAGTCCATATTTCCGAAGATTAAGCTAGTTAGAAAAAAGCAATTTGTATCGCAAAATAATTCCATACATACCCCTTTTTTCAAAATTTCCGCCAAAAAAAAAAATGCTAAAAATTCGTGAAGAGGGGTTTTTTGGGCCGGAAAATCGACTGGCACAATCAGTTTTTTGATAAAATCATTATTTCGCCTTCAAATAGAGTCATGAAATTTTCGAAAATCCACTTTTCAAAACAAAAAATACTCATAACTCGACAAATAGGAAAGATAGAACGTTCTAGTCTTCACCAATCGATAGAGGGGACAATTTTACATATTTTAGTGAATTTTAGAGTCCATATTTCCAAGGATTATGGGAGTTAGAAAAAATCAATTTGAATCGCAAAATATTTCCATAGCTACCCCTTTGTTCTAAATTTTCGACAAAAAATTTTAAAAAATGCTAAAAATTCGTAAAGATGGGTTTTTTGTACCGGAAAATCGACTGGCAAATCTTGACAATTTTTTTAATTCTTAAACTTCAAAATATTTTCGTAAGTTCCAAATTGTCAATCTTTTTAAAGGCGTGAGTTAGGGAAAAAATTAGTTAAATATAATAGTTCTTGATCACGATGTTTGTTGAAACTCTATTTTTAAAGTTTCGGTAGCGGTCCAGCTGCCGTTATCAAGAATAATGAAAAATAATAAATTTTCGAATCATCGAAAATCGATTTTTTTCGATCAATCGATTATTTTCGATTAATCGATTATTTTCGATTAATCGATTATTTTAGATTAATCGATTATTTTCGATTAATCGATTATTTTCGATTAATCGATTTTTTTCGATTAATCAATTAATCGTAAAGAGGGGTTTTTTTGACAAAAAAATTGACTGGCACAATCAGTTTTGTGATAAAATCATTATTTCGCCTTCAAATAGAGTCATGAAATTTTCGAAAATCCACTTTTCAATACAAAAAATACTCATAACTCGACGAATAGGAAAGATAGAACGTTCTAGTCTTCACCAATCGATAGAGGGGACAATTTTACATATTTTAGTGAATTTTGAGTCCATATTTCCAAGGATTATGGGAGTTAGAAAAAATCAATTTGAATCGCAAAATATTTCCATAGCTACCCCCTTTGTTCTAAATTTTCGACAAAAAAATTATAAAAAATGCTAAAAATTCCTAAAGAGGGGTTTTTTTGGCCAAAAAATCGACTGGCACAATCAGTTTTGTGATAAAATCATTATTTCGCCTTCAAATAGAGTCATGAAATTTTCGAAAATCCACTTTTCAAAACAAAAAATACTCATAACTCGACAAATAGGAAAGATAGAACGTTCTAGTCTTCACCAATCGATAGAGGGGACAATTTCACATATTTAAGTGAATTCTGAGTCCATATTTCCAACGATTATGGGAGTTAGAAAAAATCAATTTGTATCGCAAAATATTTCCATTTCCCCCTCTGTTCTAAATTTTCGACAAAAAAATTATAAAAAATGCTAAAAATTCGTAAAAAGGGGTTTTTTTGGCAAAAAAATCGACTGGCACAATCAGTTTTGTGATAAAATCATGATTTCGCCTTCAAATAGAGTCATGAAATTTTCGAAAATCCACTTTTCAATACAAAAAATACTCATAACTCGACGAATAGGAAAGATAGAACGTTCTAGTCTTCACCAATCGATAGAGGGGACAATTTTACATATTTTAGTGAATTTTGAGTCCATATTTCCAAGGATTATGGGAGTTAGAAAAAATCAATTTGAATCGCAAAATATTTCCATAGCTACCCCCTTTGTTCTAAATTTTCGACAAAAAAATTATAAAAAATGCTAAAAATTCGTAAAGAGGGGTTTTTTGGCCAAAAAATCGACTGGCACAATCAGTTTTGTGATAAAATCATTATTTCGCCTTCAAATAGAGTCATGAAATTTTCGAAAATCCACTTTTCAAAACAAAAAATACTCATAACTCGACAAATAGGAAAGATAGAACGTTCTAGTCTTCACCAATCGATAGAGGGGACAATTTCACATATTTAAGTGAATTCTGAGTCCATATTTCCAACGATTATGGGAGTTAGAAAAAATCAATTTGTATCGCAAAATATTTCCATTTCCCCCTCTGTTCTAAATTTTCGACAAAAAAATTATAAAAAATGCTAAAAATTCGTAAAGAGGGGTTTTTTTGGCAAAAAAATCGACTGGCACAATCAGTTTTGTGATAAAATCATTATTTCGCCTTCAAATAGAGTCATGAAATTTTCGAAAATCCACTTTTCAAAACAAAAAATACTCATAACTCGACAAATAGGAAAGATAGAACGTTCCAGTCTTCACCAATCGATAGACGGGACAATTTTACATATTTTAGTGAATTTTGAGTCCATATTTCCAAGGATTATGGGAGTTAGAAAAAATCAATTTGAATCGCAAAATATTTCCATAGCATCCCCTTTGTTCTAAATTTTCGACAAAAAAATTATAAAAAATGCTAAAAATTCGTAAAGAGGGGTTTTTTTGGACAAAAAATCGACTGGCACAATCAGTTTTGTGATAAAATCATTATTTCGCCTTCAAATAGAGTCATGAAATTTTCGAAAATCCACTTTTCAAAACAAAAAATACTCATAACTCGACAAATAGGAAAGATAGAACGTTCTAGTCTTAACCAATCGATAGAGGGGACAATTTTACATATTTCAGTGAATTTTGAGTCCATATTTCCAAGGATTATGGGAGTTAGAAAAAATCAATTTGAATCGCAAAATATTTCCATAGCATCCCCTTTGTTCTAAATTTTCGACAAAAAAATTATAAAAAATGCTAAAAATTCGTAAAGAGGGGTTTTTTTTGGCAAAAAAATCGACTGGCACAATCAGTTTTGTGATAAAATCATTATTTCGCCTTCAAATAGAGTCATGAAATTTTCGAAAATCCACTTTTCAAAACAAAAAATACTCATAACTCGAGAAATAGGAAAGATAGAACGTTCTAGTCTTCACCAATCGATAAAGGGGACAATTTTACATATTTTAGTGAATTTTGAGTCCATATTTCCGAGGATTAGGGGAGTTAGAAAAAATCAATTTGTATCGCAAAATATTTCCATAGCTACCCCCTTTGTTCTAAATTTTCGACAAAAAAATTATAAAAAATGCTAAAAATTCGTGAAGAGGGGTTTTTTTGGCCAAAAAATCGACTGGCACAATCAGTTTTGTGATAAAATCATTATTTCGCCTTCAAATAGAGTCATGAAATTTTCGAAAATCCACTTTTCAAAACAAAAAATACTCATAACTCGACGAATAGGAAAGATAGAACGTTCTAGTCTTCACCAATCGATAGGGGAGACAATTTTACATATTTAAGTGAATTTTGAGTCCATATTGCCAAGGATTATGGGAGTTAGAAAAAATCAATTTGTATCGCAAAATATTTCCATAGCTACCCCCTTTGTTCTAAATTTTCGACAAAAAAATTATAAAAAATGCTAAAAATTCGTAAAGAGGGGTTTTTTTGGCCAAAAAATCGACTGGCACAATCAGTTTTGTGATAAAATCATTATTTCGCCTTCAAATAGGGTCATGAAATTTTCGAAAATCCACTTTTCAAAACAAAAAATACTCATAACTCGACAAATAGGAAAGATAGAACGTTCTAGTCTTCACCAATCGATAGAGGGGACACATTTACATAGTTTAGTGAATTTTGAGTCGATATTGCCAAGGATTAAGGGAGTTAAAAAAAAGCAATTTGTTTCGCAAAATATTTCCATACCTACCCCTTTGTTCTAAATTTTCGACAATAAAAAATGAAAAATGCTTAAAATTCGTAAAGATGGTCTTTTTGCGCCGGAAAATCGACTGGCACAATCAGTTTCTTGATAAAATCATTATTTCGCCTTCAAATAGAGTCATGAAATTTTCGAAAATCCACTTTTCAAAACAAAAAATCCTCATAACTCGACTAATAGGAAAGATAGAACGTTCTAGTCTTCACCAATCGATAGAGGGGACAATTTTACATATTTTAGTGAATTTTGAGTCGATATTGCCAAGGATTAAGGATGTTAGAAAAAAGCAATTTGTTTCGCAAAATATTTCCATACCTACCCCTTTGTTCTAAATTTTCGACAATAAAAAAATAAAAAATGCTTAAAATTCGTAAAGATGGTTTTTTTGCGCCGGAAAATCGACTGGCACAATCAGTTTTGTGATAAAATCATTATTTAGCCTTCAAATAGAGTCATGAAATTTTCGAAAATCCACATTTCAAAACAAAAAATACTCATAACTCGACTAATAGGAAAGATAAAACGTTCTAGTCTTCACCAATCGATAGAGGGGACACTTTTACATATTTTAGTGAATTTTGAGTCTATGTTTCCAAGGATTATGGGAGTTAGAAAAAATCAATTTGTATCGCAAAATATTTCCATAGCTACCCCCTTTGTTCTAAATTTTCGACAAAAAAATTATAAAAAATGCTAAAAATTCGTAAAGAGGGGTAGTTTTGGCCAAAAAATCGACTGGCACAATCAGTTTTGTGATAAAATCATTATTTCGCCTTCAAATAGAGTCATGAAATTTTCGAAAATCCACTTTTCAAAACAAAAAATACTCATAACTCGACCAATAGGAAAGATAGAACGTTCTAGTCTTCACCAATCGATAGAGGGGACAATTTTACATATTTGAGTGAATTTTGAGTCGATATTGCCAAGGATTAAGGGAGTTAGAAAAAAGCAATTTGTTTCGCAAAATATTTCCATACCTACCCCTTTGTTCTAAATTTTCGACAATAAAAAATAAAAAATGCTTAAAATTCGTAAAGATGGTTTTTTTGCGCCGGAAAATCGACTGGCACAATCAGTTTTGTGATAAAATCATTATTTCGCCTTCAAATAGAGTCATGAAATTTTCGAAAATCCACTTTTCAAAACAAAAAATACTCATAACTCGACTAATAGGAAAGATAAAACGTTCTAGTCTTCACCAATCGATAGAGGGGACACTTTTACATATTTTAGTGAATTTTGAGTCTATGTTTCCAAGGATTATGGGAGTTAGAAAAAATCAATTTGTATCGCAAAATATTTCCATAGCTACCCCCTTTGTTCTAAATTTTCGACAAAAAAATTATAAAAAATGCTAAAAATTCGTAAAGAGGGGTAGTTTTGGCCAAAAAATCGACTGGCACAATCAGTTTTGTGATAAAATCATTATTTCGCCTTCAAATAGAGTCATGAAATTTTCGAAAATCCACTTTTCAAAACAAAAAATACTCATAACTCGACCAATAGGAAAGATAGAACGTTCTAGTCTTCACCAATCGATAGAGGGGACAATTTTACATATTTGAGTGAATTTTGAGTCGATATTGCCAAGGATTAAGGGAGTTAGAAAAAAGCAATTTGTTTCTCAAAATATTTCCATAGCTACCCCCTTTGTTCTAAATTTTCGACAAAAAAATTATAAAAAATGCTAAAAATTCGGAAAGAGGGGTTTTTTTGGCCAAAAAATCGACTGGCACAATCAGTTTTGTGATAAAATCATCATTTCGCCTTCAAATAGAGTCATGAAATTTTCGAAAATCCACTTTTCAAAACAAAAAATACTCATAACTCGACAAATAGGAAAGATAGAACGTTCTAGTCTTCACCAATCGATAGAGGGGACACTTTTACATATTTTAGTGAATTTTGAGTCTATGTTTCCAAGGATTATGGGAGTTAGAAAAAATCAATTTGTATCGCAAAATATTTCCATAGCCCCCCTTTGTTCTAAATTTTCGACAAAAAAATTATAAAAAATGCTAAAAATTCGTAAAGAGGGGTATTTTTGGCCAAAAAATCGACTGGCACAATCAGTTTTGTGATAAAATCATTATTTCGCCTCCAAATAGAGTCATGAAATTTTCGAAAATCCACTTTTCAAAACAAAAAATACTCATAACTCGACAAATAGGACAGATAGAACGTTCTAGTCTTCACCAATCGATAGAGGGGACAATTTTACATATTTTAGTGAATTTTGAGTCCATATTTCCGAGGATTATGGGAGTTAGAAAAAATCAATTTGTATCGCAAAATATTTCCATAGCCCTTTGTTCTAAATTTTCGACAAAAAAATTATAAAAAATGCTAAAAATTCGTAAAGAGGGGTTTTTTTGGCCAAAAAATCGACTGGCACAATCAGTTTTGTGATAAAATCATTATTTCGCCTTCAAATAGAGTCATGAAATTTTCGAAAATCCACTTTTCAAAACAAAAAATCCTCATAACTCGACTAATAGGAAAGATAGAACGTTCTAGTCTTCACCAATCGATAGAGGGGACAATTTTACATATTTTAGTGAATTTTGAGTCGATATTGCCAAGGATTAAGGATGTTAGAAAAAAGCAATTTGTTTCGCAAAATATTTCCATACCTACCCCTTTGTTCTAAATTTTCGACAATAAAAAAATAAAAAATGCTTAAAATTCGTAAAGATGGTTTTTTTGCGCCGGAAAATCGACTGGCACAATCAGTTTTGTGATAAAATCATTATTTAGCCTTCAAATAGAGTCATGAAATTTTCGAAAATCCACATTTCAAAACAAAAAATACTCATAACTCGACAAATAGGAAAGATAGAACGTTCTAGTCTTCACCAATCGATAGAGGGGACACATTTACATAGTTTAGTGAATTTTGAGTCGATATTGCCAAGGATTAAGGGAGTTAGAAAAAAGCAATTTGTTTCGCAAAATATTTCCATACCTACCCCTTTGTTCTAAATTTTCGACAATAAAAAATAAAAAATGCTTAAAATTCGTAAAGATGGTTTTTTTGCGCCGGAAAATCGACTGGCACAATCAGTTTTGTGATAAAATCATTATTTCGCCTTCAAATAGAGTCATGAAATTTTCGAAAATCCACTTTTCAAAACAAAAAATACTCATAACTCGACTAATAGGAAAGATAAAACGTTCTAGTCTTCACCAATCGATAGAGGGGACACTTTTACATATTTTAGTGAATTTTGAGTCTATGTTTCCAAGGATTATGGGAGTTAGAAAAAATCAATTTGTATCGCAAAATATTTCCATAGCTACCCCCTTTGTTCTAAATTTTCGACAAAAAAATTATAAAAAATGCTAAAAATTCGTAAAGAGGGGTAGTTTTGGCCAAAAAATCGACTGGCACAATCAGTTTTGTGATAAAATCATTATTTCGCCTTCAAATAGAGTCATGAAATTTTCGAAAATCCACTTTTCAAAACAAAAAATACTCATAACTCGACCAATAGGAAAGATAGAACGTTCTAGTCTTCACCAATCGATAGAGGGGACAATTTTACATATTTGAGTGAATTTTGAGTCGATATTGCCAAGGATTAAGGGAGTTAGAAAAAAGCAATTTGTTTCTCAAAATATTTCCATAGCTACCCCCTTTGTTCTAAATTTTCGACAAAAAAATTATAAAAAATGCTAAAAATTCGGAAAGAGGGGTTTTTTTGGCCAAAAAATTGACTGGCACAATCAGTTTTGTGATAAAATCATTATTTCGCCTTCAAATAGAGTCATGAAATTTTCGAAAATCCACTTTTCAAAACAAAAAATACTCATAACTCGACAAATAGGACAGATAGAACGTTCTAGTCTTCACCAATCGATAGAGGGGACAATTTTACATATTTTAGTGAATTTTGAGTCCATATTTCCAAGGATTATGGGAGTTAGAAAAAATCAATTTGTATCGCAAAATATTTCCATAGCTACCCCCTTTGTTCTAAATTTTCGACAAAAAAATTATTAAAAATGCTAAAAATTCGTAAAGAGGGTTTTTTTGGCCAAAAAATGGACTGGCACAATCAGTTTTGTGATAAAATCATTATTTCGCCTTCAAATAGAGTCATGAAATTTTCGAAAATCCACTTTTCAAAACAAAAAATACTCATAACTCGACAAATAGCAAAAGATAGAACGTTCTAGTCTTCACCAATCGATAGAGGGGACACTTTTACATATTTTAGTGAATTTTGAGTCTATGTTTCCAAGGATTATGGGAGTTAGAAAAAATCAATTTGTATCGCAAAATATTTCCATAGCTACCCCCTTTGTTCTAAATTTTCGACAAAAAAATTATAAAAAATGCTAAAAATTCGTAAAGAGGGGTATTTTTGGCCAAAAAATCGACTGGCACAATCAGTTTTGTGATAAAATCATTATTTCGCCTTCAAATAGAGTCATGAAATTTTCGAAAATCCACTTTTCAAAACAAAAAATACTCATAACTCGACAAATAGGACAGATAGAACGTTCTAGTCTTCACCAATCGATAGAGGGGACAATTTTACATATTTTAGTGAATTTTGAGTCCATATTTCCGAGGATTATGGGAGTTAGAAAAAATCAATTTGTATCGCAAAATATTTCCATAGCCCCTTGTTCTAAATTTTCGACAAAAAAATTATAAAAAATGCTAAAAATTCGTAAAGAGGGGTTTTTTTGGCCAAAAAATCGACTGGCACAATCAGTTTTGTGATAAAATCATTATTTCGCCTTCAAATAGAGTCATGAAATTTTCGAAAATCCACTTTTCAAAACAAAAAATACTCATAACTCGACAAATAGGAAAGATAGAACGTTCTAGTCTTCACCAATCGATAGAGGGGACAATTTTACATATTTTAGTGAATTTTGAGTCGATATTGCCAAGGATTAAGGATGTTAGAAAAAAGCAATTTGTTTCGCAAAATATTTCCATACCTACCCCTTTGTTCTAAATTTTCGACAATAAAAAAATAAAAAATGCTTAAAATTCGTAAAGATGGTTTTTTTGCGCCGGAAAATCGACTGGCACAATCAGTTTTGTGATAAAATCATTATTTAGCCTTCAAATAGAGTCATGAAATTTTCGAAAATCCACATTTCAAAACAAAAAATACTCATAACTCGACAAATAGGAAAGATAGAACGTTCTAGTCTTCACCAATCGATAGAGGGGACACTTTTACATATTTTAGTGAATTTTGAGTCTATGTTTCCAAGGATTATGGGAGTTAGAAAAAATCAATTTGTATCGCAAAATATTTCCATAGCTACCCCCTTTGTTCTAGATTTTCGACAAAAAAATTATAAAAAATGCTAAAAATTCGTAAAGAGGGGTATTTTTGGCCAAAAAATCGACTGGCACAATCAGTTTTGTGATAAAA
Source organism: Lochmaea crataegi (assembly GCA_947563755.1). Classification (NCBI taxonomy): domain Eukaryota; kingdom Metazoa; phylum Arthropoda; class Insecta; order Coleoptera; family Chrysomelidae; genus Lochmaea; species Lochmaea crataegi. Next base: position 10,751,840 of record OX387427.1, read on the forward strand.
TCATTATTTCGCCTTCAAATAGAGTCATGAAATTTTCGAAAATCCACTTTTCAAAACAGAAAATACTCATAACTCGACAAATAGGACAGATAGAACGTTCTAGTCTTCACCAATCGATAGAGGGGACAATTTTACATATTTTAGTGAATTTTGAGTCCATATTTCCAAGGATTATGGGAGTTAGAAAAAATCAATTTGTATCGCAAAATATTTCCATAGCTACCCCCTTTGTTCTAAATTTTCGACAAAAAAATTATTAAAAATGCTAAAAATTCGTAAAGAGGGTTTTCTTGGCCAAAAAATGGACTGGCACAATCAGTTTTGTGATAAAATCATTATTTCGCCTTCAAATAGAGTCATGAAATTTTCGAAAATCCACTTTTCAAAACAAAAAATACTCATAACTCGACAAATAGGAAAGATAGAACGTTCTAGTCTTCACCAATCGATAGAGGGGACACTTTTACATATTTTAGTGAATTTTGAGTCTATGTTTCCAAGGATTATGGGAGTTAGAAAAAATCAATTTGTATCGCAAAATATTTCCATAGCTACCCCCTTTGTTCTAAATTTTCGACAAAAAAATTATAAAAAATGCTAAAAATTCGTAAAGAGGGGTATTTTTGGCCAAAAAATCGACTGGCACAATCAGTTTTGTGATAAAATCATTATTTCGCCTTCAAATAGAGTCATGAAATTTTCGAAAATCCACTTTTCAAAACAAAAAATACTCATAACTCGACAAATAGGACAGATAGAACGTTCTAGTCTTCACCAATCGATAGAGGGGACAATTTTACATATTTTAGTGAATTTTGAGTCCATATTTCCGAGGATTATGGGAGTTAGAAAAAATCAATTTGTATCGCAAAATATTTCCATAGCCCTTTGTTCTAAATTTTCGACAAAAAAATTATAAAAAATGCTAAAAATTCGTAAAGAGGGGTTTTTTTGGCCAAAAAATCGACTGGCACAATCAGTTTTGTGATAAAATCATTATTTCGCCTTCAAATAGAGTCATGAAATTTTCGAAAATCCACTTTTCAAAACAAAAAATACTCATAACTCGACAAATAGGAAAGATAGAACGTTCTAGTCTTCACCAATCGATAGAGGGGACACATTTACATAGTTTAGTGAATTTTGAGTCGATATTGCCAAGGATTAAGGGAGTTAAAAAAAAGCAATTTGTTTCGCAAAATATTTCCATACCTACCCCTTTGTTCTAAATTTTCGACAATAAAAAATGAAAAATGCTTAAAATTCGTAAAGATGGTTTTTTTGCGCCGGAAAATCGACTGGCACAATCAGTTTCTTGATAAAATCATTATTTCGCCTTCAAATAGAGTCATGAAATTTTCGAAAATCCACTTTTCAAAACAAAAAATCCTCATAACTCGACTAATAGGAAAGATAGAACGTTCTAGTCTTCACCAATCGATAGAGGGGACACATTTACATAGTTTAGTGAATTTTGAGTCGATATTGCCAAGGATTAAGGGAGTTAAAAAAAAGCAATTTGTTTCGCAAAATATTTCCATACCTACCCCTTTGTTCTAAATTTTCGACAATAAAAAATGAAAAATGCTTAAAATTCGTAAAGATGGTTTTTTTGCGCCGGAAAATCGACTGGCACAATCAGTTTCTTGATAAAATCATTATTTCGCCTTCAAATAGAGTCATGAAATTTTCGAAAATCCACTTTTCAAAACAAAAAATACTCATAACTCGACAAATAGGAAAGATAGAACGTTCTAGTCTTCACCAATCGATAGAGGGGACAATTTTACATATTTTAGTGAATTTTAGAGTCCATATTTCCAAGGATTATGGGAGTTAGAAAAAATCAATTTGAATCGCAAAATATTTCCATAGCTACCCCTTTGTTCTAAATTTTCGACAAAAAATTTTAAAAAATGCTAAAAATTCGTAAAGATGGGTTTTTTGTACCGGAAAATCGACTGGCAAATCTTGACAATTTTTTTAATTCTTAAACTTCAAAATATTTTCGTAAGTTCCAAATTGTCAATCTTTTTAAAGGCGTGAGTTAGGGAAAAAATTAGTTAAATATAATAGTTCTTGATCACGATGTTTGTTGAAACTCTATTTTTAAAGTTTCGGTAGCGGTCCAGCTGCCGTTATCAAGAATAATGAAAAATAATAAATTTTCGAATCATCGAAAATCGATTTTTTTCGATCAATCGATTATTTTCGATTAATCGATTATTTTCGATTAATCGATTCTTTTCGATTAATCGATTATTTTAGATTAATCGATTATTTTCGATTAATCGATTATTTTCGATTAATCGATTTTTTTCGATTAATCAATTAATCGTAAAGAGGGGTTTTTTTGACAAAAAAATTGACTGGCACAATCAGTTTTGTGATAAAATCATTATTTCGCCTTCAAATAGAGTCATGAAATTTTCGAAAATCCACTTTTCAATACAAAAAATACTCATAACTCGACGAATAGGAAAGATAGAACGTTCTAGTCTTCACCAATCGATAGAGGGGACAATTTTACATATTTTAGTGAATTTTGAGTCCATATTTCCAAGGATTATGGGAGTTAGAAAAAATCAATTTGAATCGCAAAATATTTCCATAGCTACCCCCTTTGTTCTAAATTTTCGACAAAAAAATTATAAAAAATGCTAAAAATTCGTAAAGAGGGGTTTTTTTGGCCAAAAAATCGACTGGCACAATCAGTTTTGTGATAAAATCATTATTTCGCCTTCAAATAGAGTCATGAAATTTTCGAAAATCCACTTTTCAAAACAAAAAATACTCATAACTCGACAAATAGGAAAGATAGAACGTTCTAGTCTTCACCAATCGATAGAGGGGACAATTTCACATATTTAAGTGAATTCTGAGTCCATATTTCCAACGATTATGGGAGTTAGAAAAAATCAATTTGTATCGCAAAATATTTCCATTTCCCCCTCTGTTCTAAATTTTCGACAAAAAAATTATAAAAAATGCTAAAAATTCGTAAAGAGGGGTTTTTTTGGCAAAAAAATCGACTGGCACAATCAGTTTTGTGATAAAATCATTATTTCGCCTTCAAATAGAGTCATGAAATTTTCGAAAATCCACTTTTCAAAACAAAAAATACTCATAACTCGACAAATAGGAAAGATAGAACGTTCCAGTCTTCACCAATCGATAGAGGGGACAATTTTACATATTTTAGTGAATTTTGAGTCCATATTTCCAAGGATTATGGGAGTTAGAAAAAATCAATTTGAATCGCAAAATATTTCCATAGCATCCCCTTTGTTCTAAATTTTCGACAAAAAAATTATAAAAAATGCTAAAAATTCGTAAAGAGGGGTTTTTTTGGACAAAAAATCGACTGGCACAATCAGTTTTGTGATAAAATCATTATTTCGCCTTCAAATAGAGTCATGAAATTTTCGAAAATCCACTTTTCAAAACAAAAAATACTCATAACTCGACTAATAGGAAAGATAGAACGTTATAGTTTTCACCAATCGATAGAGGGGACAATTTTACATATTTCAGTGAATTTTGAGTCCATATTTCCAAGGATTATGGGAGTTAGAAAAAATCAATTTGTATCGCAAAATATTTCCATAGCTACCCCCTTTGTTCTAAATTTTCGACAAAAAAATTATAAAAAATGCTAAAAATTCGTAAAGAGGGGTTTTTTTGGCAAAAAAAATCGACTGGCATAATCAGTTTTGTGATAAAATCATTATTTCGCCTTCAAATAGAGTCATGAAATTTTCGAAAATCCACTTTTCAAAACAAAAAATACTCATAACTCGACAAATAGGAAAGATAGAACGTTATAGTTTTCACCAATCGATAGAGGGGACAATTTTACATATTTCAGTGAATTTTGAGTCCATATTTCCAAGGATTATGGGAGTTAGAAAAAATCAATTTGTATCGCAAAATATTTCCATAGCTACCCCCTTTGTTCTAAATTTTCGACAAAAAAATTATAAAAAATGCTAAAAATTCGTAAAGAGGGGTTTTTTTGGCAAAAAAATCGACTGGCATAATCAGTTTTGTGATAAAATCATTATTTCGCCTTCAAATAGAGTCATGAAATTTTCGAAAATCCACTTTTCAAAACAAAAAATACTCATAACTCGACAAATAGGAAAGATAGAACGTTATAGTTTTCACCAATCGATAGAGGGGACAATTTTACATATTTTAGTGAATTTTGAGTCCATATTTCCAACGATTATGGGAGTTAGAAAAAATCAATTTGTATCGCAAAATATTTCCATAGCTACCCCCTTTGTTCTAAATTTTCGACAAAAAAATTATAAAAAATGCTAAAAATTCGTAAAGAGGGTTTTTTTTGGCCAAAAAATCGACTGGCACAATCAGTTTTGTGATAAAATCATTATTTCGCCTTCAAATAGAGTCATGAAATTTTCGAAAATCCACTTTCCAAAACAAAAAATACTCATAACTCGACAAATAGGAAAGATAGAACGTTCTAGTCTTCACCAATCGATAGAGGGGACAATTTTACATATTTTAGTGAATTTTGAGTCCATATTTCCAAGGATTATGGGAGTTAGAAAAAATCAATTTGAATCGCAAAATATTTCCATAGCATCCCCTTTGTTCTAAATTTTCGACAAAAAAATTATAAAAAATGCTAAAAATTCGTAAAGAGGGGTTTTTTTGGACAAAAAATCGACTGGCACAATCAGTTTTGTGATAAAATCATTATTTCGCCTTCAAATAGAGTCATGAAATTTTCGAAAATCCACTTTTCAAAACAAAAAATACTCATAACTCGACAAATAGGAAAGATAGAACGTTCTAGTCTTCACCAATCGATAGAGGGGACAATTTTACATATTTCAGTGAATTTTGAGTCCATATTTCCAAGGATTATGGGAGTTAGAAAAAATCAATTTGTATCGCAAAATATTTCCATAGCTACCCCCTTTGTTCTAAATTTTCGACAAAAAAATTATAAAAAATGCTAAAAATTCGTAAAGAGGGGTTTTTTTGGCAAAAAAATCGACTGGCATAATCAGTTTTGTGATAAAATCATTATTTCGCCTTCAAATAGAGTCATGAAATTTTCGAAAATCCACTTTTCAAAACAAAAAATACTCATAACTCGACAAATAGGAAAGATAGAACGTTATAGTTTTCACCAATCGATAGAGGGGACAATTTTACATATTTTAGTGAATTTTGAGTCCATATTTCCAACGATTATGGGAGTTAGAAAAAATCAATTTGTATCGCAAAATATTTCCATAGCTACCCCCTTAGTTCTAAATTTTCGACAAAAAAATTATAAAAAATGCTAAAAATTCGTAAAGAGGGGTTTTTTTGGCAAAAAAATCGACTGGCATAATCAGTTTTGTGATAAAATCATTATTTCGCCTTCAAATAGAGTCATGAAATTTTCGAAAATCCACTTTTCAAAACAAAAAATACTCATAACTCGACAAATAGGAAAGATAGAACGTTATAGTTTTCACCAATCGATAGAGGGGACAATTTTACATATTTTAGTGAATTTTGAGTCCATATTTCCAACGATTATGGGAGTTAGAAAAAATCAATTTGTATCGCAAAATATTTCCATAGCTACCCCCTTTGTTCTAAATTTTCGACAAAAAAATTATAAAAAATGCTAAAAATTCGTAAAGAGGGTTTTTTTTGGCCAAAAAATCGACTGGCACAATCAGTTTTGTGATAAAATCATTATTTCGCCTTCAAATAGAGTCATGAAATTTTCGAAAATCCACTTTCCAAAACAAAAAATACTCATAACTCGACAAATAGGAAAGATAGAACGTTCTAGTCTTCACCAATCGATAGAGGGGACAATTTTACATATTTTAGTGAATTTTGAGTCCATATTTCCAAGGATTATGGGAGTTAGAAAAAATCAATTTGAATCGCAAAATATTTCCATAGCTATCCCCTTTGTTCTAAATTTTCGACAAAAAAATTATAAAAAATGCTAAAAATTCGTAAAGAGGGGTTTTTTTTGGCAAAAAAATCGACTGGCACAATCAGTTTTGTGATAAAATCATTATTTCGCCTTCAAATAGAGTCATGAAATTTTCGAAAATCCACTTTTCAAAACAAAAAATACTCATAACTCGAGAAATAGGAAAGATAGAACGTTCTAGTCTTCACCAATCGATAAAGGGGACAATTTTACATATTTTAGTGAATTTTGAGTCCATATTTCCGAGGATTATGGGAGTTAGAAAAAATCAATTTGTATCGCAAAATATTTCCATAGCTACCCCCTTTGTTCTAAATTTTCGACAAAAAAATTATAAAAAATGCTAAAAATTCGTGAAGAGGGGTTTTTTTGGCCAAAAAATCGACTGGCACAATCAGTTTTGTGATAAAATCATTATTTCGCCTTCAAATAGAGTCATGAAATTTTCGAAAATCCACTTTTCAAAACAAAAAATACTCATAACTCGACGAATAGGAAAGATAGAACGTTCTAGTCTTCACCAATCGATAGGGGAGACAATTTTACATATTTAAGTGAATTTTGAGTCCATATTGCCAAGGATTATGGGAGTTAGAAAAAATCAATTTGTATCGCAAAATATTTCCATAGCTACCCCCTTTGTTCTAAATTTTCGACAAAAAAATTATAAAAAATGCTAAAAATTCGTAAAGAGGGGTTTTTTTGGCCAAAAAATCGACTGGCACAATCAGTTTTGTGATAAAATCATTATTTCGCCTTCAAATAGAGTCATGAAATTTTCGAAAATCCACTTTTCAAAACAAAAAATACTCATAACTCGACAAATAGGAAAGATAGAACGTTCTAGTCTTCACCAATCGATAGAGGGGACACATTTACATAGTTTAGTGAATTTTGAGTCGATATTGCCAAGGATTAAGGGAGTTAAAAAAAAGCAATTTGTTTCGCAAAATATTTCCATACCTACCCCTTTGTTCTAAATTTTCGACAATAAAAAATGAAAAATGCTTAAAATTCGTAAAGATGGTCTTTTTGCGCCGGAAAATCGACTGGCACAATCAGTTTCTTGATAAAATCATTATTTCGCCTTCAAATAGAGTCATGAAATTTTCGAAAATCCACTTTTCAAAACAAAAAATCCTCATAACTCGACTAATAGGAAAGATAGAACGTTCTAGTCTTCACCAATCGATAGAGGGGACACATTTACATAGTTTAGTGAATTTTGAGTCTATGTTTCCAAGGATTATGGGAGTTAGAAAAAATCAATTTGTATCGCAAAATATTTCCATAGCTACCCCCTTTGTTCTAAATTTTCGACAATAAAAAAATAAAAAATGCTTAAAATTCGTAAAGATGGTTTTTTTGCGCCGGAAAATCGACTGGCACAATCAGTTTTGTGATAAAATCATTATTTAGCCTTCAAATAGAGTCATGAAATTTTCGAAAATCCACATTTCAAAACAAAAAATACTCATAACTCGACAAATAGGAAAGATAGAACGTTCTAGTCTTCACCAATCGATAGAGGGGACACATTTACATAGTTTAGTGAATTTTGAGTCTATGTTTCCAAGGATTATGGGAGTTAGAAAAAATCAATTTGTATCGCAAAATATTTCCATAGCTACCCCCTTTGTTCTAAATTTTCGACAAAAAAATTATAAAAAATGCTAAAAATTCGTAAAGAGGGGTAGTTTTGGCCAAAAAATCGACTGGCACAATCAGTTTTGTGATAAAATCATTATTTCGCCTTCAAATAGAGTCATGAAATTTTCGAAAATCCACTTTTCAAAACAAAAAATACTCATAACTCGACCAATAGGAAAGATAGAACGTTCTAGTCTTCACCAATCGATAGAGGGGACAATTTTACATATTTGAGTGAATTTTGAGTCGATATTGCCAAGGATTAAGGGAGTTAGAAAAAAGCAATTTGTTTCTCAAAATATTTCCATAGCTACCCCCTTTGTTCTAAATTTTCGACAAAAAAATTATAAAAAATGCTAAAAATTCGGAAAGAGGGGTTTTTTTGGCCAAAAAATCGACTGGCACAATCAGTTTTGTGATAAAATCATTATTTCGCCTTCAAATAGAGTCATGAAATTTTCGAAAATCCACTTTTCAAAACAAAAAATACTCATAACTCGACAAATAGGAAAGATAGAACGTTCTAGTCTTCACCAATCGATAGAGGGGACACTTTTACATATTTTAGTGAATTTTGAGTCTATGTTTCCAAGGATTATGGGAGTTAGAAAAAATCAATTTGTATCGCAAAATATTTCCATAGCTACCCCCTTTTTTCTAAATTTTCGACAAAAAAATTATAAAAAATGCTAAAAATTCGTAAAGAGGGGTATTTTTGGCCAAAAAATCGACTGGCACAATCAGTTTTGTGATAAAATCATTATTTCGCCTTCAAATAGAGTCATGAAATTTTCGAAAATCCACTTTTCAAAACAAAAAATACTCATAACTCGACAAATAGGAAAGATAGAACGTTCTAGTCTTCACCAATCGATAGAGGGGACAATTTTACATATTTTAGTGAATTTTGAGTCCATATTTCCGAGGATTATGGGAGTTAGAAAAAATCAATTTGTATCGCAAAATATTTCCATAGCCCTTTGTTCTAAATTTTCGACAAAAAAATTATAAAAAATGCTAAAAATTCGTAAAGAGGGGTTTTTTGGCCAAAAAATCGACTGGCATAATCAGTTTTTTGATAAAATCATTATTTCGCCTTCAAATAGAGTCATGAAATTTTCGAAAATCCACTTTTCAAAACAAAAAATACTCATAACTCGACAAATAGGAAAGATAGAACGTTCTAGTCTTCACCAATCGATAGAGGGGACAATTTTACATATTTTAGTGAATTTTAGTCCATATTTCCAAGGATTATGGGAGTTAGAAAAAATCAATTTGAATCGCAAAATATTTCCATAGCTACCCCTTTGTTCTAAATTTTCGACAAAAAATTTTAAAAAATGCTTAAAATTCGTAAAGATGGGTTTTTTGTACCGGAAAATCGACTGGCAAATCTTGACAATTTTTTTAATTCTTAAACTTCAAAATATTTTCGTAAGTTCCAAATTGTCAATCTTTTTAAAGGCGTGAGTTAGGGAAAAAATTAGTTAAATATAATAGTTCTTGATCACGATGTTTGTTGAAACTCTATTTTTAAAGTTTCGGTAGCGGTCCAGCTGCCGTTATCAAGAATAATGAAAAATAATAAATTTTCGAATCATCGAAAATCGATTTTTTTCGATCAATCGATTATTTTCGATTAATCGATTATTTTCGATTAATCGATTATTTTAGATTAATCGATTATTTTAGATTAATCGATTATTTTCGATTAATCGATTATTTTCGATTAATCGATTTTTTTCGATTAATCAATTAATCTTAAAGAGGGGTTTTTTTGACAAAAAAATTGACTGGCACAATCAGTTTTGTGATAAAATCATTATTTCGCCTTCAAATAGAGTCATGAAATTTTCGAAAATCCACTTTTCAATACAAAAAATACTCATAACTCGACGAATAGGAAAGATAGAACGTTCTAGTCTTCACCAATCGATAGAGGGGACAATTTTACATATTTTAGTGAATTTTGAGTCCATATTTCCAAGGATTATGGGAGTTAGAAAAAATCAATTTGAATCGCAAAATATTTCCATAGCTACCCCCTTTGTTCTAAATTTTCGACAAAAAAATTATAAAAAATGCTAAAAATTCGTAAAGAGGGGTTTTTTTGGCCAAAAAATCGACTGGCACAATCAGTTTTGTGATAAAATCATTATTTCGCCTTCAAATAGAGTCATGAAATTTTCGAAAATCCACTTTTCAAAACAAAAAATACTCATAACTCGACAAATAGGAAAGATAGAACGTTCTAGTCTTCACCAATCGATAGAGGGGACAATTTCACATATTTAAGTGAATTCTGAGTCCATATTTCCAACGATTATGGGAGTTAGAAAAAATCAATTTGTATCGCAAAATATTTCCATTTCCCCCTCTGTTCTAAATTTTCGACAAAAAAATTATAAAAAATGCTAAAAATTCGTAAAGAGGGGTTTTTTTGGCAAAAAAATCGACTGGCACAATCAGTTTTGTGATAAAATCATTATTTCGCCTTCAAATAGAGTCATGAAATTTTCGAAAATCCACTTTTCAAAACAAAAAATACTCATAACTCGACAAATAGGAAAGATAGAACGTTCCAGTCTTCACCAATCGATAGAGGGGACAATTTTACATATTTTAGTGAATTTTGAGTCCATATTTCCAAGGATTATGGGAGTTAGAAAAAATCAATTTGAATCGCAAAATATTTCCATAGCATCCCCTTTGTTCTAAATTTTCGACAAAAAAATTATAAAAAATGCTAAAAATTCGTAAAGAGGGGTTTTTTTGGACAAAAAATCGACTGGCACAATCAGTTTTGTGATAAAATCATTATTTCGCCTTCAAATAGAGTCATGAAATTTTCGAAAATCCACTTTTCAAAACAAAAAATACTCATAACTCGACAAATAGGAAAGATAGAACGTTCTAGTCTTCACCAATCGATAGAGGGGACAATTTTACATATTTCAGTGAATTTTGAGTCCATATTTCCAAGGATTATGGGAGTTAGAAAAAATCAATTTGTATCGCAAAATATTTCCATAGCTACCCCCTTTGTTCTAAATTTTCGACAAAAAAATTATAAAAAATGCTAAAAATTCGTAAAGAGGGGTTTTTTTGGCAAAAAAATCGACTGGCATAATCAGTTTTGTGATAAAATCATTATTTCGCCTTCAAATAGAGTCATGAAATTTTCGAAAATCCACTTTTCAAAACAAAAAATACTCATAACTCGACAAATAGGAAAGATAGAACGTTATAGTTTTCACCAATCGATAGAGGGGACAATTTTACATATTTTAGTGAATTTTGAGTCCATATTTCCAACGATTATGGGAGTTAGAAAAAATCAATTTGTATCGCAAAATATTTCCAATATTTCCCCCCTTGTTCTAAATTTTCGACAAAAAAATTATAAAAAATGCTAAAAATTCGTAAAGAGGGGTTTTTTTGGCAAAAAAATCGACTGGCACAATCAGTTTTGTGATAAAATCATTATTTTGCCTTCAAATAGAGTCATGAAATTTTCGAAAATCCACTTTTCAAAACAAAAAATACTCATAACTCGACAAATAGGAAAGATAGAACGTTCTAGTCTTCACCAATCGATAGAGCGGACAATTTTACATATTTCAGTGAATTTTGAGTCCATATTTCCAAGGATTATGGGAGTTAGAAAAAATCAATTTGAATCGCAAAATATTTCCATAGCATCCCCTTTGTTCTAAATTTTCGACAAAAAAATTATAAAAAATGCTAAAAATTCGTAAAGAGGGGTTTTTTTGGACAAAAAATCGACTGGCACAATCAGTTTTGTGATAAAATCATTATTTCGCCTTCAAATAGAGTCATGAAATTTTCGAAAATCCACTTTTCAAAACAAAAAATACTCATAACTCGACAAATAGGAAAGATAGAACGTTCTAGTCTTCACCAATCGATAGAGGGGACAATTTTACATATTTCAGTGAATTTTGAGTCCATATTTCCAAGGATTATGGGAGTTAGAAAAAATCAATTTGTATCGCAAAATATTTCCATAGCTACCCCCTTTGTTCTAAATTTTCGACAAAAAAATTATAAAAAATGCTAAAAATTCGTAAAGAGGGGTTTTTTTGGCAAAAAAATCGACTGGCATAATCAGTTTTGTGATAAAATCATTATTTCGCCTTCAAATAGAGTCATGAAATTTTCGAAAATCCACTTTTCAAAACAAAAAATACTCATAACTCGACAAATAGGAAAGATAGAACGTTATAGTTTTCACCAATCGATAGAGGGGACAATTTTACATATTTTAGTGAATTTTGAGTCCATATTTCCAACGATTATGGGAGTTAGAAAAAATCAATTTGTATCGCAAAATATTTCCATAGCTACCCCCTTTGTTCTAAATTTTCGACAAAAAAATTATAAAAAATGCTAAAAATTCGTAAAGAGGGTTTTTTTTGGCCAAAAAATCGACTGGCACAATCAGTTTTGTGATAAAATCATTATTTCGCCTTCAAATAGAGTCATGAAATTTTCGAAAATCCACTTTCCAAAACAAAAAATACTCATAACTCGACAAATAGGAAAGATAGAACGTTCTAGTCTTCACCAATCGATAGAGGGGACAATTTTACATATTTTAGTGAATTTTGAGTCCATATTTCCAAGGATTATGGGAGTTAGAAAAAATCAATTTGAATCGCAAAATATTTCCATAGCATCCCCTTTGTTCTAAATTTTCGACAAAAAAATTATAAAAAATGCTAAAAATTCGTAAAGAGGGGTTTTTTTGGACAAAAAATCGACTGGCACAATCAGTTTTGTGATAAAATCATTATTTCGCCTTCAAATAGAGTCATGAAATTTTCGAAAATCCACTTTTCAAAACAAAAAATACTCATAACTCGACAAATAGGAAAGATAGAACGTTCTAGTCTTCACCAATCGATAGAGGGGACAATTTTACATATTTCAGTGAATTTTGAGTCCATATTTCCAAGGATTATGGGAGTTAGAAAAAATCAATTTGTATCGCAAAATATTTCCATAGCTACCCCCTTTGTTCTAAATTTTCGACAAAAAAATTATAAAAAATGCTAAAAATTCGTAAAGAGGGGTTTTTTTGGCAAAAAAATCGACTGGCATAATCAGTTTTGTGATAAAATCATTATTTCGCCTTCAAATAGAGTCATGAAATTTTCGAAAATCCACTTTTCAAAACAAAAAATACTCATAACTCGACAAATAGGAAAGGTAGAACGTTATAGTTTTCACCAATCGATAGAGGGGACAATTTTACATATTTTAGTGAATTTTGAGTCCATATTTCCAACGATTATGGGAGTTAGAAAAAATCAATTTGTATCGCAAAATATTTCCATAGCTACCCCCTTTGTTCTAAATTTTCGACAAAAAAATTATAAAAAATGCTAAAAATTCGTAAAGAGGGTTTTTTTTGGCCAAAAAATCGACTGGCACAATCAGTTTTGTGATAAAATCATTATTTCGCCTTCAAATAGAGTCATGAAATTTTCGAAAATCCACTTTCCAAAACAAAAAATACTCATAACTCGACAAATAGGAAAGATAGAACGTTCTAGTCTTCACCAATCGATAGAGGGGACAATTTTACATATTTTAGTGAATTTTGAGTCCATATTTCCAAGGATTATGGGAGTTAGAAAAAATCAATTTGAATCGCAAAATATTTCCATAGCTATCCCCTTTGTTCTAAATTTTCGACAAAAAAATTATAAAAAATGCTAAAAATTCGTAAAGAGGGGTTTTTTTTGGCAAAAAAATCGACTGGCACAATCAGTTTTGTGATAAAATCATTATTTCGCCTTCAAATAGAGTCATGAAATTTTCGAAAATCCACTTTTCAAAACAAAAAATACTCATAACTCGAGAAATAGGAAAGATAGAACGTTCTAGTCTTCACCAATCGATAAAGGGGACAATTTTACATATTTTAGTGAATTTTGAGTCCATATTTCCGAGGATTATGGGAGTTAGAAAAAATCAATTTGTATCGCAAAATATTTCCATAGCTACCCCCTTTGTTCTAAATTTTCGACAAAAAAATTATAAAAAATGCTAAAAATTCGTGAAGAGGGGTTTTTTTGGCCAAAAAATCGACTGGCACAATCAGTTTTGTGATAAAATCATTATTTCGCCTTCAAATAGAGTCATGAAATTTTCGAAAATCCACTTTTCAAAACAAAAAATACTCATAACTCGACGAATAGGAAAGATAGAACGTTCTAGTCTTCACCAATCGATAGGGGAGACAATTTTACATATTTAAGTGAATTTTGAGTCCATATTGCCAAGGATGATGGGAGTTAGAAAAAATCAATTTGTATCGCAAAATATTTCCATAGCTACCCCCTTTGTTCTAAATTTTCGACAAAAAAATTATAAAAAATGCTAAAAATTCGTAAAGAGGGGTTTTTTTGGCCAAAAAATCGACTGGCACAATCAGTTTTGTGATAAAATCATTATTTCGCCTTCAAATAGAGTCATGAAATTTTCGAAAATCCACTTTTCAAAACAAAAAATACTCATAACTCGACAAATAGGAAAGATAGAACGTTCTAGTCTTCACCAATCGATAGAGGGGACACATTTACATAGTTTAGTGAATTTTGAGTCGATATTGCCAAGGATTAAGGGAGTTAAAAAAAAGCAATTTGTTTCGCAAAATATTTCCATACCTACCCCTTTGTTCTAAATTTTCGACAATAAAAAATGAAAAATGCTTAAAATTCGTAAAGATGGTCTTTTTGCGCCGGAAAATCGACTGGCACAATCAGTTTCTTGATAAAATCATTATTTCGCCTTCAAATAGAGTCATGAAATTTTCGAAAATCCACTTTTCAAAACAAAAAATCCTCATAACTCGACTAATAGGAAAGATAGAACGTTCTAGTCTTCACCAATCGATAGAGGGGACAATTTTACATATTTTAGTGAATTTTGAGTCGATATTGCCAAGGATTAAGGATGTTAGAAAAAAGCAATTTGTTTCGCAAAATATTTCCATACCTACCCCTTTGTTCTAAATTTTCGACAATAAAAAAATAAAAAATGCTTAAAATTCGTAAAGATGGTTTTTTTGCGCCGGAAAATCGACTGGCACAATCAGTTTTGTGATAAAATCATTATTTAGCCTTCAAATAGAGTCATGAAATTTTCGAAAATCCACATTTCAAAACAAAAAATCCTCATAACTCGACTAATAGGAAAGATAGAACGTTCTAGTCTTCACCAATCGATAGAGGGGACACATTTACATAGTTTAGTGAATTTTGAGTCGATATTGCCAAGGATTAAGGGAGTTAGAAAAAAGCAATTTGTTTCGCAAAATATTTCCATACCTACCCCTTTGTTCTAAATTTTCGACAATAAAAAATAAAAAATGCTTAAAATTCGTAAAGATGGTTTTTTTGCGCCGGAAAATCGACTGGCACAATCAGTTTTGTGATAAAATCATTATTTCGCCTTCAAATAGAGTCATGAAATTTTCGAAAATCCACTTTTCAAAACAAAAAATACTCATAACTCGACTAATAGGAAAGATAAAACGTTCTAGTCTTCACCAATCGATAGAGGGGACACTTTTACATATTTTAGTGAATTTTGAGTCTATGTTTCCAAGGATTATGGGAGTTAGAAAAAATCAATTTGTATCGCAAAATATTTCCATAGCTACCCCCTTTGTTCTAAATTTTCGACAAAAAAATTATAAAAAATGCTAAAAATTCGTAAAGAGGGGTAGTTTTGGCCAAAAAATCGACTGGCACAATCAGTTTTGTGATAAAATCATTATTTCGCCTTCAAATAGAGTCATGAAATTTTCGAAAATCCACTTTTCAAAACAAAAAATACTCATAACTCGACCAATAGGAAAGATAGAACGTTCTAGTCTTCACCAATCGATAAAGGGGACAATTTTACATATTTGAGTGAATTTTGAGTCGATATTGCCAAGGATTAAGGGAGTTAGAAAAAAGCAATTTGTTTCTCAAAATATTTCCATAGCTACCCCCTTTGTTCTAAATTTTCGACAAAAAAATTATAAAAAATGCTAAAAATTCGGAAAGAGGGGTTTTTTTGGCCAAAAAATCGACTGGCACAATCAGTTTTGTGATAAAATCATTATTTCGCCTTCAAATAGAGTCATGAAATTTTCGAAAATCCACTTTTCAAAACAAAAAATACTCATAACTCGACAAATAGGAAAGATAGAACGTTCTAGTCTTCACCAATCGATAGAGGGGACACTTTTACATATTTTAGTGAATTTTGAGTCTATGTTTCCAAGGATTATGGGAGTTAGAAAAAATCAATTTGTATCGCAAAATATTTCCATAGCTACCCCCTTTTTTCTAAATTTTCGACAAAAAAATTATAAAAAATGCTAAAAATTCGTAAAGAGGGGTATTTTTGGCCAAAAAATCGACTGGCACAATCAGTTTTGTGATAAAATCATTATTTCGCCTTCAAATAGAGTCATGAAATTTTCGAAAATCCACTTTTCAAAACAAAAAATACTCATAACTCGACAAATAGGAAAGATAGAACGTTCTAGTCTTCACCAATCGATAGAGGGGACAATTTTACATATTTTAGTGAATTTTGAGTCCATATTTCCGAGGATTATGGGAGTTAGAAAAAATCAATTTGTATCGCAAAATATTTCCATAGCCCTTTGTTCTAAATTTTCGACAAAAAAATTATAAAAAATGCTAAAAATTCGTAAAGAGGGGTTTTTTGGCCAAAAAATCGACTGGCACAATCAGTTTTGTGATAAAATCATTATTTCGCCTTCAAATAGAGTCATGAAATTTTCGAAAATCCACTTTTCAAAACAAAAAATACTCATAACTCGACAAATAGGAAAGATAGAACGTTCTAGTCTTCACCAATCGATAGAGGGGACACATTTACATAGTTTAGTGAATTTTGAGTCGATATTGCCAAGGATTAAGGGAGTTAAAAAAAAGCAATTTGTTTCGCAAAATATTTCCATACCTACCCCTTTGTTCTAAATTTTCGACAATAAAAAATGAAAAATGCTTAAAATTCGTAAAGATGGTTTTTTTGCGCCGGAAAATCGACTGGCACAATCAGTTTCTTGATAAAATCATTATTTCGCCTTCAAATAGAGTCATGAAATTTTCGAAAATCCACTTTTCAAAACAAAAAATCCTCATAACTCGACTAATAGGAAAGATAGAACGTTCTAGTCTTCACCAATCGATAGAGGGGACAATTTTACATATTTTAGTGAATTTTGAGTCGATATTGCCAAGGATTAAGGATGTTAGAAAAAAGCAATTTGTTTCGCAAAATATTTCCATACCTACCCCTTTGTTCTAAATTTTCGACAATAAAAAAATAAAAAATGCTTAAAATTCGTAAAGATGGTTTTTTTGCGCCGGAATACGACTGGCACAATCAGTTTTGTGATAAAATCATTATTTAGCCTTCAAATAGAGTCATGAAATTTTCGAAAATCCACTTTTCAAAACAAAAAATACTCATAACTCGACAAATAGGAAAGATAGAACGTTCTAGTCTTCACCAATCGATAGAGGGGACAATTTTACATATTTTAGTGAATTTTGAGTCGATATTGCCAAGGATTAAGGATGTTAGAAAAAAGCAATTTGTTTCGCAAAATATTTCCATACCTACCCCTTTGTTCTAAATTTTCGACAATAAAAAAATAAAAAATGCTTAAAATTCGTAAAGATGGTTTTTTTGCGCCGGAATACGACTGGCACAATCAGTTTTGTGATAAAATCATTATTTAGCCTTCAAATAGAGTCATGAAATTTTCGAAAATCCACATTTCAAAACAAAAAATACTCATAACTCGACAAATAGGAAAGATAGAACGTTCTAGTCTTCACCAATCGATAGAGGGGACACATTTACATAGTTTAGTGAATTTTGAGTCGATATTGCCAAGGATTAAGGGAGTTAGAAAAAAGCAATTTGTTTCGCAAAATATTTCCATACCTACCCCTTTGTTCTAAATTTTCGACAATAAAAAATTAAAAAGGCTTAAAATTCGTAAAGATGGTTTTTTTGCGCCGGAAAATCGACTGGCACAATCAGTTTTGTGATAAAATCATTATTTCGCCTTCAAATAGAGTCATGAAATTTTCGAAAATCCACTTTTCAAAACAAAAAATACTCATAACTCGACTAATAGGAAAGATAAAACGTTCTAGTCTTCACCAATCGATAGAGGGGACACTTTTACATATTTTAGTGAATTTTGAGTCTATGTTTCCAAGGATTATGGGAGTTAGAAAAAATCAATTTGTATCGCAAAATATTTCCATAGCTACCCCCTTTGTTCTAAATTTTCGACAAAAAAATTATAAAAAATGCTAAAAATTCGTAAAGAGGGGTAGTTTTGGCCAAAAAATCGACTGGCACAATCAGTTTTGTGATAAAATCATTATTTCGCCTTCAAATAGAGTCATGAAATTTTCGAAAATCCACTTTTCAAAACAAAAAATACTCATAACTCGACCAATAGGAAAGATAGAACGTTCTAGTCTTCACCAATCGATAGAGGGGACAATTTTACATATTTGAGTGAATTTTGAGTCGATATTGCCAAGGATTAAGGGAGTTAGAAAAAAGCAATTTGTTTCTCAAAATATTTCCATAGCTACCCCCTTTGTTCTAAATTTTCGACAAAAAAATTATAAAAAATGCTAAAAATTCGGAAAGAGGGGTTTTTTTGGCCAAAAAATCGACTGGCACAATCAGTTTTGTGATAAAATCATTATTTCGCCTTCAAATAGAGTCATGAAATTTTCGAAAATCCACTTTTCAAAACAAAAAATACTCATAACTCGACAAATAGGAAAGATAGAACGTTCTAGTCTTCACCAATCGATAGAGGGGACACTTTTACATATTTTAGTGAATTTTGAGTCTATGTTTCCAAGGATTATGGGAGTTAGAAAAAATCAATTTGTATCGCAAAATATTTCCATAGCTACCCCCTTTGTTCTAGATTTTCGACAAAAAAATTATAAAAAATGCTAAAAATTCGTAAAGAGGGGTATTTTTGGCCAAAAAATCGACTGGCACAATCAGTTTTGTGATAAAATCATTATTTCGCCTTCAAATAGTGTCATGAAATTTTCGAAAATCCACTTTTCAAAACAAAAAATACTCATAACTCGACAAATAGGACAGATAGAACGTTCTAGTCTTCACCAATCGATAGAGGGGACAATTTTACATATTTTAGTGAATTTTGAGTCCATATTTCCAAGGATTATGGGAGTTAGAAAAAATCAATTTGTATCGCAAAATATTTCCATAGCTACCCCCTTTGTTCTAAATTTTCGACAAAAAAATTATTAAAAATGCTAAAAATTCGTAAAGAGGGTTTTTTTGGCCAAAAAATGGACTGGCACAATCAGTTTTGTGATAAAATCATTATTTCGCCTTCAAATAGAGTCATGAAATTTTCGAAAATCCACTTTTCAAAACAAAAAATACTCATAACTCGACAAATAGGAAAGATAGAACGTTCTAGTCTTCACCAATCGATAGAGGGGACACTTTTACATATTTTAGTGAATTTTGAGTCTATGTTTCCAAGGATTATGGGAGTTAGAAAAAATCAATTTGTATCGCAAAATATTTCCATAGCCCTTTGTTCTAAATTTTCGACAAAAAAATTATAAAAAATGCTAAAAATTCGTAAAGAGGGGTTTTTTGGCCAAAAAATCGACTGGCACAATCAGTTTTGTGATAAAATCATTATTTCGCCTTCAAATAGAGTCATGAAATTTTCGAAAATCCACTTTTCAAAACAAAAAATACTCATAACTCGACAAATAGGAAAGATAGAACGTTCTAGTCTTCACCAATCGATAGAGGGGACACATTTACATAGTTTAGTGAATTTTGAGTCGATATTGCCAAGGATTAAGGGAGTTAAAAAAAAGCAATTTGTTTCGCAAAATATTTCCATACCTACCCCTTTGTTCTAAATTTTCGACAATAAAAAATGAAAAATGCTTAAAATTCGTAAAGATGGTTTTTTTGCGCCGGAAAATCGACTGGCACAATCAGTTTCTTGATAAAATCATTATTTCGCCTTCAAATAGAGTCATGAAATTTTCGAAAATCCACTTTTCAAAACAAAAAATCCTCATAACTCGACTAATAGGAAAGATAGAACGTTCTAGTCTTCACCAATCGATAGAGGGGACAATTTTACATATTTTAGTGAATTTTGAGTCGATATTGCCAAGGATTAAGGATGTTAGAAAAAAGCAATTTGTTTCGCAAAATATTTCCATACCTACCCCTTTGTTCTAAATTTTCGACAATAAAAAAATAAAAAATGCTTAAAATTCGTAAAGATGGTTTTTTTGCGCCGGAAAATCGACTGGCACAATCAGTTTTGTGATAAAATCATTATTTAGCCTTCAAATAGAGTCATGAAATTTTCGAAAATCCACATTTCAAAACAAAAAATACTCATAACTCGACAAATAGGAAAGATAGAACGTTCTAGTCTTCACCAATCGATAGAGGGGACACATTTACATAGTTTAGTGAATTTTGAGTCGATATTGCCAAGGATTAAGGGAGTTAGAAAAAAGCAATTTGTTTCGCAAAATATTTCCATAGCTACCCCCTTTGTTCTAAATTTTCGACAAAAAAATTATTAAAAATGCTAAAAATTCGTAAAGAGGGTTTTTTTGGCCAAAAAATGGACTGGCACAATCAGTTTTGTGATAAAATCATTATTTCGCCTTCAAATAGAGTCATGAAATTTTCGAAAATCCACTTTTCAAAACAAAAAATACTCATAACTCGACAAATAGGAAAGATAGAACGTTCTAGTCTTCACCAATCGATAGAGGGGACACTTTTACATATTTTAGTGAATTTTGAGTCTATGTTTCCAAGGATTATGGGAGTTAGAAAAAATCAATTTGTATCGCAAAATATTTCCATAGCTACCCCCTTTGTTCTAGATTTTCGACAAAAAAATTATAAAAAATGCTAAAAATTCGTAAAGAGGGGTATTTTTGGCCAAAAAATCGACTGGCACAATCAGTTTTGTGATAAAATCATTATTTCGCCTTCAAATAGAGTCATGAAATTTTCGAAAATCCACTTTTCAAAACAAAAAATACTCATAACTCGACAAATAGGAAAGATAGAACGTTCTAGGTTTCACCAATCGATAGAGGGGACACATTTACATAGTTTAGTGAATTTTGAGTCGATATTGCCAAGGATTAAGGGAGTTAAAAAAAAGCAATTTGTTTCGCAAAATATTTCCATACCTACCCCTTTGTTCTAAATTTTCGACAATAAAAAATGAAAAATGCTTAAAATTCGTAAAGATGGTTTTTTGCGCCGGAAAATCGACTGGCACAATCAGTTTCTTGATAAAATCATTATTTCGCCTTCAAATAGAGTCATGAAATTTTCGAAAATCCACTTTTCAAAACAAAAAATCCTCATAACTCGACTAATAGGAAAGATAGAACGTTCTAGTCTTCACCAATCGATAGAGGGGACAATTTTACATATTTTAGTGAATTTTGAGTCGATATTGCCAAGGATTAAGGATGTTAGAAAAAAGCAATTTGTTTCGCAAAATATTTCCATACCTACCCCTTTGTTCTAAATTTTCGACAATAAAAAAATAAAAAATGCTTAAAATTCGTAAAGATGGTTTTTTTGCGCCGGAAAATCGACTGGCACAATCAGTTTTGTGATAAAATCATTATTTAGCCTTCAAATAGAGTCATGAAATTTTCGAAAATCCACATTTCAAAACAAAAAATACTCATAACTCGACAAATAGGAATGATAGAACGTTCTAGTCTTCACCAATCGATAGAGGGGACACATTTACATAGTTTAGTGAATTTTGAGTCGATATTGCCAAGGATTAAGGGAGTTAGAAAAAAGCAATTTGTTTCGCAAAATATTTCCATACCTACCCCTTTGTTCTAAAATTTCGACAATAAAAAATAAAAAATGCTTAAAATTCGTAAAGATGGTTTTTTTGCGCCGGAAAATCGACTGGCACAATCAGTTTTGTGATAAAATCATTATTTCGCCTTCAAATAGAGTCATGAAATTTTCGAAAATCCACTTTTCAAAACAAAAAATACTCATAACTCGACTAATAGGAAAGATAAAACGTTCTAGTCTTCACCAATCGATAGAGGGGACACTTTTACATATTTTAGTGAATTTTGAGTCTATGTTTCCAAGGATTATGGGAGTTAGAAAAAATCAATTTGTATCGCAAAATATTTCCATAGCTACCCCCTTTGTTCTAAATTTTCGACAAAAAAATTATAAAAAATGCTAAAAATTCGTAAAGAGGGGTAGTTTTGGCCAAAAAATCGACTGGCACAATCAGTTTTGTGATAAAATCATTATTTCGCCTTCAAATAGAGTCATGAAATTTTCGAAAATCCACTTTTCAAAACAAAAAATACTCATAACTCGACCAATAGGAAAGATAGAACGTTCTAGTCTTCACCAATCGATAGAGGGGACAATTTTACATATTTGAGTGAATTTTGAGTCGATATTGCCAAGGATTAAGGGAGTTAGAAAAAAGCAATTTGTTTCTCAAAATATTTCCATAGCTACCCCCTTTGTTCTAAATTTTCGACAAAAAAATTATAAAAAATGCTAAAAATTCGGAAAGAGGGGTTTTTTTGGCCAAAAAATCGACTGGCACAATCAGTTTTGTGATAAAATCATTATTTCGCCTTCAAATAGAGTCATGAAATTTTCGAAAATCCACTTTTCAAAACAAAAAATACTCATAACTCGACAAATAGGAAAGATAGAACGTTCTAGTCTTCACCAATCGATAGAGGGGACACTTTTACATATTTTAGTGAATTTTGAGTCTATGTTTCCAAGGATTATGGGAGTTAGAAAAAATCAATTTGTATCGCAAAATATTTCCATAGCTACCCCCTTTTTTCTAAATTTTCGACAAAAAAATTATAAAAAATGCTAAAAATTCGTAAAGAGGGGTATTTTTGGCCAAAAAATCGACTGGCACAATCAGTTTTGTGATAAAATCATTATTTCGCCTTCAAATAGAGTCATGAAATTTTCGAAAATCCACTTTTCAAAACAAAAAATACTCATAACTCGACAAATAGGAAAGATAGAACGTTCTAGTCTTCACCAATCGATAGAGGGGACAATTTTACATATTTTAGTGAATTTTGAGTCCATATTTCCGAGGATTATGGGAGTTAGAAAAAATCAATTTGTATCGCAAAATATTTCCATAGCCCTTTGTTCTAAATTTTCGACAAAAAAATTATAAAAAATGCTAAAAATTCGTAAAGAGGGGTTTTTTGGCCAAAAAATCGACTGGCACAATCAGTTTTGTGATAAAATCATTATTTCGCCTTCAAATAGAGTCATGAAATTTTCGAAAATCCACTTTTCAAAACAAAAAATACTCATAACTCGACAAATAGGAAAGATAGAACGTTCTAGTCTTCACCAATCGATAGAGGGGACACATTTACATAGTTTAGTGAATTTTGAGTCGATATTGCCAAGGATTAAGGGAGTTAAAAAAAAGCAATTTGTTTCGCAAAATATTTCCATACCTACCCCTTTGTTCTAAATTTTCGACAATAAAAAATGAAAAATGCTTAAAATTCGTAAAGATGGTTTTTTTGCGCCGGAAAATCGACTGGCACAATCAGTTTCTTGATAAAATCATTATTTCGCCTTCAAATAGAGTCATGAAATTTTCGAAAATCCACTTTTCAAAACAAAAAATCCTCATAACTCGACTAATAGGAAAGATAGAACGTTCTAGTCTTCACCAATCGATAGAGGGGACAATTTTACATATTTTAGTGAATTTTGAGTCGATATTGCCAAGGATTAAGGATGTTAGAAAAAAGCAATTTGTTTCGCAAAATATTTCCATACCTACCCCTTTGTTCTAAATTTTCGACAATAAAAAAATAAAAAATGCTTAAAATTCGTAAAGATGGTTTTTTTGCGCCGGAAAATCGACTGGCACAATCAGTTTTGTGATAAAATCATTATTTAGCCTTCAAATAGAGTCATGAAATTTTCGAAAATCCACATTTCAAAACAAAAAATACTCATAACTCGACAAATAGGAAAGATAGAACGTTCTAGTCTTCACCAATCGATAGAGGGGACACATTTACATAGTTTAGTGAATTTTGAGTCGATATTGCCAAGGATTAAGGGAGTTAGAAAAAAGCAATTTGTTTCGCAAAATATTTCCATACCTACCCCTTTGTTCTAAATTTTCGACAATAAAAAATTAAAAAGGCTTAAAATTCGTAAAGATGGTTTTTTTTGCGCCGGAAAATCGACTGGCACAATCAGTTTTGTGATAAAATCATTATTTCGCCTTCAAATAGAGTCATGAAATTTTCGAAAATCCACTTTTCAAAACAAAAAATACTCATAACTCGACTAATAGGAAAGATAAAACGTTCTAGTCTTCACCAATCGATAGAGGGGACACTTTTACATATTTTAGTGAATTTTGAGTCTATGTTTCCAAGGATTATGGGAGTTAGAAAAAATCAATTTGTATCGCAAAATATTTCCATAGCTACCCCCTTTGTTCTAAATTTTCGACAAAAAAATTATAAAAAATGCTAAAAATTCGTAAAGAGGGGTAGTTTTGGCCAAAAAATCGACTGGCACAATCAGTTTTGTGATAAAATCATTATTTCGCCTTCAAATAGAGTCATGAAATTTTCGAAAATCCACTTTTCAAAACAAAAAATACTCATAACTCGACCAATAGGAAAGATAGAACGTTCTAGTCTTCACCAATCGATAGAGGGGACAATTTTACATATTTGAGTGAATTTTGAGTCGATATTGCCAAGGATTAAGGGAGTTAGAAAAAAGCAATTTGTTTCTCAAAATATTTCCATAGCTACCCCCTTTGTTCTAAATTTTCGACAAAAAAATTATAAAAAATGCTAAAAATTCGGAAAGAGGGGTTTTTTTGGCCAAAAAATCGACTGGCACAATCAGTTTTGTGATAAAATCATTATTTCGCCTTCAAATAGAGTCATGAAATTTTCGAAAATCCACTTTTCAAAACAAAAAATACTCATAACTCGACAAATAGGAAAGATAGAACGTTCTAGTCTTCACCAATCGATAGAGGGGACACTTTTACATATTTTAGTGAATTTTGAGTCTATGTTTCCAAGGATTATGGGAGTTAGAAAAAATCAATTTGTATCGCAAAATATTTCCATAGCTACCCCCTTTGTTCTAGATTTTCGACAAAAAAATTATAAAAAATGCTAAAAATTCGTAAAGAGGGGTATTTTTGGCCAAAAAATCGACTGGCACAATCAGTTTTGTGATAAAATCATTATTTCGCCTTCAAATAGAGTCATGAAATTTTCGAAAATCCACTTTTCAAAACAAAAAATACTCATAACTCGACAAATAGGACAGATAGAACGTTCTAGTCTTCACCAATCGATAGAGGGGACAATTTTACATATTTTAGTGAATTTTGAGTCCATATTTCCAAGGATTATGGGAGTTAGAAAAAATCAATTTGTATCGCAAAATATTTCCATAGCTACCCCCTTTGTTCTAAATTTTCGACAAAAAAATTATTAAAAATGCTAAAAATTCGTAAAGAGGGTTTTTTTGGCCAAAAAATGGACTGGCACAATCAGTTTTGTGATAAAATCATTATTTCGCCTTCAAATAGAGTCATGAAATTTTCGAAAATCCACTTTTCAAAACAAAAAATACTCATAACTCGACAAATAGGAAAGATAGAACGTTCTAGTCTTCACCAATCGATAGAGGGGACACTTTTACATATTTTAGTGAATTTTGAGTCTATGTTTCCAAGGATTATGGGAGTTAGAAAAAATCAATTTGTATCGCAAAATATTTCCATAGCTACCCCCTTTGTTCTAGATTTTCGACAAAAAAATTATAAAAAATGCTAAAAATTCGTAAAGAGGGGTATTTTTGGCCAAAAAATCGACTGGCACAATCAGTTTTGTGATAAAATCATTATTTCGCCTTCAAATAGAGTCATGAAATTTTCGAAAATCCACTTTTCAAAACAAAAAATACTCATAACTCAACAAATAGGAAAGATAGAACGTTCTAGTCTTCACCAATCGATAGAGGGGACAATTTTACATATTTTAGTGAATTTTGAGTCCATATTTCCGAGGATTATGGGAGTTAGAAAAAATCAATTTGTATCGCAAAATATTTCCATAGCCCTTTGTTCTAAATTTTCGACAAAAAAATTATAAAAAATGCTAAAAATTCGTAAAGAGGGGTTTTTTTTGGCCAAAAAATCGACTGGCACAATCAGTTTTGTGATAAAATCATTATTTCGCCTTCAAATAGAGTCATGAAATTTTCGAAAATCCACTTTTCAAAACAAAAAATACTCATAACTCGACAAATAGGAAAGATAGAACGTTCTAGTCTTCACCAATCGATAGAGGGGACACATTTACATAGTTTAGTGAATTTTGAGTCGATATTGCCAAGGATTAAGGGAGTTAAAAAAAAGCAATTTGTTTCGCAAAATATTTCCATACCTACCCCTTTGTTCTAAATTTTCGACAATAAAAAATGAAAAATGCTTAAAATTCGTAAAGATGGTTTTTTGCGCCGGAAAATCGACTGGCACAATCAGTTTCTTGATAAAATCATTATTTCGCCTTCAAATAGAGTCATGAAATTTTCGAAAATCCACTTTTCAAAACAAAAAATCCTCATAACTCGACTAATAGGAAAGATAGAACGTTCTAGTCTTCACCAATCGATAGAGGGGACAATTTTACATATTTTAGTGAATTTTGAGTCGATATTGCCAAGGATTAAGGATGTTAGAAAAAAGCAATTTGTTTCGCAAAATATTTCCATACCTACCCCTTTGTTCTAAATTTTCGACAATAAAAAAATAAAAAATGCTTAAAATTCGTAAAGATGGTTTTTTTGCGCCGGAAAATCGACTGGCACAATCAGTTTTGTGATAAAATCATTATTTAGCCTTCAAATAGAGTCATGAAATTTTCGAAAATCCACATTTCAAAACAAAAAATACTCATAACTCGACAAATAGGAAAGATAGAACGTTCTAGTCTTCACCAATCGATAGAGGGGACACATTTACATAGTTTAGTGAATTTTGAGTCGATATTGCCAAGGATTATGGGAGTTAGAAAAAATCAATTTGAATCGCAAAATATTTCCATAGCTACCCCTTTGTTCTAAATTTTCGACAAAAAATTTTAAAAAATGCTAAAAATTCGTAAAGATGGGTTTTTTGTACCGGAAAATCGACTGGCAAATCTTGACAATTTTTTTAATTCTTAAACTTCAAAATATTTTCGTAAGTTCCAAATTGTCAATCTTTTTAAAGGCGTGAGTTAGGGAAAAAATTAGTTAAATATAATAGTTCTTGATCACGATGTTTGTTGAAACTCTATTTTTAAAGTTTCGGTAGCGGTCCAGCTGCCGTTATCAAGAATAATGAAAAATAATAAATTTTCGAATCATCGAAAATCGGTTTTTTTCGATCAATCGATTATTTTCGATTAATCGATTATTTTCGATTAATCGATTATTTTCGATTAATCGATTATTTTAGATTAATCGATTATTTTAGATTAATCGATTATTTTAGATTAATCGATTATTTTCGATTAATCGATTATTTTCGATTAATCGATTATTTTCGATTAATCAATTAATCGATTAATCGTAAAGAGGGGTTTTTTTGACAAAAAAATTGACTGGCACAATCAGTTTTGTGATAAAATCATTATTTCGCCTTCAAATAGAGTCATGAAATTTTCGAAAATCCACTTTTCAATACAAAAAATACTCATAACTCGACGAATAGGAAAGATAGAACGTTCTAGTCTTCACCAATCGATAGAGGGGACAATTTTACATATTTTAGTGAATTTTGATTCCATATTTCCAAGGATTATGGGAGTTAGAAAAAATCAATTTGTATCGCAAAATATTTCCATAGCTACCCCCTTTGTTCTAAATTTTCGACAAAAAAATTATAAAAAATGCTAAACATTCGTAAAGAGGGGTTTTTTTGGCCAAAAAATCGACTGGCACAATCAGTTTTGTGATAAAATCATTATTTCGCCTTCAAATAGAGTCATGAAATTTTCGAAAATCCACTTTTCAAAACAAAAAATACTCATAACTCGACAAATAGGAAAGATAGAACGTTCTAATCTTCACCAATCGATAGAGGGGACAATTTTACATATTTTAGTGAATTTTGAGTCCATATTTCCAAGGATTATGGGAGTTAGAAAAAATCAATTTGAATCGCAAAATATTTCCATAGCTACCCCCTTTGTTCTAAATTTTCGACAAAAAAATTATAAAAAATGCTAAAAATTCGTAAAGAGGGGTTTTTTTGGCCAAAAAATCGACTGGCACAATCAGTTTTGTGATAAAATCATTATTTCGCCTTCAAATAGAGTCATGAAATTTTCGAAAATCCACTTTTCAAAACAAAAAATACTCATAACTCGACAAATAGGAAAGATAGAACGTTCTAGTCTTCACCAATCGATAGAGGGGACAATTTTACATATTTAAGTGAATTCTGAGTCCATATTTCCAACGATTATGGGAGTTAGAAAAAATCAATTTGTATCGCAAAATATTTCCATTTCCCCCTCTGTTCTAAATTTTCGACAAAAAAATTATAAAAAATGCTAAAAATTCGTAAAGAGGGGTTTTTTTGGCAAAAAAATCGACTGGCACAATCAGTTTTGTGATAAAATCATTATTTCGCCTTCAAATAGAGTCATGAAATTTTCGAAAATCCACTTTTCAAAACAAAAAATACTCATAACTCGACAAATAGGAAAGATAGAACGTTCCAGTCTTCACCAATCGATAGAGGGGACAATTTTACATATTTTAGTGAATTTTGAGTCCATATTTCCAAGGATTATGGGAGTTAGAAAAAATCAATTTGAATCGCAAAATATTTCCATAGCATCCCCTTTGTTCTAAATTTTCGACAAAAAAATTATAAAAAATGCTAAAAATTCGTAAAGAGGGGTTTTTTTGGACAAAAAATCGACTGGCACAATCAGTTTTGTGATAAAATCATTATTTCGCCTTCAAATAGAGTCATGAAATTTTCGAAAATCCACTTTTCAAAACAAAAAATACTCATAACTCGACAAATAGGAAAGATAGAACGTTCTAGTCTTCACCAATCGATAGAGGGGACAATTTTACATATTTAAGTGAATTTTGAGTCCATATTTCCAAGGATTATGGGAGTTAGAAAAAATCAATTTGTATCGCAAAATATTTCCATAGTTACCCCCTTTGTTCTAAATTTTCGACAAAAAAATTATAAAAAATGCTAAAAATTCGTAAAGAGGGTTTTTTTTGGCCAAAAAATCGACTGGCACAATCAGTTTTGTGATAAAATCATTATTTCGCCTTCAAATAGAGTCATGAAATTTTCGAAAATCCACTTTCCAAAACAAAAAATACTCATAACTCGACAAATAGGAAAGATAGAACGTTCTAGTCTTCACCAATCGATAGAGGGGACAATTTTACATATTTTAGTGAATTTTGAGTCCATATTTCCAAGGATTATGGGAGTTAGAAAAAATCAATTTGAATCGCAAAATATTTCCATAGCTATTCCCTTTGTTCTAAATTTTCGACAAAAAAATTATAAAAAATGCTAAAAATTCGTAAAGAGGGGTTTTTTTGGCAAAAAAATCGACTGGCACAATCAGTTTTGTGATAAAATCATTATTTCGCCTTCAAATAGAGTCATGAAATTTTCGAAAATCCACTTTTCAAAACAAAAAATACTCATAACTCGACAAATAGGAAAGATAGAACGTTCTAGTCTTCACCAATCGATAAAGGGGACAATTTTACATATTTTAGTGAATTTTGAGTCCATATTTCCGAGGATTATGGGAGTTAGAAAAAATCAATTTGTATCGCAAAATATTTCCATAGCTACCCCCTTTGTTCTAAATTTTCGACAAAAAAATTATAAAAAATGCTAAAAATTCGTGAAGAGGGGTTTTTTTGGCCAAAAAATCGACTGGCACAATCAGTTTTGTGATAAAATCATTATTTCGCCTTCAAATAGAGTCATGAAATTTTCGAAAATCCACTTTTCAAAACAAAAAATACTCATAACTCGACGAATAGGAAAGATAGAACGTTCTAGTCTTCACCAATCGATAGGGGAGACAATTTTACATATTTAAGTGAATTTTGAGTCCATATTGCCAAGGATTATGGGAGTTAGAAAAAATCAATTTGTATCGCAAAATATTTCCATAGCTACCCCCTTTGTTCTAAATTTTCGACAAAAAAATTATAAAAAATGCTAAAAATTCGTAAAGAGGGGTTTTTTTGGCCAAAAAATTGACTGGCACAATCAGTTTTGTGATAAAATCATTATTTCGCCTTCAAATAGAGTCATGAAATTTTCGAAAATCCACTTTTCAAAACAAAAAATACTCATAACTCGACTAATAGGAAAGATAGAACGTTCTAGTCTTCACCAATCGATAGAGGGGACAATTTTACATATTTAAGTGAATTTTGAGTCCATATTGCCAAGGATTATGGGAGTTAGAAAAAATCAATTTGTATCGCAAAATATTTCCATAGCTACCCCCTTTGTTCTAAATTTTCGACAAAAAAATTATAAAAAATGCTAAAAATTTGTAAAGAGGGGTTTTTTTTGGCAAAAAAATCGACTGGCACAATCAGTTTTGTGATAAAATCATTATTTCGCCTTCAAATAGAGTCATGAAATTTTCGAAAATCCACTTTTCAAAACAAAAAATACTCATAACTCGACAAATAGGAAAGATAGAACGTTCTAGTCTTCACCAATCGATAAAGGGGACAATTTTACATATTTTAGTGAATTTTGAGTCCATATTTCCGAGGATTATGGGAGTTAGAAAAAATCAATTTGTATCGCAAAATATTTCCATAGCTACCCCCTTTGTTCTAAATTTTCGACAAAAAAATTATAAAAAATGCTAAAATTCGTGAAGAGGGGTTTTTTTTGGCCAAAAAATCGACTGGCACAATCAGTTTTGTGATAAAATCATTATTTCGCCTTCAAATAGAGTCATGAAATTTTCGAAAATCCACTTTTCAAAACAAAAAATACTCATAACTCGACGAATAGGAAAGATAGAACGTTCTAGTCTTCACCAATCGATAGGGGAGACAATTTTACATATTTAAGTGAATTTTGAGTCCATATTGCCAAGGATTATGGGAGTTAGAAAAAATCAATTTGTATCGCAAAATATTTCCAGAGCTACCCCCTTTGTTCTAAATTTTCGACAAAAAAATTATAAAAAATGCTAAGAATTCGTAAAGAGGGTTTTTTTGGCCAAAAAATCGACTGGCACAATCAGTTTTGTGATAAAATCATTATTTCGCCTTCAAATAGAGTCATGAAATTTTCGAAAATCCACT